>MU224419.1:2488495-2520753 GCA_018584345.1 Thuja plicata
TATACATCTGTATATATATATATATATATATATATATATATATATATATGTATGTATGTATATGTATATATATATATATATGTCTATATATATATGTATATGTGTATATATATATATATGTATATATGTATATGTATATATATATGTATATGTATATACACATGTGTGTGTATATATATATACACACATATATATACACACACACACACATATATATATATATATATGCTTGCTCAACCTTATATGGAACGGTGGTGCAACTAAAGAAAGACAACATTTATTTTCTCTTTGCAGTTCAATGTCTTTTTTGAACCCAATACTGCCAAAATTACAAATTTAAACTAATCTAGCTTGTAAATATGGTGAACTTTTCTATGAATTGACAGGATTATTAGGTGCACACGCGTGCGCGCACACACACACACACACAAATATGCAGTGACATATACATACATATGTACAAATATAGGAAACCTTCATAAACCACTATTTTAACATAGTTCTACACAAATGAACATCTATGTAAACATCTACATACATTGTGTAACTTAAAAAATCCATTAACTTTAAAGCACCTAGATAATATTAAATGATATGTAAAAAGATTGTTGAAAACATTTTATTATGAGGCATACAAGACAAATATGGATTATCTAGGAACTCAATATGAAACTCTAGATCTTCCTCAACATTAAGCATAGGCATATATGCTAACGGATGGATTAAATTAAATAGTGGTGTCTGACACAAAGTTATCCCTCAGGTGTTTTATCAGATAGGAATGCTATTATTAGGTTCATTCAAAATGCGCTCTTAAGGCCCTTTCTAGTATTAATATCATGTCACTGATTCACTCCTAAAGTAATGATTAAGCTTCAAATTTGAGGTAAGCATTTAAATCTTAGTGATCTTTAACATATTCAAACTATGTCTATCATTCCTGTTCAGAATTGCGGGAAAGGTATCACTATGCTTAAATTTTTTTAAGACGAATACTTCTCTAAACAACATTATAAATTAACAACACAAGATTGCTAACTCGACCTATATTTATCTAATTTTGTACTTAAAGGCTAATCAATTTAGTATGATTAGATGTGGTTTTTGTAGTAGTATTATGTGTGCAGGAACAACATAGTTGTAACGAGATCCGATGACCTGTATATCGCACAGATTGATGGGCTGCTATCTATCGAAAACAAGCTAGTCGGAATGGGATATAAAAGAACCACCATACTCAGAACATATGTAATGTAATATCAATTAAGTCAATAATCTGGTAATTTTGTATATTGTAAATGAAGGTATGACTTCATTATTATTGTAAATGAGGGAATGCCCTCATAAATTCTTCTATATACCTTTATGATATGGACCTAGGTCCCGGGCAAGGCTGGAGGTTTTCTTCTCCATTCTTTCCTACCAGTGCCTGCAATGAATGGAGAAATTTGTATCTATTTTAAAATTAATAAAATATATGGCTTCGGACTTTTACCGATTAAAAAAAATAGTGTGTTTGTAACCTTTAACAGGGTTGGCTCTTCACCGAGCTCACTTCAGAAGAGTGAAGATTTTGGGTTACCGATCCCAAGTGGTTTTTCCCTTAACATGGTTTCCACGTTAAGAATCCATGTGTCAAATGTGTTTATGATTCATTGCTTTGATGTTTTGCTTTACACATTACTAAAATAGGATGATCGGTAAACACTAAGTTATTTACTATATTTTGGTAAAGATTAAGAATAAGGTTTAACACTGAACTCTGAGCAATAGTTATTTGATAAGAATATTTCAAGGCATACATCTTGTAGGACTGAAGATAACTAGAGGCTTATAATTGTGGTATTAATTTTTAGGGTTGATTTATTGGAATATTTTTGAGGCCACTGATTCACCCCCCCCCCCCCTCTCAGTTATTCTAAGAGAAATTGTCCANCCACTGATTCCCCCCCCCCCCCCCTCTCAGTTATTCTAAGAGAAATTGTCCATGAGTGATGCCAAAATAAAAAATCCTCCTCATGCAATCTCCAAAATACCCATGACAACTTTTCCACTTTTGCATTTTAGAATTTAATATTTATTAATTAATTTATAAGTTCATCAATTAATAAAATATTAGTTACATTGATTTAATGTACAATAAAATATATAAATTTTGTATCCATATTTATTAAATAAATATTAAAATTAATCAATATTTATCAAATCATATATGATATTTATTTAATAGATATTGGTGCCAAATATATAAACACTTTTATTATATGGATCGAGCAGGCATATTGGCAAAAGAGCCTTTGTCTCTCAATGGAAGATATTAGGGAAAATTAAACCCTAATTACAATTCATTTCACACTTTCACACTCTTGGAGTTGACCTCTGTTGTTGCTTGGAAATTTTGGGGTTCCTGGGAGAAATGGAGAACTTTTTTGAAGACTTTATTGCAGATTCTACAAGTGAATTTCTGATACATTTTTATAGGTACCATGTGCTCCTCCTTGAATGTATATAACCATACACATTAAAATGAATTTTTTTGTTTTAATTTGACATTCTGATGATCTCTGAGTATTTGGACAAGGTCGTGACTCCATTACCTCTGTCTACATGCTATGTGAAAACTACTAACTGGGGCCTCCATATTTTGCTCTTTGCTCTGTATATATATCTCGTGGCCTTCTACCCTTGGTTAGATCTATGCAATGTTGTGTTGAGGTCTTTTATATTTTCATTCTTGTTAATTTGCTCCTCCACATGTATTTGATGAAGACAATGATGACTTTCCTTGTCCTAATAGTGGCTTGTTATGGAGACACTGATTACATTTATCATTAATTGATCTTTTATGATTGTGGTAACCCTCTTTGGCACAGATTTTACATTAAATTCTTGTAACATTGTCATGGTTGAAATCTGTGGCTGTTTAATTTAGCTCCTGAAGACTTATGTCCTTCGCTCATTATCACATGTCATATGTCCTTTGATCAAATCCTTGTATATCACTCATGGAAACACTCTGAACCAGTCATGAACCTTCTTTAATGCTCTCCAAGACTGATAAAAACTATGTTGATGCTTGACCTCAAGCTACTATTCTTGTTCTGAAACATAATCTTTACATATTGACATTGAATACCATGACAATGATCATATAACATTGATAACATTTATTCTCTTGCTGCCATTACTTGACCAAATAGTAAGCCTCATGGACACTTGTTGCTCCTAAGACAATGTTATTTCTATTATCAAACAATGATCATTAATGGTATTTTGGTCCATGATATTGGATTTATAATACATATAGAAGAAGAAATCACAAGCTTCCTTTATAGTCATTGTTGTTTAAGGTACTCCTTCCATTCCCGCGTTCAAGTTCTCCTTTAATTGATGAGTCATTTTCAACCTACCTTTTCACCATTCCTATTTCTATTAGATTCATTGAATACTTGTAGACACATCACAAACCTATACAAAAACTTGTTGACACATATTAGTACCCATGTCATCATAATATAACTAGAGCATGATCAATTCTGTAGTCATCCAAGGAAGTATCTCATTTCTTTCAAAACTAGCAATTTTAATTCCATAAATAATAAATATTTTACATGCAATTTTAAAGATGGATATAGATCTGATCGCGTGTATTATTAATCTTATCCAATTGGATGTCGAGTATTAAAATAAAAGTTTGCATATAGTCCATTCCTACTGAGAACTTTTGAACACAACATTTCATAATAACTATTCATTGCAATTATGCACTGATCAGATTAGTTAATTAGATATATCCAATCTAATTACTTTGTTCCTATTGAAAACTTTAGATTTTCAAAGCAACATTATTAGTTTCTTTAGTGTGTCTATTTTGTAGTGGTGTAGGAGCACCCATTGTACAAGCACAATCATGATGTTCAAGTTCACTAGTTGATTATATTTGGGTCATCTATGACTTGTAAAGAATCTATGTATGTATTTGAGTTCATTTTTATCCAATTAAGTTATAATTTAAGGCTACTTGAGTCATTTGTGTAAAAGTTGCATAGTTGTCCAGTTAGGGCCTAGTGGGGTCAAAAAGTCAAAATGATGTAAGCATGCCATGAAAGGGCATAAGTGTTTGTAAAAGGTAATTTAAGGGTGATTCATATGTTTATAAGGTTTTTGTCAAGTTTTGAGGTCATTGTGTGAAAAGTTCACAAAAGATGTCAAGAAGATGAAAAGTTGCAAAAATGCAATAATGTAAAATTGCATTAAAAGTTGTAAATGGGAAGTTGAAAGGTGTTGGAGGTAGTTTTAAGGTCCAAAATGACTAAGAGGAAATAAAATTTTGTATTTTTTCTAACCAAACATGAATGAAAAGGAGGATAACCTTTTTGAACAATTTGTGTATTCAAAAGCTTGTCATTTTGATAGTTTCCATTGTTACTTTACTATTTCCAGGCCTTGTACAGGCATGTATGACTTGGAAACCATATATAATTATTATGGTTAGATATTATGATGAATTATATTCCTTCTTGTTTGGGTTTGGAGTGATTTCATTGAGAAATGAAGAAGTTATGAATGTTTTATTGATTGTAAATTTTAGATTTCTTGAAAATAGTCATGTTGCAACATTTGGTACAGATTCATATTAAATAGTTATGGTATGTAAATGGATGAATTTGAAATGTATGTGAATAAAATTTAATTTTTAATTTGTTTGAGTCTATTTCATGTAGATTTGAGGAAGTTATGTAAGTTTTGGTGAAAATTGTTTGAAAACCATCAATAACATAGGAGAGTACAAGGGTTTGTTCATATTCCAAATTATAACTATGTAAAAATCTAAATCCTAGTTTTTTATGAAATCATATTAAGTGGGATTTAATATGGATTTGATTTTGGATCAAATAGTTTTTTTTTGTGGAAGATAAATTTGATGCCCTAATAGGCTAAATAATGCATTTTTGGGTTTTTGCTGACAGTAAAAATGGGTCTCTGTACGGGGGGTGTATCTCAGAATTCCACCATTGGATTTTTACGAGTTTTGGATATGATTTAAGAAACATAATGATATATGTTTCCACTAGAGTGATTTTCTAAATGTTATACGGATTAAAAGTTATGAATAATATATTACAGGGTATCAAAACTGTCACAATTGGGACAAATTTGGAAGATGGGTGATAGCATGATTTGGTAAGACCCCATTGTTGATTGAAAATAGTTTCAATGATGTTGTTGATGTGTTGTGAAAGCATGTGAAGACCTTGTTGAAAGAGAAAGGTATGAATTCCTTTTATTAAACATGATGGGTTTTGAATCCTATAGTGATGATCTTTTGAATGTTGAATTGGTTTAGTGAAATGGAACCAAAGATGTTTTGTTGTTGATTGATCTTAATGGGATCAAATGTGAAGTTGATAGACCATAAGTTGATACCTTTGAGTGAAACTATTATATTTAGTATTCCATATTGATTGATTCATATTGTATATTGCTTCTAGTCATGAAAGGTTGTATATTGGATCATGTTAGATCCTAGAAGGTGTGTGATTTAAAGATGCTTGTCACTAGTGGGAGAATGCCTTTGCATCATGTAGGAGCATAAAAATATTATTGTCGAAGTATCCTAGATCAATTATAAGGTTTATGAATAAATAATCTTTAAGTCCTTGTCATATCTTACTGGACCCATTGAGATATGCCTCCAACTAAAAACATCGAAGGTGCTTTATCTAATCATTATTTGGGACAACATGCTATGTTACAGATATATTTAATCAAGAATTCTTATTGTAAACTGATGACTCTATACTACCATGGTTTTACTTCTCTTTATAACCGATAAGAGATTACGTTTTTGAAAATGATAAAAGTTCAAAATTAACATTATCTTAAAATTCATAAGCTTATTTAGAGATCTTAACATATATACCAAATATAAAGTCTATTATAATACTATGCATGTATTGATTCAATAACTATTCATACCTAGCACCAAAACATTAAAGTATGGCTAGGTCACTTGCCTCATATAGAAATCCTACTTGAGATGTTAAGAATTAATTAATTTGAAGTTTAGTTACGCGCCTTTATCCTTATAGATATTATTCATGATATACTGGCAAATTACATTTCCAATCCAAACTATAGCTGATGTTTTGATATAACTCCATAAAGGGAACATGATAATGTGGCTAATATGACATTGTAACCATCCATCTACCTAAAGCTGCTATGTGAAAACTACTAACTAGGGCCTCCATATTTTTCTCTTTGCTCTGTATATATATCCCGTGACCTTCTACCCTTGGTTAGATCTATGCAATGTTGTGTTGAGGGTTTTTATATTTTCATTCTTGTTAATTTTCTCCTCCACATGTATTTGATGAAGACATTAATGACTTTCCTTGTCTTGACAGTGGCTTGTTTTGGAGACCCTAATTACATTTATCATTCATTGATCTCTTGTGATTGCGGTAACCCTCTTTGGCACAAATTTTACATTAAATTCTTGTAACCTTCTCATGATTGAAATTTGTGGCTATTTACTTTAGCTTCTAACTACTTATGTCCTTCGCTCGGTATCACACACCATATCTCCTTTGATCAACTCCTTGCATATCACTCATGGAAACACTCTGAACCAGTCATGAACGTTCTTTACTGCTCTCCAAGACTGATAAAAACTATGTTGATGCTTGACCTCAAGCTACTATTCTTGTTTTGAAACATAATCTTTACACCTTGACATTGAATACCATGACAATGACCATGTAGCATTGATAAAATTTATTCTTTAGCTGTCATTACTTGACCAACAAGTAAGGCTCATGGACACTTGTTTCTCCTAAGACAATGTTATTTCTGTTATCAAACAATGTTCATTAATATTATGATGCTCCATGATATTGGATTTATAATACATATAGAAGAAGAAGTCACAAGATTCCTTTATAGTCATTATTGTTTAAGGTACTCCTTCCATTCCTGTGTTCAACTTTTCCTTTAATTGATGAGTCATTTTCAACTCGGCTTTTCACCATTCCTATTGCTATCAGATTCATTGAATACCCGTAGACACACCACAAACATCTACAAAAACTCGTTGATACATATTAGTACCCATATCATCATAATATAACCAGAGCATGCTCAATTATGTAGTCATCCAATGAATTATCTCATTTATTTCAAAACTAGCAATTTTAATTCCATCAATAATAAATATTTTACATGCAAGTTTAAAGATGGATATAGATATGATAGCGTGTATTATTAATCTTATCCAATTGAATGCTGAGTATTAAAATAAAATTATGCATATAGTCTAGTCCTACTGAGAAATTTTGAAAACAAATTTTCATAATAACTATTCATTGCAATTATCCATTGATCATATTAGTTTTTGATTGCTAGTAAAAATAGGTTTTAAGGGGACTCAAAACCTCTTACAAGAAAATCATAGAGATAGGCAACTAAAAATAGACTAAACTGAAACAAGACTGAGAGCCAGCCACGTTGAAATTTGACATCTCCAAGATCCTATTGTGAATCTTCTTCTTCCTTGCAGAATGCGTGCGCTTTCCTGGGCCCTCAGCATCAATATCCTCTTTGTCTTCGACCACAGTAGGGGAATCCATTTCAGTTTTTATGGAGTTAAAACACTCCATAGTCGTACCCATGAAGACATTATTGTCCATCATGTGTTTTTTCATAGTATCCTCCAAGGTGTCCAGATGCTCATGCAGAGCTTGCAAATTTTTTCCATCCTATGCATTATGATTGCCAACAACCCCCGTCGACCCAGAGTTAATAAGATTGACACGAGCAGACAAAGCTCTGAAGTTGAGATGAAGACTTTTGATTTCTTTAAAAACCCATTTCACCAGTCAAAATGAGTACAAAGACATAGCTTTAGCAGTTTGAAGAATCCCAAATGGGGGCTCGATCTTGTCATCCATGTCCTCCTGGAGAAGCTGGACATTCCGCTCATGCATATCAACCAACCTAGAAAAAGGGATATTCTTAGAGGAGGTAGGGATAGCTTCCTTATCAACATTGTCTTGTTTTAGAGTATCAACCTCTTTATATTCAGAATGCACCTCCATAAGCACCTCGAGTTTCAGAGATATAGGGATGTCATGCTCTTCCAAACTCGCGTAATTAACCAGAATGGGGACTTTTTGACCTTCCACATCCTCATCAGCAACTTCAGGAAAATTATTTTTATCCTTAACAATGTGGGCTACCTTAACATTGGGGATTTCCTTAGTTTTAACCTCTTCCTCAACAGAGGCACTCACCGAGACAGACATAGACTCTTTACTGTCGTCATCAGACTGGGAATCATAGCCTTCCGCACACACATATCATCAGAGTTTGTGTCCATACCCAAATTTTTCTCAAACTTCAACTTATTAAAAGTCAAAAACCCCTTATCATCTCCAGTCCTAATCCATTTACCAGCCTTAGCAGAGCCTGAATCTTTTAGGGAAATAATAAGAGGATTGGAGGCCGCAACTTTTTTAACATGTTCAACAATCAAGAGAATCAAGCCCTCATGAAGAATGGGCTTACTATCCTTCTGCCTGTGCTCTGTAATGCTATGGCAAAGAGACTGCAACAAATAGAAGGGGAAGGTAATTCTCACCTTGTGACGGAAATGGCTCAACAACACAAAGTGATAAGAATGAGCCCTTTTGTATCTTCCGTTCGAAGACACATACTCCATGATCGCCGCGAGAACTTTGGCCCAAAAATCTTTGATAGATCTAACATCATAGCACCCACCAGAATCCTTCACCAGGCTGTCTGCTTCCTCTCTGTCCTTTGGGAAACGCTTAATCTCTATAAAATTTTAAGCCTATAGAGTTTAAGCCTGTAACCTCCGCTATCAAATCTTCAGTGATTTTAATAGCCATGCCTCCGATCACCACTTTCCCATCCTTCCAGCTTTCCAAAAAAGCATTCGTGACAGCGTCTTTGGAGCCATGAAGGCGCTCCATATAGCTAGTGAGGCCTCCATTTTTAAGTTTATCCCAAATGTCAGTTTGGGTTTTCCATTTGTTACAATTTTTGGGCTCCTTTCTGTTTAACCCACCACCCATGATGCCTTGAAGATAGATAACAATGGCAGAACAGAGACAAAGAAAAAACTTCAAGCTCAAATTTTGAAAATGACAAATGAACGCGTGTCTACAAATAACCTTCTTGGGAAAGACACACCTTTCTGTAACCCTGTAACCATCAATTAATGAATGTCGTAAAATCATGAGAGCTTTTTTAGATTTTCCAAATCTGCTCATTTTCTATGAGTCAGATCATAAGCCAGCTTAGCCTTAACTTCAATCGTCAAATTAGTAACTCCATGCCATGTCATGATACCCTTGGCCTTAACTGCGATGTTCGCTAGCTCATCCGCAGTACTATTTGCTTCCCTGAAGGTATGTGAAATAATTACATTGGAAAAGGAGTTAATGATTAAAGAGGCCTCATCAATGATCACCTTGATAGACCATGATGACTCAGATTTCCCTTTAATGTAATTTAGGATATTCATTGAATCACCTTCGATCCAAACATTAGAGGGCATGGAATTATTGATTAGCTTTAGAGTTTGAAGGAGATCCATCGCTTTTGCCACGTGGTTGGACTGGACCCCAATAGGGAAGGCCATGGCCGCAAGGCAAATGGCCTTGTCATCACGGATAATCCCACCACAACTCGCAGGGCCAGGGTTTGCCTTCGCAACCCCATAGAAATTGGCTTTAACCCAGCCAATAGGAGGGGAAAACAAAATGACATTCTCCCGCCTAGAAGAAGGCAGAGCCAAAGGACAATTCAAAACACCAGCATTTAAATTCAACATTTCACCATTAACCAAATTATCATTCACTCTGATGCTTCTTTTGATCTTTTCCACAATGATCTCTTGAGGAGAAGCCTTATCACGGAAAACTCTATCATTCCTTTCACGTCAAAGTTTCCAGATGATATGGGGGGCTATAATATTCCACAAAGAGCTCGCAATAGGAACAACAACATTCCTCCATTGTTTGAAAAAATTCTCTAGATTGTTTGGGAATATCTACTGTATGTTCCAAATTTGTAGGGTAAGACACCAAACGACTCTGGAAAAACCACAATCAATAGCCAGATGGAAAACTGATTCCTCCTCTTGTTTACACAAGAAACATCTATTTGGCAGGACCATTCCTCTTTTTTTAAGGTTGTTAATAGTCAGGATTTTGTTCTGCAAAACCAACCAAAAAAAGATGTTAATTTTAGGAATGAGCTTTTTATCCCAAACCAGACTCCATAAAGGAAGAGGGCCTGGAGCTTTAATCAAGATCTCAGAAGTTGAGGCCACCGAGAAGAGGCCCGATGACAACTTTCCCCAAATCAGCTTATCCTCCTTCGAATTGTCCACTTTCCAGACGTTTAAATCCAACATAAGAGGTCTGAGCAAAAAGTCCACAGCTGAAATGTCAAACTAGTTCTGAATAATCCAGTAAACAGAAACATACAAACCCAATCTACGTTTACAAAGATCAATAATAGGTTGAAAAGCAGGAGTGGATATCAGAGGAAAATCTTTTGCCCAACAATCATCCCAGAACAAGATTCTCCTGCCATTGCCCAGGAGCCACTTGGCTCCCTTAAAAGCCATCTCCTTAGAATGCTGGATGCTGTTCCAAATGAAAGAGCCCTGCACCTTCACCTTAGACTTCATAAAATCCAAAATGTGAGGGAAAGAAAAGAGATATTTCTTTTTAATAATGGCATTCCATTCTTTATTTCCCCATAAATTCGCCAGATTTGCTTAGCCAGAAGAGCCTGGTTAATAACCTTAAGAGGCCTAATCCCCAACCCTCCCCATTTCTTCGGGGTGCAGACCTTGTCCCATGCCACCAAGGCTAGTCTCTTTTTATCTTCCACTCTAGACCATAGGAAATTTCTTTGAATAGATTCTATAACTTCAGCAATTTTTCCAGGGATCCTGAATAAACTCATAGCATAAATTGGGAGGCTTTGCATGGAGGCCTTCAATAGTTGGAGTTTCCCTGCTTGGCTAAGGAGAGCCCCTTTCCAACCAACAAGTTTCCTATTAAACCTGTCCACCAAACCCGCCCAAAAAGAGTCCGGGGGTTTTAATCCCAAAGGAAGGCCGAGATAGGACGCAGGTAAAGAACCAATTTCACACCCCAAGATACAAGCAATCCTGTTTTGCCTTTCCATTGAAGTATTGATAAAGAACAGAGAGCTTTTCTGCTAGTTAACAGTTTGACCAGTAGCAGAAGAGTAGATAATAAGAACTTTTTTGATCCTTTTGGCTTCCTGGATAGTAGAAGATCCCATAATCACCGTATCATCGACAAATTGTTCATGAGAACAAGGGCTCGAAGCAGAGGATGGAATTAGCCCCTGAATGGAACCTTCAGAGGCAAGATTCTGAAAAAAATGCCCAAGACCTTCCGCTAAGATAGCAAAGAGAATAGGGGAAAGAGGATCCCCTTGACGGAGCCTACGAGCAGGGTTAAAGATTCTAGAAGAGGAACCATTAACAATAACAACAACCATCATGGTACTAATAAGTTGGAAAACAAGCTGCAACAGTTTCTCACTGAAACCAAGAGATTTGAGAATCTTGATTAAAAAATCCCAATCCACCCGGTCATAAGCCTTCGAGAGATCAAGCTTCAACAGGAATCACTGGTTAGAGGAAACACATTGATCATATTAGTTAATCAGACATATGCAATCTAATTACTTTATTACTATTGAAAACCTTAGATTTTCAAAGCAACATTATCAGCTTCTTTAGCGTGTCCGTATCTGTAGGAGCATAAAAATCTTACTGTCGAAGTATCCTAGATCAATTAGAAGGTTTATGAACAAATAATCTTTTAGTCCTTGTCATAGCTTACTAGGCCCATTGAGATATGCCTCCAACTAAAATCATCGAAAGTGCTTTATCTACTCAGGATTTGGGACAACGTGCTATGTTATAGATATATTAATTAAGAATTCTTATTGTAACATGATGACTCTATACTACCATGGTTCTACTTCTATTTATAACCGATAAGAGATTGTGTTTAAAATAGAAATAAAATAAAAAATTCAAAACTAACATTATCTTAAAACTCATAAGCTTATTTAGAGATCTTAACATATATACCAAATATAACGCCTATTTTAATACTACATATATTGATTCAATATCTATTCATACTTAGCACCAAAACATTAAAGTATGGCCAGGTCAGTTGCCTAATATAGAAATCCTTTTTGATATAACTCCATAAAGGAAACACAATAATGTGGTTAATCTCACATTGTAACCATCCATCTATCTAAAGATGCATATATATATTTCAAACCTAATTTGTCTGATCAAAAGTATCCTCTTATAATGTCGTTATAGAGGCCAATGATGCCCTAACCTTTACCCCGCACCCCCCCCCCCACTCTCTCTATATATATAAAATTGCCCATTCTTATTTCATCGAAAGCCTGTGTCTTCTTTAGTAACTATATCCATAATAATTGGTTCCAACAGGTGAGATTAAGATTCAAAGTCTATTTTACATTTTAATGAACCAATTCCATAAATTCATCAAAGGGCCAACCATCTACCATAAACCATACAGATCATACCAAACAAATACCCAATTACTTTAAACTAAAACTTTTAAAATTACTTAAAAACCCCGCTTTAAGGTGTAATCGAAAGCGAGATGTAAGGCCGCTTTCAAATTTCGAACGAAGCGCCATTTTGGACGGCTAATATTCACCCCAATCAAACTTTACACCAACGGCCGAGATTGCATCGGCGCTGTGAATCCGTGGCAAAAGAAACCGACTAATAGAAGGACAAACAGATATCTCTATTTAAAACACCAGAATCAAATCTCCAATTACCAAGTCTTTGAGCGCTGTTTGCAAGAGATCGAGAGAATTTTGATATCTGAGTTCTGATCTGTGATCGATTGCATCAATGGCACCCAAGGGAGAGAAGAAGCCCGTGGCTGAGAAAAAGCCAATTGCTGAGAAATCCCCTGCACCTGCTAAAAAGGCCCCCAAGGCTGAAAAGAAGCTGCCCAAGGAAGGAGATAAGAAGGGAAAGAAGAAGCATAAGAAGAGCATTGAGACTTACAAGATCTACATTTTCAAGGTTCTGAAACAGGTGCACCCTGACATTGGAGTCTCCAGCAAGGCCATGGGGATTATGAACAGCTTCATCAATGATATTTTTGAGAAGCTGGCTAGTGAATCCTCAAGATTGGCCCGCTACAATAAGAAGCCCACCATCACATCTCGGGAGATTCAGACGGCTGTGAGGCTTGTTCTTCCTGGAGAACTGGCAAAGCATGCTGTTTCAGAGGGGACTAAGGCTGTTACAAAGTTTACCAGCGCTTAGGGTTTGCCTGGTTGGAGGTTTTCTGATTCAAATGGTGTCTTTAGACACCACCTTTAGTGCGAGGATCTGTGTTATGAGCTATTCTCTTGGTTTCCTGTTTCTGCAGCTAGGGTTTGATTACTGATTGCTTCTCTGTCAAGTCGGCTTTTTGTTTGAGTTTTACTGTTTAGGAATCCGTGTTATTGACTTTGGTGTTGTACCAGAGGCCCGATTACAGAAGGGGGACAATGGAGTCAAGTTTTGTAAATAGGTGATCAAATTCCACAGCTTTACAGTCTTTAATTGTGGAAAGTATTTATGTAAATGGTTAATTAAAGTTCCAAGATTTACAGGTTATGATGGAATGATATGAAATGTGAAAGCATTAAGTTTTAAGCTACTGAAATTGGGATAGGAACTGGGCTAATTGTTATGCAATCCTTTATAACAGATTGTCTGATTGCTTTCTCTCTCTTTGTTTTTTTAATATATTTCCTTTTATTTTTCTAAGGACTGCAGCGCCTCTTATAAATTGCACTGTGCTGAATAAATTTATAAAGTGGCTGTCTTGTTATTAGAAGCGAGGTCAGATTGTAAACAGAATTAAGTTTTTAATCATTATTTTAAAGATCTGAATACATGGGTGTGGCTCAAACTGAAAATGCGAGCAAACTAAATGACTTAGGTTGTCTATATATGCATATAAGAATGCAGATCAAGAGTGTTAGCATATAATTTATGAAGGATGAAAAATATAAAATTTTAAGTATGATTCTGAACAGATAAAGACGGCATGTATCGTTCTGACTGAACATATAAAGATTGTTTTTGGATTTGATTGTGTGCAAATTTTTATATCAATTATATTCTGTGATCTATGATTTTTTCCTTCTCCAAGGCTTATCATCTATATTTGCATAAAGGAGTGTCATTCAAACCATTGATTTAAAAATTTGTATATAATTAAATCCAAAAATAAATATTTATTTTAATTGACAGATTGTTGAAATCTCTTATAATTAATCTGTGATAATTCTGAACATGTAAATATTAATAATCTGTTATCATTATGAACATGTAGATATTGTTAATCTTTGATGATTCTGAACATGCAAATATTTTTACTATGATGATTCTGAACACAAATATTGGTAATTAATGTTTCAGTTGAAGAGCCAGACAGAAATCATAAGGTACAAAAAAAATATTGAATATTTTTCATATTTCAAGATAATAATTTCAGTTTAATTTTTTTTTAAAGATATATGATAATTATTATTATTAAAAAAAATTCAGTTTAAAATTTAAAGATTATTTTTTTTTTTACCCCAAGGTATCTCTATGATATTCCAGGATACTAATTTTCAGAGGATGAACCAAACTGCCCACAAGCCAAGTTCATTGGTCAAATTGAGGTGAGAATCGAACTTAAGACCATGAGTTGTTAAAAATAATAATAAATAAATAATAAATAATAAAAAATTAAATATTAATTTTAAATTATTTTAAGGTTAATTTTATTTTAAAAATACATAATTATATTCATAACATATTAAAATATAGTTATGTATTTTCAAAATAAAATAAAAAAATTCATAATATATTAAAATATAATTATGTATTTTCAAAATAAAATAAAATAATTCAATTATTAGTAATAAAAATAATTTCATTATGACCAAAACCATTAAAGAATGTGTTACTTGTAAGATAGTCATTGCGTTTGAGACAATATAATTGGAGTGGACCAAAATCATAAAGGGAAAAACATTATATGCATTTTTTGCCATTATACCTAGTTTTCTCTTGTTTTGATGTGCATTTAAACTAATAAACACATGCATGTCATATAGTGAAACAAGAGAAAAGTGTAATGTCTAAAAATATTTAATTTAGTGGGGAAGCACTCTAAAAGGGGAAGAATTAACATCATGAGTAAAAAATGGTCTAAGAACAATAACAAAATAAGAGGTGATAAATTAATTAAGAATGCATAATGAATGTGTGATGAATCTAAGAAATTATCTAGCTCTATTAACTAGTATACTATCAAATGCATGTATCAAAGTGTCATAATAAACACAGAGATAAGAATAGAATGATATGGTATGATAAGCTAAATCAATATAATTATATATTTAAAAAAGAAAAAAAAATTTAGTCACTACACCATATCATACCATTCTTATCTTTATGCTTATTCTTTAAAATTATTTTTATTACTTATAATTGAATTATTTTATTTTATTTTGAAAATACATAACTCTATTTTAATATGTTATGAATATAATTATATATTTTTAAAAGAAAATTAACTTAAAAATAATATAAAATAATTTAAAATTAATATTTAAAAAAATTAAAGATGATAATAATCATTTCAGTTTAATTTTTTTTTTAAAAAGAGAATTTATAAATTTTCATATAAATTTAAATTCTTTTATATTCAATTTCCTTTGTGAATTATTTAATAAAAATAAAAATATTAAATTTCAACATTATAATGTTACGTATTTATATAATAATTTAGATATTATAAATTATAATTAGTATTAATTAAAAATTTTAAAAAGAAAAAAATTCATATGTTTTTACTTATAAGTTCTTTTACAATTGAAATATGAAAATATTAAATAATATAATAAAATTGCCTTTTTAAAATATAGTCGTTTCATTTTTGTGCAGTAGACTCCCCTCCGTATTGCAGGAAAGGACAGTACCGTGGCAGCGTAGGGGGGTGTATAGCCAATACTTGTATGCTACAGTGAGCTGATACTGTATTTATGATACAGGTTGCACCTACTTCTGCAATAAGGTTGTCATATTTCTTTTCTGTGCGTATCTTCAATTCTTAAAGTTTTGGCATCTGACCAGTGACATTGGTGCAATATGTGTCCTTTGGTAATACATGAGTTGGGGGGAGACTAGATCTTGTGACCATGCCTTTTACCATGGAAATTCTCACCAATTGAGCTAGGCCTCTAGCCTCAAATTATTAAACTAATATTAGAGATAAAGATATAAATTAATTATTAGAGGAAAAATTAGCTTAATAAATAATTAAAAATTATTTAATTAATATGGATAGAAGAATAATTCTTGGAATCATATGACAAGATTGTCTATTCATTTTTAGATGTTTACATTTTGCCCCTCTTTGAGATAATATTTTTTACGACATAGTTTCAAAAACAAAGATGGTAATGATCATGCCCCAACAATAGGATAGAAGAAGAATGAAAGGATGGATGGATGTCCCATAAAGAGATTGACCAAAAATTGATTTCAAGTCAAACTCTCAAAAAGATACGTAAAATAAAAGTGTGTAGAAGATGTGTGAATGCAACTAGATAGATCTATATGTAAGTTACCCCATTGATCAAATGTAAGGTGAATGAAATAAATGTATAGTGAAATGCATGGAGGAAAGTGCAAAATGCAAAAGTAATGATAATTGACTAGTATGCGAGATGGATAGATATAGATAGATATTCGTTCTGTTATTTCCTATGCTTTGTTTCATCATTGATAAAGCAAACAACACACAATAAAAAATGATTGGATCAAAGGTTAAAGATCAAGTTGAATGATAAAAACACGACCACCCCTCTTTCCTCACTCTCCACCATGATACCAAGATCAAGGCTTCACAAAGCTTCTTAAGAAAAAGTAAAAATAAAAGTTTAACAAGATGCTCATGAAGATCATGTCCCATTCCTCACTCTCCACTATGATATCAAGACCAAGGCTTTGTCAAGCTTCCTTAGAATAGGCCAAAAAAAAGGATCAAACATATTTAAGATTAAAGCACAAAAATTAAATTAAGTCAATGATTGAAATAAAAAGATCAAATCTCCAAGGATCTAGATAAAATGAAAAATATAAAAGATAAATCAACAAACACAAATATGAAGAGAAAAACAAGCCACACAACTAGCACATCTCTTGCCAAAAAGGATAAACTTAGTGTAGATAGGCAACATTTGTAAGGAAAGATAATTTGTCAAGGTGTAGATAGTTAGATAAGGCCTAATATAGGAAGGATACTTTCTGTCAAGGCAAAGATACCATGATAGATAATGATATATATGCAATAGATTAGGCAAACAAGACATGCAAGAACCAAGCTTAGGTCAACATTAATCTTCCACTCAAGATTTTTGTGAACTCAAATGCTTGTCCTCTGAAAAGGATAGTTTTGACTATTATTTTGCTCAAGATAATGATATAGATATACTCATGTGACTAGGTATAGAAGATGCCCCCAGCTAAGGATGAGGTAATATGGGATAAGATAGATAGTTAGAGGTTCTTTCTGACATGATCTATTTTTTATGTGAACCTTCAACTTATGAGCTTTGACTTCCTTCTTGGAGATAGAATAATGGTGCTTTTGATATACTTGGGATTGACAACTAGATATGAAATCTAAATGATAAACTAAGATTAAAGATGGGATAGAGATACTTAGGTAAGATGAAACATAAATGATGAAGGATAGAGACATGATAAACGAGATCAAAGTTAGGAAGGTGGAATGAGAGATAACCAATGGAGGCCTTGGCTTAAGGGAGCATGATACTTTTGGATGAACAAGTTTGATGTCCTCCTAGGTTATGCTTTGATATTCATTGCATGGATAGGTATGATTGGATCTTTTCGAGGTTTAGAATCATTAAGAAAATTAGCAGTTATGTTAAGATCTCGAGGAGAAACTCTTTTATCTTGTCTCACAATAGGATCATGAGTTGGAGTGAAAATGATACTTTTATCTTGAGATGACATGGAAGAGATACCAAGGTATTGAGTTGGAGCATAGTTATGAAGATAAAAAAAGAACACATCTTGATCTTGCAATTGAATGGATACATCATGATGGATACTTTGATCTTGATTTAACATCTCATCTTCATATATTTTTGGCTTGCAAGGGATACTTCAACTTAGATTTTGGATGACATCAATTAATGCTATGGAAGATATAACTTCTTCTAGACCAGTTATGGTATGCTCACAAGCCATGGAGGAGTAATCAACATTATTAGATCCTAAGTTACCCCTGTAAGAGGAATCTTATTTTCCATGTTTAAGGAGTAAATCCTTGAATGTCTTGAGATCATTTTTTGTAGGGGAGTGTCTTCAATAGTAATATTTCCATTGTCTACGAGGACTTGGATTAGATATTTTAATTTAATGCAACTTGAATTTTGATGTCATTTAATTCTATGATAGTCAAAAAAATCATTCTCTTTATACCATGACGATTTTACTATTGCTTCATAGTTTCTTGCTTCATGTAATGTGATCATTTTAGCTTGAATATGTTTTTCTAGCCTTCTCATAAGATGCACCAAGAGGAGTAAACTTTCTTATAGAGTTATTAGTTCTCCTTGAAGTGTTACCTTGTCCTCAAAGTGTAATACCTTGAGTGTTTGTGGATATATTAGATGAGTTTTAAATAAATTTAGAGTCCACTGGCTTGTCATTGAAACTATTTTGTTCTTGGTCCAAAGGTGAGGTTTATTATTTATTGTTAAAGGATTGTCTTTGTTATCTTTTTAAATATTCGCAAGACCTTTAGCAATAAGAGTCTTTTCAATGGTAATACCTTTTTTAATGATTGCATCAAATATAGCCCTTACGATGTATCATTAAGTCACTCATGCCATCCCTACTTGTTCTTTTCTCTCCTTGAGGGAGAGTATTCTCCCCACATGGTTTTTCTCCTTTTCTATGGGTGTTTGTGTGTGATTGAGAAACCCTTGGTTACATAAGTTCAATTAAGACAACATAAACGAACATTATGACAAACATCTTAAATGATATGGTGTTAAATGACCCAATAATGAAAGTAACTAAGGAAATCACTCTATTCACACAATAAATTTGCATCATTAATCTTGTGACACATCTTCAAAAATTAGTCAAAATCATATTTCCTCTTATTTATTTAATTAATCAAGATAACTCCTTTTCCTATGTAATTGATTACCTTGACCTTCTTCTAAGAGCTTAATTAAATAATATATCTAATTTAATATGAAATTCTCAGGAATTGCTAAGGGGCAGAAAAAATTGGAATTGGTGAGAAACCCTAAGCGGTAGGAAAAAATGAGAAACGAGAAGGAAATTTTCCTTCCAGAGGAACAATGAAGACTCTTACTTGAAATGTTAGGGACATTAGTGCCCCTAACAAATGGTGCTTGGTTAGGCGACAACTTGATGGAACAAAGGTAGATTTGATTTTCCACAAGAAACATAAATGAAGTATGGAGGAAAGTGAAAAGAGAATGAGGCAATGACCTACTTGTTTTGTGGGTGATTTGGGGGATTTAAGTAGATTGGGGGTGGTTTGGAATCCTTTCAACATCTTTGGAGCATGTGTTAAAGAGAGACACTACTGGCGACTATTAAGACTGAAGCTTCTTTGATGAAATAAAATCATCTATATAATTAACATATGAGATCCAACTCAACCAAGGGAAAAGGAAGTTTGGCAGTAGGTGGGAAGAATACTCAAAGGAATGAAAGATGATATGGTGGTTGTGGTTGGAGACATTACTGCAACCTATGATAATTGGGAGAAAAGGGTAGGTTTAACCAACATTACTCAGGTCCAACTTGACTTTTAGCAGTTTGTTGGGACCAATCAATTGAAAGAGATACAAAGAAAAAATGGATGTATACATGGACAAAAAAGAGAAGTGGATTTACCAATATTGTAGATATACTAGATAGGTTTTTAATTTCAAGTGATTGAGGTAACATGAATGTAACTTTGGAAGTAGAAATCCTGATGACATAAGTTTTGGCATTAGTATGCAAAGAGAAACAGTTGTTTGAATCATCGGTTACACTACACCGAAAGACAGGTTTCAGTTCAGACCGAAAGTGCTAAGTATAGAGAAACCCGATGACAAGTTTTACAGTGTAAAGTGAAAGTGCAACTCGAAACTAATATAGAGGAATCTGACAAGTAGGTTACACTATAAAATGAAAGAGTAGAAAAGCAGAGGAACCCGACAGATAGTTTACAGAAGGAACATCGAAAGAATTTCAGAGCAACCCGAGCATCAGACACCGAAAGTAAGTTATATCCCGAGAAAAGTGGATCTGATTTCCACGTCAGATAAAACAGTTATGTTCTATATTTAGAGTTTTGATTTGTTTTAAAACCATTTCTTGATGGAAAAGCAAGATAATTGTAATTGTTTTAATTAGTCTAACTAGGAGATCAAGGTCAAGTTGTAAACCTTCGATCATAGAGTTATCTTTGTAATACGTGAAACTAAATTAGGTCCATCTATGTTATAAATAGATGTGTAATCATTCATTTCAAAAAGAATGTGAGGATGATAGTAGCCAAGGAGCACATCTATGGATCAGACTAAGAGTTTCAAGCAAGAACAACAAAAGATGATTTTGGTTATCAAGAACCAAGAATCAAGGCTACCGAGCAACAAAGGTATTAATCAATCACATTAGGAGATAATTTATATGTGTGATTTGAATGGATCTATAATCAGCAATTGAATATTACATACACTCAGATCAATGAGTATTTTTGTCGACATTCTAACAAGTGTAGCAAATAGAAGAAATCCTTTCAAGAAAGGTGGATTTAACAATCCATTGTAAATCTCTTAACCGAGTGCACACTAAACAGTGTTGCTAAAGCTCTTAACAAAGTAGACCTTAACCAGTCTCCACATAATACTTCTAATAGGGTAGATCATCATAAGTAATCAAATTGTAAGCCTTAACCGGCCCCTTCCAATCTGCAGATAGTGAAGTTTTGTGGGTGCCATCCCCACCGCAGTTTTTACCTTCTAACAGGGGTTTTCTGCGTTACCATATCTTGTGTTATGTGTCATTACATTTCATGAATGCTTCTATGAATGTTTACATGTTTGTTAAGTTTATGAATTGATATAACTTACACAAAGATAAGATAGAACAGATGGTTGGTAATACAATGGATTACTAAATGGATAAAGGTTAAAAGAGATAAAAGTTTTAGAGGTATTGATTCACCCCTCCCCTCCCAGTACATACTTCCCATTATTTCCAATAAATCCTTCCCTATACCAACTCATATCATTTCCTTGTCCAACAATGTCTTCTACCAGATAAAACTCCAAAGAGATGGCATTTTAAATTTGAGAACATGTGGTTTAGGGATGAGAACATAAGGACTTTCATCGAAACCTAGTGAAATGAATTCTAGTTGGTAAATCACTCTAATGTCTTATGCTTTTGGAATAAGTTAAGCTAGATATAAAAAGTAAGTTGAAGATTTAGAATGAAGAGCACATCTGGAATATTTTTGAAGAAAGGTAAAAAGTAAAAATAGCGCTAGTTGAGTTAAATGCGAAAGTAATATAGTCAGGAATGAATTTGGAAAGTTTTGAGAAAGAGAATGATTTAAAAAAGGACCTTATGGAAATCTAAGCTAGAGAGGAAATTTTTGGGAGGTAGAAATCCAAAGAATTTTGGTTGAAAGATGGGGATATACATTAAATTCTTCCATAAATCCCACTTGGCTAACATGTAAGGAAGTTAAGTGGTGGACAACTTCCTACACTAATATTGAGGAGAGGGTAATGTTATCTTTATAACGGTTACCAAAACTTAACATAAATAACATAAAACAACATGCATAGCACAACATCATGATTTACTTGGGGAAATTTTGTTAAGGAGAAAACCCCACACTCCAAAAGCTGCCCAATATATTATTCAGAAATCAATAAAAAATTACAAATATACTTGTAGAGAAAGCTTCAATCAGGAGTATCACCAACCAAATATCCAAAGGTAACTGAAAAGCTTAAAGAATCTTTACACACACCTTCCATCTCTCACACCTAATATATATGAGATACAATATAAGAAATCATCAGGTGATATTAAAAAACCATGGACTGAAAACCACTTCTAAAGTGTCCACCTTATATCCAATCAAAGATTCTCTTGTATGTGTCAACCCACACATTAACACATATAACTCTCTATTACAACTCATTTACACATTTAACACTTTTTACATCTCCTATTTTAAGAGACCCAACTTTGGATTATGTTGGTTGGTTTTGAGATGAGGAGTTGGAAGATCCCCCTTTCCCAAGGTGACCTTTGCTTGCGCTCGGGTCATAGCGTTGGCTGTTCTAGACTCTTTCTTATCATTTTTGACAATGATGATGTTACAGTACTCGGGAGAGACTGGTTAAACCATGTGGATGACCTTATCATCCCGGGTGTTGTATGTATGACTAATTCTAACACCTTTTTTAGAAGTTTCTACTTTCTCATATTTAGGCAAGGGATTCTTGAATGCCTTATGATAATGTGTTCGTAGCATGGTTGTCAATTGTGATTGTTTCATTATCAATGAGGCCTTGGATCTCATGTTTTAACCTCATACAACTCTCTATTATATGTCCTTTATTTTTGTGGTATGCATATTAATTATTGTCTCTCCACCATTTTGGTTTTATCTCTAGTTCATATGGCTTGGAGTTATCCGGAAATGTGATCAGTTTGTTTTCCAGTAGAGTCTTAAGAGCTGATTCGTAAGATTCACCCAAAGGATCTAAGTCTCTCTTGCATTTAACTCAAGGTTTTTCTTTCATGAGGTTACTAACCCTTTTGGAGGGTGACTTCGTGGTGTTTTCAGAAGCTTTTAGGGCTTTGTATCCACTCGTTAAGTTGAAGACTGCTGGTTTGGATTGAGGAGTAGCATTGTTGACTACCCCATCATTCACCACATGTTTATTCTTATTCCAGTATTTGGTATTATCTTTAGAACCATAATTAACTTTGGAATCCTTAGAAAGGGTAACCTCACCCTTATTGACAAGTGTTGTTTCTATCCTTAGTGCATTATTCACAAGTTGTTCAAAAGTGTAGAGGTCTTGCATTTGAACGGGATAGTTGTACTCTTCAAGTAGAACATTAGTAAATGTATCCATCTTTTCAGATGCATGAATGAGTCATGTATATATAGAAAAGGATATTCTCCATCGTTGAAGAAAAGTCACGAATGATTCTCCCGTCTATTGTTGAATGTTGCATAACTCAATCATAGACATAGGATGCTCTATGTTATATGAATAGTGTTAGAATAGGAAAAGCCCTATTCTCCCAAGAACACCTGCATGCATAACCCTGTCATGTGGAAGAAGCAAAGTACAGAAGACAAAAAAAACTATGGAGGCCAAAAAGCTAGAGGAGACATCATATGCACAAGAAAACAATATATTAACAAAATATTTCAAGATGTTACAATCAGATGTGAAAATCTCCCTATGAAAAACAAAGAGGTGAATCCTTATAAAAGGAATCACGAAACCCTAAAGGTGAAAAACCTAAAGAATAATAAGATGCCTAAGTTTAACTTAAGCGTAGAGTATAATAGACTAATAATTAAATTAATTAATTATTAGCTATAATATGACAACTCTAACACCCCCCCTTAAGTGTAATTTAGGGAGAAGCTAAACAGCTAAAGACTAAAAGATGCATGTAAACAAAATGCATGAGAGGAACTATGGGTCCTGACAACTAGGCCTGATCAGGAACCCAAGTACAAGAAATAAACTAGATGAAGGAAACTAAGCCTCCAATCTAGGGAAAGTCCCAAGGAAGGAACAAGAAAGAGAAAGAAGCATCTCTGAAGCATGAAGCTGCAAACACTGTCAGAAGTAACTGCTGGAACCCCCACTGAAATAGTGCATGACCAGGTAGAGAAGACAAAGTCTGAAGAGATGATCAATCGAAGAGGTGACCTCTAAAAGTAGGAATGACCGAGTGTCTATATAGTAGATGATCCATCTCACTGGAATGCATAGGTGCCTAGCCACTGCATCCGTCTAGTACATAGGAACAAAAATAGAATACGTAGATCACTCAACCAAACCAAGGAAGCAATAAAGCCAACAGGTGAACCCCCCCATAATGCTGAATAGGGAGAGGTGACAGGAACACTGAAATGCAATGCCAGAAACATCTGCAGAAAGAAGAGTCAGGAACACCAACAGTGCAAAAAAAGTACAAGCACAGGATAAAGGTTAGTGTCACTGACACACAACATGGGCTAATATCATGGAAGGTACACTCACTTGACAAAGGTGGATGAGCACAAAAGGCAAAACATCATAATCCCCCCATGGCACTTTATAACTGAGTGTGAGTATAAAAAACACACAAGGTGCTCAAAATTCTAGATATGCAAAAGTAGACACTTTATCTCAGTGCGTTTACAGAAAATAAAATGCTATAGAAGAGAAGCATACAATGCTTAGAAGTCAGAAAGAAGAGTGAGCCAGAAGATCAGAAGAAGAGATCCCAGGACCTGTAGAACCCAAGTAATCTGCCAGAGTGCGAAAGAGAAAAACTCAGAGGAGAGAAAACTTGGAGAAAAATCTAGAAAAAAAACCCCTGCAACTAAAAATTTCACTGAACCAGCTTTTCAACGATGTCTGGTTTGCCAAAAACAGAGTCCGGATGAGCCAAATATGGCTCCCGGAAGGCAGAAAATAGACATCAGACTTTGACAGAAAAAAACACTATCAAGATAGTATAACCTAAAACCCCAACCTCCATCATCAGAAATTTCTCGGAAAGAGATTTTCGACGATATATGGAAGTCAAAAAAATACCTATGTATGCTCAAGATAGAGCGAAAACAGTGCGGGAGGGTCAAAAAGCTACATAAAATTAGGTTTTAAGCCCCTGGGGCTTAAAAAAAATCCCCTGGGCGCATGGCATGCACAGGGGGCTATAACATAGCTCCTGATCACCCATGTGACTGCTACTTGAAGGCATAAGCCCGCGGGGCTTTAAACAAACCACCGGGCGGCGGAGCGGCGGGGCAGGCTGGCGGGGCTGGCGGAGCGGTGGCCGGGAGGCGGGTGGCGCAGCTGGCAGGGGCCATGCGCGGGTTGAGCTGAGGTGGTGCAGCAGTGGTGCGAGCCAAATAGCACTGGCTGCGTTAATAAAAATATTAAAAAAGATGTTTTTTTAAATTTTTTTTCTCAATTTCTGTGCCCGTACGACACTGGAGACCAAATTGTTTTTTGCCTCGGAGCCAAGTTGTCCAAAATGGACAAGTTTTATATGGATTATAGGGTTTTTGGGCACTCTGAGCGCAACAGAGATGTCCATTTGAGCCCAAAATGACTAGAAACAAAGCCCCCCTAAATCCACATAAAAACTTCTGAAAGACCAAAAAAACCTCCAGCTTCTGAAACACTTCGACAAAGAAAGAACAACAAGCAACAAGATGGCTCTGATACCATGTTAGAATAGGAAAAAACCTATTCTCCCATGAACACCTACATGCATAACCCTGTCACATGGAAGAAACAAAGTATAGAAGACAGGAAAAACTATGGAGGCCAAAAAGCCAAAGGAGACATCATATGCACAAGAAAACAATATATTAACAATATGTTTCAAGATGTTACAATCAGATGTGAAAAAATCCTTATGAAAAATAAAGAGGTGAACCCTTATAATAGGAATCATGAAACCCTAAAGGTGAAAACCCTAAAGAATAATAAGATGCTTAAGTTTAACTTAAGCGTAGAGTATAATAGACTAATAATTAAATAAATAAATTATTAGCTATAATATGACAACTCTAACAAATAGTGTTGTAAAAAAAATTCATTAGTTCTTCAAATTTTTTTATCCCAGTGGGCAGCTTTGAGAACCACTCCATAGCTTGACCACCTAAACTTCGGGGAAAGAGATGCATGGGATACGTCTGCTCGTGCATAGACTCTAAGCATAGGGTGCATAATTCTTGAATGTGATCTTGTGGATTAGAATGACCACTATACTTGTCAAATCTAGGGATTTCTATTCCATGTGGAAATGGAGGTAAGTGCAAGTTCTTGTCGAAAGGAAATGGACAAATGGTGTCCATAAAGAATTTTGTCATTGGTTTCTCTTTTTCCTATTTCATTGCTTGCATCTCGGTTTGTAGAGCTTGGATTTGTTTGGTCAAAAGTGTCATAGGAGTTTCCTCCTCTCTAGCAATGATATTTTCCACTCTATAATGAGAGGGAAGTTGGACTCCTCATTGAGCTAGTTCTAAAAACTATTGCTCTTTATCTCTATTCATGATAACCTTCATAACCTTGAGGAATGCTTGGTCTTGTAGACATTTGTTAACTTCTTCCTCAATCTCTTCAGGATCATTAAAATTGGGGTGGATTTTAGCTTCATGATTATTTTCCCCATACATTGTTGGTTCTGATAGTCCGTCATAGGGAGGGAATAACTCGTGTGCAGTGTTTAGTTGTTCCTCAAACAAAGGATTTTCCTTAAACTGCAGACACTGTCCTTCTCCTTGGTAGGGTATGTTAAAAGAACTCCTAGTTCATACAGGAATTAACCAGTTGATTCATCTAACTAGTACTGAGGTGATATCTAAAGTGCTGACTAAGTCCAAGAAAAAAAAGACAAAGAGACAATGTCCAACTGAGAGGGAGATAGTAACGACTCTGATCTTGAGTCAAGGTTAACGAACCTGCTCTTGCAACTCAGGATAAGGACAACACAGGCAAAGATGATTAAGTCAAAAGAAATAATGGATCACTCAGACTAGGACAACAGAATCATACCTCGAGATAGCAAACGGGTTAGACTATCAACATATTGCAGTCAAAGAAAAACTAGTAGTAATGTTGTGAAAGCACATATTTGAGAAAATCTGAATAGAACCAACATAGCGAAAATAAAATCGGACAGCTAAAAAGACAAAATTACCAAAGTTTTGACATAGGATACAAAGTTCCTGTACGAGCATGTACTGTGTTCAATACGAGTAACACATTGATCTCATACGAGAGTCAATGTCAGACAACAAACCTAGTCTTGTATGAGCACTGGGTTGACTTGATACAAGTAATGGGTCTTTGTGATACAAGAAACTGGTGAGCTGATCCTGACTCATATGAGCCAGGATACAAACTCGTACGAGAATGTGTGATTTTACACCTAAAAAGTGTTGTTTTTCAAATCATTGATCATTTTTTTGTTTGTTTTTATTTTCACTCACATCAGACACATCATGAAAGAGATTAATAAAATAATCAAAACAAACAAACCCTAGGCCTATGTGGCTAGCAAAGACAATACTTGTTTGAGTCCTCTTACAATAAAATACCCATTCAAGTTGGACAGCTAGAAGCTTGGTAGCACTGAGTCCCCTCCACAACACACACATCTTGGGCCTACCAAGCTTCAAATTTCTCAAGATCCAAGGATCCTGATAAATTTACTGTCTCAACAAGAGGGGTACATGAGAGGTTTCTTAGGCATGCGCATCTCACAACACCCATATCAAAAAGTAGAAAGGATTTTGGCCACTACTCTAAAAAAGGTTTGAGTAAGGATCTTTGTTTAAGTGTATCCTCTATGTCCATGCAAGTGCGATTGAGACTGCTAACCCCAAAAAGCACCTTAGCACCAGCAGTCACAATACATGATTGAGACCCACAAGCCCTACTATGGGTTAGGTGAGAGCCGAGTATAAGATCAAATGTCACTTATATATAGAGGCTTTAGTCTCGAGGAATCATTTTATTATAGTGAGTTAGAGTAGCTTGGCGTTATCTCGTTCTCACTTGGGTCGTTCTCCAAGGGTGAGTACTTTTCCCACTTGGACAGGCTCTCTAAAGTTGTAGATCTCAAATGGAAAATGACAACAATGTTTCTAGATTTTTGATCATCCCTGAAAGGGCGAGAGAATAAAATCCTAACACTATTTCCATTCCTAAAACACCAAGAAGATGTCTTGCATGTGGGTTCCTAGTTAAAAAAAACAAGAAAGTAAATGCAAAGACAAAAATGAAAGTGTTTGGTTGATCTATGAACACGACAACCTGCAGGAAAAAATGTCAGTAGTTTGTGTATTATCTTATTTCAAACATCCTACGAACCACGGTTAAGATGTAAGCACGAAAAATGATCACCAAAGCCAACAAACACAACAAAAAACTGTCAAGATTAGCAAGAAAATGAAGTAATCTACTACTTTTAAGAATTGAAGTACAGTAACTCGTATGAGTTACACAGTAACCCCATATGAGTATTCATTTGTTGCCATACGAGTTTCTGGTGAAACTTGCCAAAAATTGTATGGTTTAGTACCAATACTCGTACACATTTCTGAGACTTGTATTGTGGACAGAATGTCCCAAATCTGAAAAGAAGACAAAAAATGATAGAAGAAGAGAGAAACGATGAGACAAAAAATTTCTACCCCACGGTGGGCGCTAGAAATGTGCATGTGAAATAGCGTTGAGTACCTGCAAGCTATAACACACACTTCAATAGATCCTTACTTGATTAATCAAAACTAAATATAATAAACAAAGACTAATCTAAATCGATCTATTGCCTTATAGTAGGAAGGAGTATGATTTTTCTCTCAGGTCATCGCAAAACTTAGTGACTACACCTATTCTAAACAAAGGATTTAAAGAGCTATGATGATGATCTAAAATGACATGCAAGTTGTTGTAAATCCAAAGCTAATTTAAGAGTATGTTTTAGAGCACCAAATGAAGTGTGATTGTTTGAAACAGAAGCATCCTAGGATTCTTGGCAATCTTGTGTCAACCAAAAATATGTGTTTACTTTGGAGTTTGGTATCTTGGAGGAGTCCTCTGTGGTGTGTTTTGGTTTCCTGTTTGCTTGGCTCCTATTGCTCGGCATGCTTGTCGAGTTGCTCGGTCTTAATTGCCAAGTTGTTCTGCTGCTCGACATTGCTTGGGGAAGCTCGACCATGTCTGTTGCTCAACTTTCTTGGCAGTCTAGTGCTTGGCAGTTGGGCTGGCTGACTGTGTCTTATTTGGAGGCCGACTTGCTGGATGACTTTGCATTTAATATTTGTATTGGGAGGCTGAATTGGTCTTGGGATTTTAATTAATTGTATTTGCAAGGCCGACTTATGGCTTGCTTAGTATTTATAGGGGGTTTGAGTAGTTTTTTGAAGTAGTTCGTTGGTGTGAAAAGGAAGATTATATTTTGGCAGAAGAGTAGCCTGTTGTTGTGATCTATTGCAGAGCTAGACTTGAGGCTTAGAAACAAGGAGATTGCTTGGAGGCCTGTGTGTACAAGTTCAGATCTTCCTATAGGTTTCTACCAGATTGCTATAACCTGTTGTTGCAGATCTGACTAGCTAGGGTTAGGGTTGAGTTGGATGTTGAGGGATCTTATAGAACTGTTATTTGTTTTGTAATTGGCCGTAACCGAGAAGGCCTTACAACCTAACATGTTGCAATAAATTGAGTGTTGATTCCAGTCTCTGTTATTTGCTGTTGTTGTTATTTCTACTGTGTTGTTTTGGTTGTTGGCTGCAAGTTTGGACAGTCCATTCTTGGATTCTCCGAGCTTGATTGCATCAAGTGGTATCAGAGCTGTCGGTTAGTTTATTATGGTTTTGATCTGGTTCATTACTTAGGGTTTTCTAAGATCTGGAGAGATGCCTTTGAGAAGATTGGACCCTAGAGCAATTGCAGATCTTTCAGAAGAAGTGGAGTCAAGGATGACTGAAAGATTTAGATTTGAGATGGCGACCATGAAAAATGAAATTATGGAGGGTATCATAAATGTTGGATTACATAGAGGTCCTAGAACGAATGATGGCTATGAAGAAGCTACTGGATCTAGTGGAGATGATAGAACTGATCAGATGGCAAGATATGGAGGAGGAAGATATGGTCAATTGCAGAGATCTGAAGCTCAGTTAAGTATAAATTATCAAATGGAGGTTTCCAATTTCTCAGGCACATTAAAACCCAAGGATCTAATTGATTGGATCGGTGATTTGGAAGATTAATTTGAGCTGGAAGATATTGAAGATCTGCTTAGAGTGAGGTTGGATCGGACTAAGTTGAAAGGGCATGCTTCTCTATGGTGGAAAGAATTGCAGAGGGACCGAGAAGAAGAAGGCGAGATGAAGATCAATCGGTGGAGGATGATGGTGGCGAAGCTAAAAGCTAAGTTTATCCCTACTAAATATGAACTTGAGTTGTTTAAGAAATTGTAGAATCTGAAACAGAAGGAGATGACTGTGGAAGATTATACCAAAGAATTCTACAAGTTGACTATTCGATCTGGACATAGAGAACTTTCTAAGGAAAAAGGTGGAAAGGTATGTAAATGGTCTAAAATTCAATATCTAGGATGAGATTGGTATGCTAAAGATTGAATCTATAGAGGATGCTTATCAGTATGCACGAAAGGCAAAGGAGAAGTTGAAGAGAAGACACTATGATAATTCTCGAGGGAAAGAGAAGCAAGAATAAGCAGTGAAACATAAACCAAGAGTTGAGGAGGAACCAAAACCCGTTGAGACAAGGAGAAGAACATATATAAGTGTATTCAAAGGTACTTGTTACGATTGTGGGGAAGAAGGACATTAGTCTTATAAATGTCCCCGTGTAGATAAGAAAGTTAGTAGTCACAGAAATGCTGTGGTGAATGAGGTTGCTGAGAATGAACCTGAAAGGGAGAATGTGAATCTTTTGCTTAGGAGGAATCTACTGTCCTCAAAGAAAACTAATTCTTGTCAGAGAAGAAATCTATCAGAACTAGATGTAAGTGCAAGGATAAGGTCTGTAGTGTCATAGTTGATGGTGGCAGTTCTGAGAACTTTGTTTCAGAAGATACGGTTAGTAAGTTAAAATTGTAAAGAAGGAGGCATCCTAATCCTTATTAGATTAGTTGGATACAAGATGTGTCTAAAGTAAGGGTTGAGGAGCAATGTCTTGTTAATTTAAGATTGGGTCCTATTATGATGAGATATTATGTGATGTATTACCTATGGATGCTTGTCACCTGTTGCTTGGTAGACCTTGGCAGTATGACATACATACTATGTTTGATGGACGTGCAAATACCTATGTGGTGAGGCAGGATGGATCCATGCATAAGCTGGGTCTGTGTAGGATCATGGTATGCAAATAAGTGGCAATATGAAAAAAATGAGTTTTTTCACTCGTCCAAAAGCGCACCCAAAAGTTTGTTGACTTTTGAGTAGGCCTGGGTGTCAGTACACTTGGCCAAGCCAAAAGTGTAATGCCCCGCCAGGGAACCCAAGAGAGATTAACCTAGAACATGTCACTATGTGTGTTGAATAATTTTTTTTTAAAGTTAACATAAAGAAAAATACAATCATGCAGAAGCGATTACCATTTAAACACATGTCTTACACTCACATAGATTACATGATTCAAGGGTCCCATGACGTTGAATTACTTAAAACAAAACACAACTAACAATATAACAAAAGATTCCATCTGATTAAACATAACAAGTACAACTTACATAACCATAATTACAAACCTTATGGATAACCATGAAACCACCATAACACACATCCACTGCACATGTCGCAGGGTATGTAGTAATCACTCTAAACTACTTACTATTGCAATTTCTAGATTAGGTATCACATGCGATACTCTAATACAAGATATACAATAATCAAGTTACATAATAAATGATGAAGGAACATAAAGAGCTCATCTGCAAAGAACCATCAAGCACCTGGTACAAGGACGTCGAATCTCAATGGATAAAGAATCACTACCACCCGTCCGTGTGGAACCAAAAAGGCCCACCCCACCATGCTGAGGAGATAACAACAGATCCCAATCGGATATCCAAAACCAACAAGGCATAACCGCTAAGCAAGGGATCTTGATAGCTCTCTAATCTGGTGCACTAATCATCATAAAAGGTAAGACTCACTAATCCAGAGGCAACTGACAACGTAGGAAATCTAGCATGTGTAAAGGAAGGTGTCATCATGTAGGTCTACCCTTAAGTTCAGCCCAGATAATCA
>MU224419.1:2579697-2599719 GCA_018584345.1 Thuja plicata
ACACAAGGAGGTTATCTCACATATTTTTTTTCAAGAACCAATTGAAATATGTAGAGATTAAGTATGCCATTAGAAAATTAAATGAAAAATCCTCAGAAGTATCATATATACCAAATCTGCAACGAACAATGAAAGTAAAAACAGATGCAACAAGTAAATACCCTATGCGCAGGACTTACCTCGCGCTGAAAAAACAAATTCGCTCGTAAAACGCGGTGAAACAGTGGAAAACGTGGTGAAAACTCACTCGTAAAACAATGGAAAACGCGGTGAAAATGTAACAGTGGAAAACCCCATTCGCGCGGCTTATTCCATTTTACCCTCCCCACGGACCCGACAACACATCAAATGGGGTTTAAAAAAATGCATCTTCGGGGTTTAATTCCTAATTCCACCTATTCGGTGGGAAGATGATGCCGCCTGTTTTAGTGTTGAAACCCGGTTTTCGTCGACGAATCCCGAATTGCATCTTAGGCATACAAACGGCAAATTTGGCAAAAACGGGAAGTTGCAATTCCAGTTCCTCCCCACTTCCGCGAAACAAACAGGGCCTAAGAAAAAAAAAGTTAGTCCAGATTTAGTGGGGAATGGCCCTGGGAATACAAAATTTAAATGGACAAGACAAACACATAGAGTTAGAATACAAGAAATGTTATTGCACAAGTCCCTCTAAGAATGGTTCTATTGGAGGCTGAAAATTTAGAGTAAAAGGGTGCTGACGAAAAATGAAAAACTTGCAGGAGAAGCTGTTATCTCAAATTTAGTTAATATTGCTTTATATTCCGCCCTAGAATTCACCTCCAGCAGAAGATTTTCTACAGCAATTATAATGTGTAAAATAATTTGAGCGCTTCTGATAGAACAAAACCTGCACCAGCTGACAAAAACAAATCATTAGAAGTTTCTTATCAACGTCACTTCGTCAAAGCTTGGGTCTCTGTCTGTGAGTGAGCCATCCCACCCCACCCCACGCCACCCCACAAACAGCCCAATATGCGATACAAAAAATATAGGAGATTCCGCATATTTAAAAACTGCAATTCTGCTAAAAGTAGGTCCCACATTTTTCAAAACTTTCCGTTAGATACGAAAATTACAATCTAAAACCCAAAAAACAATTAATCGATTCCTGCACACGATCATAATAGAAGCTTCTAGTTTCCACTCGCACCGCTCAGACAAATCTAAATATATCCCATTGAAAGACAACACGGTTTAAAAATAAGTCAATCCTCATGTATGAAACGCCTGAAACACCAATTTAACCAGTTCCCAGGACAAATCTCTACAAATTTCCCAAATAATGATCTGACAGCACAAATGAAGCATCAAACCGTATTACAAAATCATCTCGCTTTACACAAGGGTATCAAGCCACTCATTGTAAACTAACCTAATATACAGCAAACATGAAACTTCGAAATCCTCGCTAGCAGAAAATGGATTTACACAAACCCTAGTTATTGCAAACCAACGAAACATACAGCGACTATGAGACTTTGAAATTGTCGCTTGCAGAAAATGAATTTACATAAACCAAAATATACGATCCAAAAATTATCAGAGCCCTGCAAAGAATTTCTGTCTGCCATAAGCCAGCTAAACTCCTAGAACTATTTAACAAGCACCGTCAGAAATTGCAAAACTGAAAAGTATACAACGAACATGAGATTTTGAAATTGTAATTTGCATAAGCTAAAATATACGATCCATAAAATTTTCAGAGGCTCAATGAACCAAAATCCTAGGTATAATTGAAAGAAAGCACAAGCTACAAATGCTGTGACAAATGATGCTCACAAGCACCGGCAGAATTTGCAAAGTGGTTAAGTATACAGCTAACATGAGATATTAAAATTGTCGCTTAAGAAAACGAATATACGTGAGCCGAGTATACGGCCCAAACAATATCACAGCCTTGCAAAGGGCTTCAGTCAGCCATTAACGACCAAATCCTAGATCTAAATGAAAGAAGGCATAAGCTGCAAATGCTAAGACAAATGATGCTCGCAAGCACTACCAGAAATTGCAAAGTGAGAGTATAAAGCTAACATGAGACATTGAAATTGCCGTTCAGAAAATGAATATACATGAGTCAAAGTAAACGGTCCAAAAAATATCACAGCCTTGCAAAGGCCTTCAGTCAGCCATTAACGAGCAAAAATCCTAGAGCTAATTGAACAAAAGCATAACCTCTAAATGCTGTAAGACAAGCTCACAAGCACCTTCGGAATTTGCAAATCGAAGTATACATCTAACATGAGATTTTGAAATTGTCGCTTACAGGAAATGAATATACATGAGCCAAAGTATACGATCCAAAAAAATATCACAGCCTTACGAAGGGCTTCACTCAGCCATTAACCAACTAAAAGCCTAGGCCTAATTGAACAAAAAGCACAAACTACAAATTCCATGAAACAACTGATCCTAAGAAGCACCGACTCAACTTTCCGCCATGAAGAGCTTAAGCACTGGTAAATTTGGTGACGGCCTTGGTTCCTTCAGACACAGCATGCTTAGCAAGCTCCCCGGGAAGAGCAAGCTTGACGGCCGTCTGAATCTCGCGCGAAGTGATGGTCGGCTTCTTGTTGTAGCGCGCCAGCCTTGCAGATTCACTGGCCAATTTCTCAAAGATATCATTGATAAAGCTGTTCATGATCCCCATGGCCTTGCTGGAGATGCCGATATCCGGATGAACCTGCTTCAAAACCTTGAAGATGTAGATCTTGTAGGTCTCGATGTTCTTATGCTTCCTCTTGCTCCTCTTTTCTCCGCCAACCTTGGGAAGCTTCTTTTCACCTTTCCCAGCCTTCTTCTCAGCCATAGGGGATTTCTCCGCCACAGACTTCTTCTCAGACATGGGGGATTTCTCAGGCACAGGCTTCTTCATAGCAATGGGCTTCTTCTCAGCTCTGGGAGCCATTGATCTTCTTCGCACCGAACACAACACAGATTTACTAGACGCTCGGGAAAAATGGTGACGCTAAAATTATGTTAGCTTTTACTTTTCCGTGCTGCCTTTTTATATAGATTCCATCTTTTGTACTATTGGTTGTTTTGTTTAGACGCGGATCGAGGATATCTTTGAATCGCGACCGTCAGTTTATGATCAGCGGTTGAAAATGTATCTCCACGTTGCGGTTTTGAAGGGAAGGGGTTGGTGACTAGGCAAATATAATGTCGGCAAAGTGATAATTGTGGGGCCCACGTTGAATGTAACAACGGCATAACGCATTGGTTTGTTAAAGTGGCGCCGCCTTCATTCAGTTTTCTCAACTAAACTCCCGCCCCCTCTGTCTCTTTCTCAACGTGAAGAAATTTGAAATATTGTATTACAGTGAACTATTCCTAGTCTTATGTAATGTCCAATGCTTCCACTTTTAAGATATAAATATTATATAGGGGAAGCATATCACTAGTCCTCATAGTTATTTGTGCATCCACAAATTTTGAATTATATATCGGAATTTTTTTTTGTCTTTGTATGTAACTTAATTGTTTATGATTATTGTTCTGGCTTCTGGGTATTACCGATGCATGTTGTGGAATTTGTTAAGCACCGAAAGGTAAAAAAGTGGTCATTTCAAAGTGTCATATGAAACATGACCTATTTTGCGCTATTACTTGTTTACTCAGACAAACAAAAGTTCGCACAATTGATCCAATACTTTTGCACAAATGCCCCAATAATCGTGCACTCTCAGTACCAATAAACTTGCACAATTGATCTAATTTCTAACATTCTTTCCAAAAAATGGGTGGCTATTGGCTCATAGATGATTTTCTAGTAGGTTTTTTTATTTTGCAAAATCTAGTATGTGATAATTAGAACATGAGCAATAATTGGTGTTTGTAGTGCCCCACCAGGGAACCCTTGGAACTTAGGGCACTACATGCACCAATATTTTTTTTACAATAACATAAGCAATAATTGCATAAGTGCATAAACATAACATACATGGAGCAATATAACGATCGTTGCACGATCAAGCACAAGCAAAAGTCTCCACACACTTCTTAGGGTTTCATGGCAACCCAACACACGTCATGGGAATAGAATACACACATTCCACATGATTCCTCGTGAGAGCTTGGACAACGTCCAACAAGCTACACAAGACCAAGCCAGGCAATAGCTCACGACTAACAAATAACTAGACTAGATCCATCCTCAAAATCTAGCTAGACAAGCTTCATTTTAAAACACCAACAAAATGTGAACCTAACATGATCAAATAAGGATTGTGAATATTTTAAGAAAAACAAGATAATAAAGGGTATCCAAAACCCTAATTGTCTTCTGCCTAGACCCAGGGAAACACTAAGCTGTCATGAATGTGCTAAAATAATGATCAAATGCATAACAAGAAAGTCAAATGCGCAGGAAGAAGTGGTGAATTCGTAGAAAGACAAAAAAATTGCATAGGACACACAAAGTTTGGAAAACTGAGAAAAATACAACATCGACTCCAACGCACGACCAAAATACAATAAGCTCTACACCGAGGAGTAGTTGATACACATGATCAAGGTCAAACTCACGCGATATGATCAATATAAATGATAATATAATACTAATAAACTAAACATGATAACATAAGAGCACAAATATTGAAAGTAAATGCATAAGGATATATAGGAGCACATCGTGCTCAATATTGTGCCACTAAATCTGGTCCACCACTTGTCTATTGGTCTCCAACAGTGACGTGTCACGCCACCCAACTGTTATGCCCTGCATACCCGTCCCTACATTTTGTAGGCAAAATGTTGGGTCCCCTTTTTTCGCTTTGGCTCTTTCCTTTGGTTTCTTGTTTCATTTGTTTTCCCTCCGGGCTTTGCTTCCGCGAGGGTTGTCTTTCTTTTGTTTTTGTCTTCTTGTGTCTCCAGGACCCGGTCCCAGAGTTTGTTTGTTCTTTTGAAAGCTGGATTCTGGACTCCAGGATTCTTTGCCATCATGTCTTCTTTTGCGAGAAGGTATGGTTGCATGGAGCCCCTGGGCCCGGAGTCTGGAGGTTTGCTTGTTCCAGATTTTGCGGAAAGAATGCAACGCATTTTTACCCTAGCAGTGTAAAAAGAGGTTACCTGTCATTTTCACATTTACCACGATTAAAACACTTAGAGCACTCAGAGTGATTTTAAGGTGATTAAGCAGTGTTTTACTCTTGTACTTAGTGGCTAATTGAACAGTGATTTACAGTGCTCGTGTGTGATCATTCGAAGGTGAACTTGTTGCAGAGCGCCTCCCGTGCTCACCTTTCCTGCTCCCTCCGCATTTCCAGGTAGGCCTTCGGCTTTTCCCTCTCTGGTTTCTGGTTTTTTGGTTCTTGTTTGTTTTTGTTTTGCTTCTATTTCCGTTTCTGGTTTTTCTTTTTGTCACCTCCCGTTGGTGGGTTGGCTCTGCCAGAGGGTTGTCCGCCCTATACGTAGTTGTAATTTAGTGTAAGTGCTTTGTATATTTCAGTAGGTTTCCGTGTAAATACCTCTGTAGTTTATGTATATATTGTATATTGCATGTTCGGTTTTATGTGTCTGTATAAATGCCTATTTTGGGCCAACCCATGAGTCATGCTTCGGCCCTCGCCTGTGCTTTGGCTCTATCCATTTCTTGTGTATTTTGTACTCTGCCTAGTGGCTAGCTCGTCATGCTCCATGCGTTGAGTTCCCAAATATGAAGCTCGTCCAAGAGGAATGGCTGCCTGGTTCAAACTCGGCACCTCACTGGTTTAGCCATGGCATTTTTCTCTCTCCTCCGTCAAGTCAGTCTTAATGACGGGTTAAGTCTCCCACACATGCATTCAAGTCTGGCCCAAGTGGCATTCTTTTCCTCGTGTGTTCAAACAGTTGTCGGCGTAAATGTTGTTGGATGATATCAATTTTTGGTACTAATCATGTTGTTGATACTCATGTTTTGTCACTGATGTCAACATATATTTATGTGAAGAGGATAGACTAGTTACTTGACTGGAAGGCGTGTATGGATACTATACGGATGAACCAGGATGAGAAAAGTTGGATTTAAGTAGAAGACTGAGTTTTGACCTTACATCTAAGGCCGCTTGACTTTATGTTTCATATCATGGATGTTACAGCTGTTTTAGTAAAGACTATTTTTTTGGACTGTGACTGTGATTGTGGACAGAGAAGGTATCTGTGTTTCGGGCATATCTTGCTGGGGAAGATGTTTTAGAACTTGCGAGCTTACTGATAAAGAGCTGACATATGATGGTGAAATGGGTTGATTTTGATTTTTGTTTGGGTATTGATGACGTCAGCTATGACATGTGTTTTGGAGAAGACTTATTTCTTGGCCGACTTCAGACTTGTAATGTGTGGAAATTAATTTTGAGCATGGATTGCGGATTTGGAAGTATTTGTAATGAATTGTAAAAATTGTATACTTGTTATAGGTACTTTGTGTATCTTAGCAAGGGCTTATGTAATTATTTGTATGATGGGAAGCCTTAATTAACCGACCTAGCTAATTGTGTATTAGGAAAGCTTAACTGGCCGACCTAATGGGTTATTGTAAGAGGGTATATATGAGTGATCTTTTCATTTGTGAAAAGTGTGGGAGAGAAAGAAAAGAGCATAGATTTGTGAAGCTGCGAAGCTTGACTGCTGGATAGAGAGCAGAGATGGTACTTCATTGGAACTGACTAAGCAAAGACAATTGCTATCAGACAGTTCATTGGATTGTGTATTTGCTATATACACTTGATGCAAATTGTGAATCCTTAAGGGTGGCTTTAACCTTCTTTGGGAAGTGAGCCTTCGAAGTGACCCTACTACTTTCATTGACTCCTAACAGGGTCTGTCTCCTAACAGGGACTGTGTACTGTAATGTAATAACAAGCTCCTAACATGGCTAATATCTTTTAATAGGGATACTATACTCTCAGTATATTATTTTGTGGGTGTTAATTCCCACCGGGGTTTTACCTTTAACAGGGTTTCCTCGACAACAAACATTGTGTTATGGTGTTGGCAATTACTGTGTTATTTACTTTTGATGTTATGGTTCATAAAGTTTAAAGTTTAATAATATATTGCACAGCTGATTCACCCCCCTCTCAGTTGTCTTGTGGACTATTATTCCTAACAAATGCCATAACTCCCATTACTGCATAGCCACGTGACACCCCACGTTAGCCTAATACGGCTCATTTCCGGTCCCGTTAGTAATGGTTAATTTTCTGAACTCCTAGTCCCAAGTCTTCATTTGGCCTTTGTTTCATCCTTACCACATGTGCTAAAATCCCCAGTAGCCCGGCTAAAGATCCCTCTTAGATTCTTTTTATTATATGTATATCTTTCCAGAGTTTGACGTGAACTAACAATTCTTTCAGGAACAGGTGTGACGTGATGGTAAGGTCTCCGAAATCCATAATATTGCTTTCCTTATATAAATACTGATGGTCGTCTTGCCTTGCAGGTTGCCAGAATACCACTCATCAATCATGTCAGAAGCTTATGCATCATCCCCACCCGGGAGTCCAAATCTCCCCACCACTGCTGCCACCCGGGCAACTACAGAACAAAGGCCGAGAAGGCCCTGGAAAAGCTCCCGCTGATGATGAAATATTTGAAAGGAGACACCATTGCGAGATCGAAGATCGATTCCAAACTTCAATTGATCACCGACACTAGTGTCAAAATGTGGGCCGAAATGCAGGCCCTAGTTAAAATGATGTTTATTCAACGAACGACCAGAGATCCATTGGCCATCAATGTGGGCAATTTTGGGATCTTGAAGGCTGCTTGCTTCCCCTGCTCTGTGCAAGCTCTGGAGCTCATTCTCACTCTGGAAGGACATTACAATACTGCCATCCGAGCCGTTGTGCTTGCCGCCCCAGTCCCAACTAGATATCCAACGCCTATGGTGTCTCTGGACATTGTAACCTTTCAGGCGAGGCTGGGAATTCCCCAATTTGATGATGCGGCCATCCTCACTCGGGCGTTGGCCCTAGAGGAATTTCAGAAGTTGGAGCACATGGCCCGACATTATCTCAAAAACAAGTGGCTCAAGGTGCCAAGGAAAGACTTTAGAAAGATGAAGCTTGAAATCCCCCAAACCGAATTCAAATAAAGCATACATATGGGGATTATCGCACTATGTAGGGTCTTTAGATAGCCCCATGCCTGGGAGTTCTTGGCGTGGATGTACTACTTCTTGCTCAACATTGCCTCTAGTGAGCAAAACTTCGATTGGGCCACCATTATTGCAAATTACGTGGACTCTCAATTTCTCCAGGTCGCCAAGTCATCCAAATTCTACATGACGTCTTATGTTCTATGGGCTCTAGCGCAACAATACCCCATCACAAATGGATTACTTACAGCGGGTGTACTCGGGATTGGCCCAAGCCAGAATGCTCCTTGGGATTATTTCCCACAGATCCAATCAGAGGCTAGTTTTCTCAGCTTCTGTCGGGTGAATGATGCCTTCGTCTACTACAACCTCCTCACACCTACTCAAGATGTTGGATATCAGCTCTCCAAGGAGGTGATGGACTTGGTCAGAACTTATGGCCATTACTATATTCAATTTCAACAACATACCTACATTTGGGTGACTAGCTTCTTTGGGAAACCCTATTTATTGCCCAAGCATTGTGGGGACAAAATAATTCTTTTAGAATACTGCAGGCAGATCCTAGACCTACACACCCTCTTCACAGTGAAGAAGGTGACAAACGTCCCATTCCCAATCACTTGTGGGAATTACTCTTGTAGTTTGGCTGCGGAAAAAGAGGCCGACAATGAGCTCAAAAGTCTGGGACTATCAGAGTTCTATCTGGAGCAGAAGAATTTTGATTTGATCAGAAAAATAGCCTTGGCACTTCCCCGGGCATCAGAGCCCCATGAATTTCACATGGAGGACTTTTGGGAAGACTGCCAGGATGACTTCGAAGTCTGGAATCGACATTTTGTCTAGATGACAATGGGAATGATGAAGAGGCTCAAGCTTTGGAAGTTCCTAGATGACTTCTCAGATACTGGGTCCACAGTAGACCCACAATACAAAGAAAAGGGAGCGGATAAAATGGTCCTCCCTCCGGTAAATTGGGATGCGCAGGAGGGACCAACAATAGAGGACCTCACCCACAATGTGATCGAGCGCAGTCACGCATATTCTAAGAAGGCATGCCCAAAGAGTACATGTAAAGTTAGCTCGTTTGTGCAGGGATCAACTTTCGGGACCAAAACCTCCTCACAGGGTGAGGATAGAGGAAAGAGGAAAGTAGGGACCCCGTCTCAAGTCCCGACCGCCACTCCCATAGTGGAACAGATGCAGCAAACACTGGCCACCTCCCAACAAATGAAAGAAAAGTTAATCACTCGATTGGCCACTCCAGCCAGTATGACTGAACCTATCCGTCCTCCCACTTCCCCTTTACTTGCAGCATTAATGGTCTGAGCAACAGGGACCGGGGTGGAGGAAGAGCAGGCAACCATGTTGGATGTAGGGCCCCCATTGGTGACAAGGAGGAAAAAGAAGAAGACTAATCTTCATGCAAAGGTGGAGCCGGAGCTTGGAATGACCAACATCCCAGAAATATAGATTGTCTCCTCAGACTCTTCAGAGCCAGAAAATCAACCCGAGAATCCCCCGGAGACCTCCCCTCTGCATGATGAGTTCGATGACATATTTGGGGCAGATGAACTGGTGAACTTATAGTGGGATATCGGGAAGGCAGTAGAAGAAATTGCTGCCCAAGAGGAAGTGGTGATCCCTCTTGAGAAGAAGACCCCAGAGAAAGAGACTGCCCAAGAGCAGGAAGTCTGGGTAGAACCAGAGAAGGAGCCTGAACAGATGAACATCTCTGACATTCTGGAGATACAGGTTACAAGCACCATGGAGGACAAGCAATTATAGGGTGAGCAATTGACATCGGCTGAGGGAATCGGACCTACAGGAACAACCGTAACCTCAGCTGCCATGCTCCAGACACTGCCTCCGAAGAAGGTAACATTCGGTGAGGTAGTTTCAATGGCCGCATTGCTAAACTTTGGCCGGATGCCTCACCCGCCCCCAAAAGATATTCTGACAGAAGAGAATATCCCATAAAATAAGGCCGAGGAACAATAGCAGCAAGATGAGGGGAAAAACCTTGAGAATACAAATGTAGGGTCTAACACTACTAAGGACATGGATACCGGAGTAGATGATATTGATGCCACTAAGGTGGATGCTGTCGGTGTTCCTAAAGATTCAGGAAAAGAGTCTGAAGAGGCTCAAAATATCAGGGATGTATAAGAAAACCTCGGAGGGGATTCACAAGATCAAAATTGGGCAGCAAGGTCACCCCTACCACCATAATGGCTAGTGGAATCAAGAAAAAGGAAGACCCCAGCGTCGGCCAGGGCCCATCTCTCCTTGGCAGAGATGATGGAGCAAGCAAAAAATTCCCCCAAGGCAAAGAAGGCCCGGAAAGTCCATACCCTCTGGACTGGGCTGGGCAAAGATACAGTTGTGGTTGTCGCAACACCTCCCCTAGAAGTAGACGCGGCGAAAACAAAAGCTGAAGAATATAAAATCAAGGAGATACCTCTGGAGAAGAGGGGAAAGCATGGTGAGTTAGATCTGCTGAAAGAAGCGACCAAGGCGGTAGAATCCCACTATGAAAAGGAGGCCCAGAAGTTCAGGGTAGAAAAGGAGAAGAATGAAAATCTCATCGGGCTTTTGATGGAGCTTTCCCAACCCATCAATGCCATTCCTCTAGAAGCTTCCTCATCTGGAGCACCGCTCCCATAGCGTGATATTGATGTGCTCAGAAGTATGAAAAAGAAGGCATAGGCAGCTGATGATTGGATAGCTGAACAGGTAGGAAACATCTGACATTTCCTAGTGATGACTCTCCCAGAACTATACGCCACCAACAATGTCATACATCATGCTAAAAATACCATTACCATCTGGGAGGGAGAGGTCAAGAAGTATGAGGCTTGGATCGGTGAGTTTGGAGAACTCATGAGCATCGAAGAGGAAATTGTCTCCGAAGCCAAAATTTTGGGAGAGGAGTCCTTTGATTTTGTCCAGACCCAGCACTCCGCACTTGATCTCACATTGGAGATAACCAAGAAAATGGTAGGGGCACTACGGGACAAGGTGCTATAAATTGATTGTTCTTTGAATTTATACAAGGCATTCATTACAAGGGTTTCAGGAGTTGATCCCTTTAGAATTGAGACATGTACTCCGAAGGAGTATGTCATAGGCAAGTTTGATGAGCTAGTGGAAGCTCGGTACCAGTACCTGAAAGGAATTGACAGAGTGGAAATGTTCTGTATATCTCGCATGGTGCTTCGGGGCCATGATGTCGCGAAGATGGCCACTGAATTCCAGGCAAAAACTCAGGATCTGGGTGAACAGGTGGAGGCAGCTAAATACCGCCGAGAAAGCCTCAAGAGCATTGATGAAGATGGAATCACCTAGCTCCTGGAAACATTCAATAACACCAAGGAACAATAAGGTCCTCTAGAGTCTGGAGAATTTTCACCAATAGCATATTTTTGTATTCATCATTCTTTGAGCGTAAGCTCCCGGATCTCAGAGTCCCAGATCTACATTTTTGTATTCTTTTGGTGACCTACGTCCAGGTTCCCCAGAGTCGACCAATCACTATCAGGAAGCTAATAAGGGTGTCAAAAAGTAGGCCACCCCAACAAGGCACATCATCTCAAGGCAGGCGGTCTTCCCAAGGCGCCGCTCCAACATAACACCTAGCGCATCGGAGATAGTGAGCCACTTTTTCATTAATGAGGCATGTAGCCTCAATCCCCAGGGGATCATATTTCTTCTATTCTCCCTCTGGCTCTCTTCTTGAGGCTGATTCTTCCATACCTCTCTTCTTGTCTCATTTCTTTGACATGTCAGACCTCTATTCTTCTCGAGGTCGTTGTAGCATGGTGCAGGTAGTACCGGCCACCAAAAATTATATTTTATTGATTGAGTGTAAAGATAAGTTAGGTTAATTTTAGGGCAAATCTGTGCATAAATAACAAGTTCAACCTCATTCTAGAGGTCGGCAGAATTGATGATTTTGTAGTCCATAGCTATAGCACTTTCAACATTTTCATTTCATAGTTTCAAAGCTCAATGCTCCTTACTTCTTAAAAGTTCTTAGTAGATAGATGCTCTCTTGTAGCCATTGTTGATGTACTCACCAATGATGCTGGAAAATTATTAATGAAGAAGGAAGGATTCTTGCAATGTTGTTGTTCGTCTCTTGATCTCTGAGTTAATACTCTTTTGTGATGTATGTTTATTATGTCCCTTGCTCTGATATTTTAAGTAGATTAATGATCTCCTTTTCCGTTGCTATTGAATATGTATGAACTGATGGTTCTCTATGTATTCAGTATTTTAGTGTAGCATGTTAGAGCATGGTTGATATTTTAAATATATTTGCATGACTATAGGTAGATGGAATACATCTAACCCTGACTTATCTTTTGAAGTTTATGTGGTTAATTAACGAATGCTTGCAAGAAACCCTACTTACCTAAATCCCCAGAGAAGATGAGCTGAGATAACCAGCTATCCCCCCAAACAAAATAGTCACACTCCCAACTAGGCTCCCACGCCGTCGAGACCTGACTTTCACATTCTTGAAGGCCTAGAGAATCTCATTTCTCTGAACAACCTTTACATGCGAAGTTGGCCAGTACCTCGGTACCCGATGACAACTTACATCTGTTGGTAGACCCGATCACAAACCCCCATCAACACCAACCATGTGGATCCTCAGGCCCACCCCACCATGCTTGTAGAGATAGTCACATGACCTAAGCAACATAAAGCATACAAAATAGTAGGCAAACACTCACGCTATACAAGTACATATAATCAGGAAGGCATGACATAATCCAATGTAACTCTCAAATTGAAAGATGCCAAGTCAATATATCCAAGGTCACTACTCAGACCTAAAAAATGGTTGATGCACAGACTCAAGAGTGGGAGTTTCATCGTATGGCACAAGGAGGCCCATATGGATTCGAGCAATCCTTCTCAACAAAGAGGCTCTACTATGTCAGCTCAAAATCTGCAGACAACCATGTAATTGTACTAGCTCAACATCGCAGATAGACATGGCTATGTCAATTCAATATCCTCAAAAAAATATGGCTATACTAGGTCAACGTTCACAAACGATCATGATAATCTTGTTATTTTAATCTTATTATATATTTTTATACCCCATTTAATTATTTATTTATCACTTTATTAAGAACTCGTTAAGGGTTACCATGGAAACCCTTTTGTGCTCTAGCTCTTTGTGGAGAGCCTCTCCACTCCACTACTCAAACATCAACAATATCATCTCATTACAACAAAGAGACACTATACAAACTAATGCAACAATAAGCATAAAAAAGAAGAGACTCAAAAGTCATAAAACTATAATGAAGCATGGTAAACTCGATTTGTCTCAACCAAGAGCACAAGTTTTTCAAGATCCTGTCAATGACCATAATTCAATTATGCTAAGGATGCAGTCTCAACATCATACATCCAAATACAAAATGTGATTTCAACTCAAGAATAAAGAAGGCCAATAAATAAAGGCAAATCACAAGGCAATAAAAATACTCAAAGGTCAAAGCTTCCATCGTGATACGAGGAGCACTCAATTGGTCTTGAACCAAGAGTAAAATTCTCTCAAGATCTTGTCAAGTAGGCATAGCTCAAATTACTATGAATGAAGATGTGGATGTAGGAATACCTTTTATTTTGCTCCTGCAAACATTTGATGTGTGGCCTTGCCTTCCACAGTGATTGCATGTCAACTTTCTTGGTCTTGGATTTGTGTACACATTCTTTGGATCAGCTTGGTTGGGTGATTCTCCTTTCTCGGTAAATCCTAGTCCGGTGTTTTTTTTGGCTCTCCTTTGTCCATAAAGAAAATCATCCATCCTTTTTATTTTTTTCTTCAGCTCTCTTGATTATTTCATTATGTTGTTGCTGAATTCTTACTTCTTGTTTCAAATTTTCATTTTCTTCTCTTAGCTCACCGATAGCTTCTATTCTTTAAAAAATTTATGTATTCATTATGTTTGCCTCTTGAGTCATAATAATAATCTGATTTTTAATCTCATGATGATGTTTTGTAATTCTTTGTATTTCTAACTCTTTCTCTTCTAGCTTTTCAGTAATCTTCCTCATGTCATCAATAGCTAGTGTTCTCTCTTGCTCAGCTTGTCTAGCATTGTTAATGACATCAATCATTCTTACCATATGTGTCTCTTGACCGATTTGTAGAGATTTTACTTGTCCATCCAAATGTTGATTGATTTCATTTAGACTTTTGATGGTTTCTTCTGATGTGTCTGATGCTTTGCTATTTGTAGACCCTGAAGACTCAAATAGATCTGGTATCTCTTCTTCCTGGTAATTTGTTTCATTACAGCGAGATGTCATAATATTTCTTTCATCTAGCAGCTGTCTCATCTTGATTCTAGCTTCTTTATACTACTCATAGAAGATCTAAATTTCTAACTTTTGATTCTCAATACTCTTATCAAGCATGTACTTCTCCATTGTTTGATCTTTTCTCTTAAGTCTTTAAACTTTCTAAATAAGAGATCTAGCTCTAATGCCAATTGTTGAAAATAATAGGAAGTGTGTACTAAGAGGGGATGGGTGAATCAGTACCTCTAAAACTTTTAGTTAATTGACCTTTATCCTTATGTAATCAAATATTTTCTTTACCGATCATATATGTTGTTCTTTCTTTATGCATGTGATATCAATTCATAATATTAATTGTATGTAGACATTCATAGAAATATTCATGAAAGTAATTGACACATAACACAAGATATGATAATGCAGAAAACCCATGTTAGAACGTAAAAACTGCGGTAGGGATGTCACCCAAAAAAAATTCACTATATGCAAATTGGAAGGGGTCAATTAAGGCTTACAATTTAATCACTTCTGATGATCTATCCTGTTAGGAGTATTATGTGGAGATTGGTTAAGGTCTACTCTGTTAAGAGCTTTAGCAACACTATTTAGTGTGCACTTGGTTAAGAGATTTACAATAGGATTGTTAAATCCACCTTTCTTGAAAGGATTTCTTCTATTTGCTACACTTGTTAGAATGCAGAAAAAATAACTCATTGACCTGAGTGTGTACAATCTACAATTTATGATTACATATCCATTCAAGATTACATGTATAAATGTATCACCTAATGTGATTGATTAATACCTCTGTTGCTCGATAGCCTTGGTTCTTGGTTCTTGATAACCAAATTCATCTTTTGTTGTTTTGCTTCTTGAAAATCTCAGTCTAATCCATAGATGTGCTCATTGGATACATTCATCCTCTCATCCATCTCAAATGAATGATTATAACATCTATTTATAGCACAGATTGGCCTAATTTAGTTTCACATATTACAAAACTAACTCTATGATCAAAGGTTTACAACTTTACCTTGATCTCCTAGTTTGCATGTTTTTAACCAGTTAGACTGATTAAAATAATTACAATAATGTTTCTTGTTCCTCAAGAAATGGATTTAAAACAAATCAAAACTCTAAATATAGAATATAGTTGTTTTATCTAACGTGGAAGTCAGATCCACTTTTCTCGGGATATAATTAACTTTCGATGTCTAATGCTCAGTTTGCTTTGAAATCAATTTGACTATCTTTTGGAGTTCCTTTGTTGAACTGTCTGTCAGGTTCCCTTACTGTTGGGTTCCTTTGTATCTTCTCTTTTGGTTTATAGTGTAACCTTCTTGTCGGGTTCCTCTGTATCATCTTCAGGTTGCACTTTCAGTTTATACCATAACACTTGTGTTGTCGGGTTTCCCTTTACTCGACACTTTTGGTCTAAATTGAAAACATGACTTTTGGTGTAGTGTAACTGATAGTTTAAACAATTGTTTTCTCTTTACATACTAATGAAAAAACTTATATCAGCAATCTCCCCCTTTCACATTAGTATCAAAAACTGATATGTGCAAAATACTAAAGTATTTAGTATGTACACCATCTGTTTACCTTAGTCATTTCATGAATTCCCCCTATGCATATGTCAGTGTAGTATAGTATATGTGTATGTACACTTTTCTTTATACCATCTCTTCCTTTTCACCTTTTATTTTCCCTTTGTATTATATTTTCCTTTTCCTCTTTTTCCTTTTTGTACATATCATTTTCATTTTCCCCTTTTTCCTTTTTGTACATATCATTTTCCTTTTCCCCCTTTTTTGATAGTAAGGGAAAAGGTGTATACCTATAGCTTATCAAAATATAAGAGTGAGAGGTCTTCATTTCCTCCATCATCTTCTCCCATTTCTCCTTAAAATGCTCAAGAACTATATGCTCTAATGTGATCCTAGCATGCATGTTCTAGATGTTGTCCGCTACAGACATCTCAGGGGTGGAAATGAGTTGTCTTGCCAAACTTGTGTGTTGTTGTAGAAGTGTGAGGTTTGGTAAAAGTTGAGACTATATCTCGGTAACCTCTTCTCTGAATTGTGATTCTTCTTCCCAAAGTTCTTGTCGTAACCATTTGATTTCAATTATCTTCTCATAATGCATTTTGATTGGATTTCCATTTGTGGTTAGACTTTGAGCACTTGCATTTAGATCAAAATCAATCTTTGCAATCTTATCATTGTTATCCTTTGTAATCTATAAAGTGCATAGCTTTTGAATTAAGGAAACAACTTCAGTAATGATTGGATCTAATTCATTTGTTAATTCTGAAAGCTTTACCTTATTTTCTGCCACTTCTTGGCTGATCTTTTCTATCAATTTTTATTGGAACTTTTGTTCTGCTCGTTCCTCAATCGCCTTTTATGCATCTACATTATGTGTTGTGATGGCGTCGGTGAGAATGGAAAGTTGATTCAGAATGGGTGCATTGTGATCAACATTAATGTTGGGCACTACCTAGTTTAAGATATTCCTTGTGGTCTCCAATACTAAGGAGTCTTGGTGATGCTTTTTAAGCTTTTCTTGCAAAGCTTTCCTTTGATAAATTTCTCCATATTCTTGGAGTGATTCAAAATCTAAAGTAGTTGGATCACACTTTGGTATTTCTATGATCTCATCAAGTGTGACTTCCAACTTATTCTTCTTGGTTTTCTTTTTCTTCTTTTGTGATGTACCTATATGTAAAACCATAGCCAATTTCTCTGCTTGGTCTGATGTGCCAGAGGAAGGCTTCTATGGTGTTGTACCTTTGTCTTGTTGCTCAGTGTTTTCCTATCAGTTTTCTAAGGATGTCTCCTTATCTACCTTCGGTGTATTTACAGCTTCACCTTTGGTGTCCTTCGGCATGGTATCAACTATCTTATCTTGTTCACCTTTCTCAGTTTGCACTTCTTTTGTATCTTTAATTTGTGCATCTTTTTCTATTTGATCTCCATCTATCTGTTTGAGATCTTCACCTATTATATTTTGATCTCCTCCAATGGCATTATGGTCATCGGTTGTGTCTTTCTTTTCTCCTTCTCCTACACCCTCGGGTATGCTTGTATTAGACTCAGGGGTCTTCTCCTTCTGTGAGATTATATTGATCACTTGAATTAATAATGGCATCTGGCCTAGTATGTGTACTTGTGCAGAATCTGTTGTAGTGTCCTGTTCGCCAGTTTTTTCCTTGACAACAGTGACATCTTCATCTTTCTAAATTTCATTTGTAGGATCATCAATGATGTCAATGACATTATTTTCTGGTCATGTTTCATTAGCAACATTCATATCCTTGTTGCCTATTGTGTTCAATTATTCTTTGTCTAATTATAATGTTGTGACATCTTTAGTGTCATTTATAAGGATATGCTCTAGGCTAGGCTTAGCTGGAGAGTCATCATTGTGTTGCTCATTTGTGAGAGGTAATTTTCTCTTGGGGCTTGCCTCCTCAGTAGATCTATTGAGTATTTTACTCCAAATTTTGTTACTACCCTTCTCTATCTCTATAAGCTTGCCCTGTAGAACCTTGTAAGCTCTCATATTGGGTGAGAACTCCTTTATATGTTTCTTCATCATCTCTTTAATCTCCTCCACTTTAGATTTGGGAGGCATAAGAGAGACTAGGACTCTTTCCCTTATCTCCTTCTCATTCTTCAATGCATAAGTCCATCTGGTAGATTATCTTTCATATAGCTCTTTTGGTATTTTTTATGAAATTTTATTTGTATATATTTAAATATACTCATCATTGTGATAATTGCCTCCTCAATCTTGTTCTTGTCCACGGGGTCTAGACTTAGCCATTTTATGATCTTGGACTCAGTAATTGATCCCAACTTAATCATTAATGCACATATTTCATCGATGGTTTTAGGAATCTTGTTCTTTTATGTTTGGATAGATTCATCCTCCTGAGTATCTTTGATATTCTCTTTGGTTAGGATTAATTTCCTTCTCCTCTTTGGTGCTTTGGACTGTTTGGTTTGAGATTTTCTTTTGTAGGTCCTTACTTGACCTTTCTTTATCAGTGAAGGACTTGCATCCTTTGTTGTTAGAATCCTGGTCCTTGTTGCAGCAGTAGTCCTAGGTTTCTTTGTTTGTGGAGGTAGTGGTGTATCTAACTTTGTAGACTCTAAGTCACTCTCCTTCTCAGCTTCATCGACAGGTGTCTGACCCTCAATTTCTTCTTTCTATTCAGTTTCCTCTTCATTCACTGATAGCTTTTTCTTCAAGTTCTTAACAATCTTGTCTTTATTCCTACCAATCTTCTTCACAAATAAGCCAATTTTAATCCTTTCTTTTAATTCCTCATAAGTTCCAAACTTAGGTTGTGTTTTATCTAATGGCTCATTTATCAATGCCTCAATTGCATTTGATGCTTGATCTATGTTTACCTCATAATCAAGTGGTGCTAGCCATGATGTCCTTGGTATATCTGGCTTGATGTAGGTATAGTTAGTGTCCTCCATAAAACATATGTCAGACTTGAACTTTTTAATTAACTATTCTGGAATCCTTACTCTCTTCTGCATTCTATCTTTGAATCTAGCAAAGTATTCATCCATGACTGATTCAGAATTATCTCCTAGTGATTTGATGAACTCACTAATCTATATGGCTACTAGTCTTGTAGTGTCCCATTGTACACTACCTATGTAACACCCCAAAATTGGCATCTTGCAACCCTAACCAATTTTGTTGCATTTGTCATTCATTTGAATCATCAAAGTCCTATTTGTTGGAGATTTAATTCTAAGCAGTTGATTGATTGTATGTTTGTCATTGATGACAACATATAATACACAGTAGTAATTCTGTATGTACTTATCTGAATGATGATATGAAGACTTGCGTGGATAGATACATGTTTTTGACATGTTTATTATTTTATGTTCATACACGCAGACGCAGATATGATGTTTCAGTAAAGTTATGTAATTTTGTTATTGGCAGTTACAATTCTGGAAGTGTAACAGTTTAGGGCCGATATATATCACATGTTTCTTGAGTTGCGCCTATCTTCTGTATATGCGTGTGTATATTCATGATTAGTTATGAGTTGATGATATTAATCCAAAGGTGCCAAAAGTGTTTCAAGAAGATTGAAAAGTTATAGTTAAATTGGTGAGGCCAACTTAGTGAAGCATTGCATCTATTTGGTTTATACTTGTGCAATTGTAATAATGCTTGCATGCATAGTAGAGCCAACAAGGATGTTATAAAGAGTTGTCTTATAGGTCCCACGATCTCATACTTTGATGAAGATACTTATAGCAAGTCAAAGGTGACACGCTATGTGTGAATGATACGAAAAGATAAGAAAGATGTACAGAGCAGATTATCAGAGTTGGTTCATTCATCAAGAGTCTATGTGAACAAGAAGTGAACAATTGCAATACACTGGATCTGATCAAGACAACAGGTCTACTTTACAATTCATCATCAAATATAGTGCATATCTATTATTCAGAAGGTTGTAGCCTTCACCATCAAGCAGTGAGCTTTTGGACAATGAGTCCACCACCCCTAACAGGGTTATTTGTAAAAGACTCCTAACAGGGTCCGACCCTTAA
>MU224419.1:2605461-2634397 GCA_018584345.1 Thuja plicata
AATATCTTCTAACATGGATTACTACAAACAAGTATAGTTTATTGTGGGTGCTAATTCCCACCGGGGTTTTTACCATTTGGTTTCCCCATAATCAAATTGTGTGTTGAGTACTGTGTTATCTGATTAAACATTTGCTTTATTGTATTCTAAAGTTAAAGAAGTAAAAAGAACTAAAGTTACTAATAACTGATTCACCCCCCCTCTTAGTTATCCTTTGGGACTATTCTAACACAATTGTACTAGGCAATTCTTAGTTCTGACTAACTCTACTCGACCTGAGTGTCAAATGCAGAAAATCCTAAATCTGCATTAATCATACATTATATTTAATTCCTAGATATCAATCAATTATCTAAACAAACCCTATGATAGAATTAATTTAATTATAATGTCCTAGCACTTTAATTAAATTAAATTCACCCTTTTAGCTAAAACACATAAAAAGGAATTAAATAATATTTAATTATTAAATAAATATCCTCATTTCAAAAATTGAATTTAATTATTCAGATAATTGAGAAAAACACATTTATGAGGTCATATTCTATTTATTTAATTAAATATTCTCTCAAAAATCTTCTCTCCTCTTCAAAAATGGAAACTTTGAATTAATTGTGCTTTAAAGAGAAAGAAAACAGTTAAAATAAAAAAGAAAACAGTTAAAAACAAAGAGAAAAATAGTTCATTGTTTTCTTTTAAAGAAATCTTGCTAATTTGAACTGGCTTTTCTATCTGTTTTATTTCAAAAAGGAAGCTTTCTATTCTGGGCAGACTCTCAGTCTATAAAAGAGCTCCCATTTCTCATTCAAAGGATATGCATTGTTAGAAAAGAATTGTTGTTGCATTTTAGCTCATAATCTCATTTACATTAAACTCTCATTTTGCAATAGATTAGTTTCAATTTCTTAGAATAATCTTGCATTGCAATATCTTTCAAATCATGTCATAGTTTAATCTCATTTAGATTAATCTTGCATCTTTCATTCTTAGATTAATCTTGCATTGCATTCATGGAGAAAAATCCTTCATTCTTGGACTGGTCTAGGTTGTGAGACTCTCATTCTGAGAGCCATTCAAAATCTTGTCTGGATAGAAGACAACAGGTTGAATCATACAACCATGCAGGATGAATAACTCATATTAACTTCTATATGTGGCTGATGAATAAGGACTATGTTGAAGTGTATGCTTAAATAAGAAGGCCACATTTAGCATATACAACTAATAGATGGGAAAGATTCTTGGAAATAGAAAAATATGCACATTATCAAAGATCCAAACTTACATGAATTAGACTTTGCATTTCTTATTGTCTTCATGTCTCTTCTAATTGTCCGAGTAGCAGTTCTAACAGATCCAACTGCAGTCCCTTCTTGACAATCTTGTATGTTGTATCCACTACTCCGGATGCAATGTTGTTCATCCTTCTATCCTGAAAGAACTTGTATCCTAAGACACATGCTCCAAATTTTAGTTCATCATCATTGATGGTGGTTACATTTAGTCCTCTTCCATCTCATGTTGCTCTAGTATTCTTCTCAATTTCAACTTTAGGCGGGTGCTTTAGTGCCTTTACCTTATCAGTTATGGGATAATTGGTGACAACATGTATAACATCCCTGGTTATCAGTTTAGGCTCATCCAGCCATAATTTTTGGTCATGTATCCTACTCAGTACTAACCAAATCCATTCGGTCTTGAACTCCTTTGGGAACTATAGGGCATTTGTGAGCCCTTTTACCTCAATGTGCTTGTGCTCTTCCTTGATAGTACCATCATTGTTACAAAGCTTCTTGAAAGCTTGCTCAACTTCTAGGTTTGTGATTTCTTCTATCTTGCAGTGTATATATGCTCACATGTCTTCAACAATCAAAACCCTAGCTAGTATTCTGGAGAATGCACCAGCATTGTCGGGTTGTGAAGAAATCCCAGGACATATCTTATAATGTGGTTCTTCACAGGTTGAATTCTTGATGAGATTAACCTTATTCTTAACATTCTTGTGCTTAGCGGTTTTTGATGTAGTGGCCATTGATTATGAAATTAGGGATTTTTACCATAAACAAAAATAGAGTTCTCAGTTATCTCTGTTACTTACTTCAACCTCTGTAGCTGTAAGTGATCTATTTGGAGTGCTATGAACCGGGTTGGAGTCGCTCTATAATGTTATCATTTCGTGCTCTAGTTTTTCTTTCTCTCTTCGCTCTGGTCGCTTGGTAAGAAATGAAACCCTTCCTTTGTCTATTTATAGACTTTGTCGTAAGTCGGGTAATTAATGCTCAACCACTTCTCAGTGTGTGAAGACAGAGTCGTCGAGTGATACACAATAACATTATTAGTGATAATGCGATGCTTCGGGGCAACTGTTAACTTGTTACGTTCACTGACAGATTTCGGTGTTATGGCGAAGACAACTTTGTCTACTCACATGATTACCGATGGATCTCGGTTTACACTAGCAACTTTAGCTTTTATATGTTAACCTACGATTCTCGGTAAGTGTAGGAAACTTTGCTTTGTATGTACACCAATGCATTTTGTTATGTATTGACTGATGAGATTGAATTCACAAAATTATAACAAGTAATACCATAGTGCATCTTTAATCATGCTGAGTTGGTATTTTAACTATGTCTAATAGAACTGATGCAAAATATAACTTGGTGTAATGCAGTTCCATACTTACTTGTTCTACTTAGGTGGGGGTGGTGATGTCATCAGATCCATTGGACAAGGTGTCACCAGTTGCATTACTCGGTCCAACTTCATTAGTGTTTGTAGCTTTCCTCCACATTTTGTTTCTCATCTTCCTAATGTCTTGAATGGCGTTTCCATTGGAAAATGTGTTGGTCTTTGTCATTCAGTCTTTGTAGTCTTTCTTGAGATGACCAAATTTATGAAAGTGTAGACATGCCATTTCGGGGTTAGTCTAGCCTCTAGACTTTCTTGTCCATTGTCTCATACAATTTGTAGCTATGTGACCAAATCTTCCACATGGCGTGCAGTTTGCCAATGTGTTGTAATCCCAAACATATTGGTTATCGAATCTTTTCAGTTGATACGTATTTTATTGATCTTTAGGCTTCCATGCTTGCATTTTCTTCTTCCAGTAGTCAAGAGTTGTGTGCCCATGCATTTTGTAAGCAGGACCGTATTTGTCCATGTCGAATTCCTTCTTTGGTTGTTTCAGCTCAGATTTAGATTCATAAGCTTTATGTCCTTTCTTGTTACATTTATAACAAATTCCTATGAATGAAGATGTGGATTTAGGAATACCTTTCATTTTTCTGTTGCAAATATTTGATGTGTGGCCTTTCCTTCCACAGTGATTGCATGTCAGCTTTCTTGGTCTTGAATTTGTGTACACATTCTTTGGATCAACTTGGTTGGGTGATTCTCCATTCTCAATATAGCCTAGTCCATTGTTGTTGTTATCTCTCCTTTGTCCATCAAGAAAATCATTCATCCTTTTATTTCTTTCTTCAACTCTCTTGATTATTTCATTATGTCGTTGTGTTGGAACTATATTGAGATGATGTACTGAGAGGGGAGGGGTGAATCAGTACCTCTAAAAATTTTCTTGGTTAGCCCATTAACCCTTAGTCATCAGTTTGTAATTTATCTTATCTAACTATCCATCTTTCTTTATGCATATGTAATCATATCATACATTCTTTTTCCATGTAACCATAATAGAAACATTCATGAAAATAGATAACACATGACACAAGATATGATATCGTAGAAAACTCCTGTTAAGGAAGTAAAAACCGTGGTGGGGATTGTTACCCACAAAAATTCACTATCTGCAGATAAGAAGGGGCCAGTTAAGGCTTACAATTGGTCACTTCTGATGACCTACCCTATTAGGAGTATTACAGTGGAGACCTGTTAAGATCTACTTCGTTTGAAGCTTTAGCAACACTGTTAAGTGTGCACTCTGTTAAGAGATTTGGAAAGAACGGTTAAGTCCACCTTCTACAAAAGGATTTTAGATGTGATGCACTTGTTAGAATGCAACTACATAAGTCTTCTGATGATAACTGCAATCTTCAATTGCTGATAACAGATCATGTAAAGCTTCATATATATTAGAAATCATCCTTCCATGATTGAATAATACATTTATCTGCTCGTCGGTAGCCTCTGTGTGTTCTTGATAACTGATGTACTCTATTTCTGATTTTTGCATGAATTATGCCTTCTTCTCTTTTGATGCTTTTCGTGGCTATCAATTATAAGAATTCATGTTTTCACAATTGAGTATGAACATCTATTTATACTAGTTTAGGTTCAATTCTTGATTCATGCATCACAAGTTAATTCTAGATCCAAGGTATACAACTTGACCTTGATCTTTAGTTAGATATGCTTTAGATCCATTAGGATGCTTTAAATCATTTACATAAAGCTTGCATGACCATCAAATTATGATTTAAAACAAAATAAAACTGTATAAATAGAATTACATTGCTTTATCCGTCGTGTAAAATTCAGATCCACAATTTGCGGGTTCTTTATCTATCTGTCGGTTCTGATGGTTGGTTTTCTTGGTCGTCAGTGTTCCTTTCTTGAACTTGTCATCGGGTATGCCTTTTCTGTTCCTTTTGGGTTAATTCTGAAAACTGTGTCACCGGTAATGCTTGTGGTCGCCGGTGATGCTTGTGGTCGTCGGTGATGCTTGTCACTTTTATACTTAGTATTTTTCTCAAAATCTTTGTTCTGTAGGGTATGCTTGCATTTCACTGGTACTGCTTGTGGTTTGTCAGTAATGCTTGCTGTCTGTTGGTAATGCTTTGTCAATGTTTTTCACTGAGTATGCTAATGGCAAAATAATGTCATCACGTTGTTGAATTCTTGCTTCTTGTTTCAACTTTTCATTTTCTTCTCTTAGCTCACCGATTTCTTCTATTCTTTTAATGATTTCTATATTCATTATGTTTTCCTCTTGACTCATAAGTATAATCTAATTTTTAATCTCATGATGATGTTCTATAAGTCTTTGTATTTCTAACTCTTTCTCTTGTAGCTTTTCAGTAATCTTCCTCCTGTCATCAATAGCTAGTGTTCTCTCTTGCTCAGCTTGTCTAGAACTGTTCATGACATTAATTTTTCTTACCATTTGTGTCTCTTGACTAATTTTTAGAGATTTTACTTGTCCATCCAGATGTTGATTGATTTCATTCATACTTGTGATGGTTTCTTCTGATGTGTCTGATGCTTTTCTAGTTGTAGATCTAGAAGACTCAAATAGATCTGGTATCTCTTCTTCATGGTAATCTATTTAATTATAGTGAGATGGCATAATCTTTGTTTCATCTAGAAACTGTCTCATCTTGATTCTAGCTTCTTTATACTGCTCATAGAAAATCTAAATTTCTAACTTCTGATTCTCAATACTCTTGTCAAGCCTGTACTTCTTCATTGTATGATCTTTTCTCTTAAGTCTTTAAAATTTTCAAATAAGAGATCTAGCTTTGATACCAATTTTTGGAAATAATGGGAAGTTTCTACTGAGAGGGGAGGGGTGAATCAGTACCTCTAAATTTTTTAGTTAATTAACCTTTATCCTTATGTAATCAAATCTTTGCTTTACCGATCATATCTGTTGTTCTTTCTTTATGCATGTGATATCAATTCATAATGTTAATTGTATGTAGACATTCATAGAAACATTAATGAAAGTAATTGACACATAACACAAGATATGATAACACAAAAAACCCACGTTAGCATGTAAAAATTACGGTGGGGATGGCACCCACAAAAACTTCACTATCTACAGATTGGAAGAGGCCGGTTAAGGCTTACAATTTGATCACTTCTGATGATCTACCCTGTTAGGAGTATTATGTAGAGACTGGTTAATTTCTACTCTATTAAGAGATTTAGAAACACTTTTTAGTGTGCACTCGATTAAGAGATTTACAATAGGATTGTTAAATCCACCTTTCTTGAAAGGATTTCTTCTATTTGCTACACTTGTTAGAATGCAGACAAAAATACTCATTGACTTGAGTGTGTGCAATATACAATTTCTGATTACATTTCCATTCAATATTACATGTATAAATGTATCACCTAATGTTATTGATTACTACCTCTATTTCTCGGTAGCCTTGGTTCTTGGTTCTTGATAACCAAATTCATCTTTTATTGTTCTGCTTCTTGAAACTCTCAGTCTGATCCATAGATGTGCTCGTTGGCTACATTCATCCTCTCATCCATCTCAAATGAATGATTACAACATCTATTTATAACATTGATTGGCCTAATTTAGTTTCACGTATTACAAAACTAACTCTATGATCAAAGGTTTACAACTTTACCTTGATCTCCTAGTTTGCATGTTTTTAATCAGTTAGACTGATTAAAACAATTACAATAATGTTTCTTTTTCCTTAAGAAATAGATTTAAAATAAATCAAAACTCTAAATATAGAATATAGTTGTTTTATCTGACATGGAATTCAGATCCACTTTTCTCGGGATATAACTGACTTTTGGTGTCTGATGCTTGGTTTTCTCTAAAATCAGTTTGACTGTCTTTCGGTGTTCCTTTGTTGAACTATCTGTTGGGTTCCCTTGCTGTCAGGTTCCTTTGTATCTTCTCTTTTGGTTTATAGTGTAACCTTCTTGTCAGGTTCCTTTGTATCATCTCTAGGTTGCACTTTCAGTTTACACTGTAAAACTTGTGTCGTCAGGTTTCCCTTTACCCAACACTTTTAGTCTGAACTGAAAACCCTGCTTTCAGTGTAGTGTAACTGATAGTTTAAACAATTGGTTTCTCTTTGCATACTAATGGAAAAACTTATGTCATCAAGATATGCATAGGGTACATTTCCATTGAAGTACAATATACAAAGTTTACACACTTCAACTAATTACTGTCACAACCACTAACAAAATGTGTCACCAATATCACATAATCATTGTGTAATATTTCTAAGGGTATGAAAATTATATACTAATCTTCTCATATAATATGCCATCCCAACACATGTATTATGACCCAAAAATGATTCAACCATAAAAAATTTTCACACGTGATCTCAAAAATTGCTTCACACATTTTGTTCAGCTAAGTCGACCAAAACATAGTAGATATCTCCACAAGCTTGAGTTTACATGGAACATTCAACTCATAACCAATCCTCAAAATGGTATGACCAAATATGATCAACTAATAAAATGCACACCATATGATTTGATGTACACTTTCATCGGTGAATAGATTATTTCCAAATATAGCTTCCAGGCCAGTAACTTTTACATCCTGTAGAACTTTTATATAAAATGTTAAATATGCATACCTGTATGCAATAATTTTTTTTTTAATGTGATGCAAGCTAAAAAAATGCAAAGTTAGGTAAAACAAAGATTCAACCTACACTAAACATATTTCAAAATAAACTCACAACAAACTAAAATTTTCACCACAACCTCCGATGAGCTAAACCAAGGGCACCCAATCAACCTTGTTTGATTTTATCTTAGAGAATTTGTGGGTGTGTTCTCCCAACACAATACAATAATCCCACTGTGAAGATTGCACACAAAAGAATGAGTAATCTTAAGATGCAAGCTATGACGAGTGAAGTGATTATGAAAAAGTCTGAAGAACTTGCCCCAAGCCTCACCAAATGAAGATGCAAAGATTAATCTAAAAGATGTAGAATACAAGATTAAACTAGCATGAAATGAAAGATTGAAATAAAACTAGATTCATTCCATTATCTAAACATGTAATATCTATATTATCTAATGCAAATGCTTGAAATAAATCCAAGCTACAATGAAAACTTTGAAATGCTCAAGTGATCCAAGATGCAAATGCTCAAAATGCTCTATCTTACAATAGTTCACAATAGATGAAAGAGATGAAAATGAGGAGCGAGGGCTCCTTTTTATAGATTTTTGGAAGGGTTAGTAGAGTTTTTCCTTGGGAGAAAGAGATTGAGAGGCAAAAGGGATGAGTGGCTAGGATTAAGAGATGGAAGGGAGTTGTTGAATTTTCAAATGGGGGACGTCAAATGAAAAGATAAATGGAAAGTGGCATGTGAAGGATGACTTAGGAGTTGATCCATGTGATTGCACATGATTTACTAAAATGAGAAGAAGGGGATTTATGAATTTAGAAAATAAACAAAAGTGCTCATGTAAAAAATAGAGGAAAAAGGCTTAGAAAAGGGGTTTAATTAAATAAATAAAAATTTATTTAATTTTAGAAAGAAAAGGATAATGAATTATTTAAATAAATATTATTATTATTTAAATAATATATGAAAAGGCTAATGAATTAATTAAATAAATAATTTAATCAATAGAGGAATTAGAACATTTTTGGGTGTCTACAATACTGACCTAATCTATAATTTTTTCCAAAAGTCCTAGATCAAATTATTACCGCAAAGGAGCGTGAACCAAAACATAGTCATACAGTCTATCAAAACTATCAAAGCTCATGTTTCCATGAAAAATTGAGACATCAATGACAACATTCCAACGATCTCCCACTTTGTCATTGATGGCAACATGCGCAAAATTGTTACCATTATATTTGTTGGAGATTGTTGGCATATCATGTATATATGTGTTGACATTGATGTTTTGTCATTGATGTCAATATGTTCCTACTATTGGTGATAGTGTTCCTGGTATGTTCAGTGAGAAGATTTATTTGGTATGGGTATTGTATTGAAGATTATGTGTTGTGAAGGTACATATGGTTTTAGGGATATCTTTAGTTGATCTATGTTGATTTATAGAGGTTCACATGTTAATTTGAGTGAGCTGTGAATGATTTATCAGAGTTTTAGTTATTTAGGTAGAGATAATATTGGAATTTTTGGATCGGTGTGGATCGGTTATGCAATATTTTTGGTTGCTAACCTAGTGGTGATTTTATGACATGTATGTATATCCTCAACTTGAGTGGTTCTTGATTTGGATGCTGGAAATCTATTTTTCTTAAATGATAGAGGTTGTTGAATGGTGTTCCTGATGAACAGTGCAGAGATAATTGTGAACTCTGAGACAAAGTTGTTCTTTTTGTTGTCATGGAATTTCATGTTGATTTTTAATGTTTCTAAATCATGTCCTATTCGTATTGTTGTATCACATTAGGTTATGTGATCGAATTTGGATATTTTTCATGCAGTGTGTTGTTGTTCTTGGCCGACATGATGATGTAGCATATTGTGAAGGATCATAATGTGATTTATAGATCTGGAGCGTGTTCAAGGATCTTGTTATTGATCATTTCTATGTGTTAGCCAACATTCAATGGATCACATTGTATATTGAGATGTAATGAATTAATATTTTGCACTTTGGTCCTTGGTAGACCTAGTGGAAATAAGTTGATGTAATATATAAAAGGATGTAATCATTTTTAATTATGAAAGGTGTAGTATGGTGATGGTGAGAGTGTGCGAGTATGATGTATTGATGACTATGCAAAGAGGTATGAGTGGAATCTAAAATTGAGGTAGACAATTGATGTACTTCATTGGAACTATATTGGGATGATAGAGATACTATCAGTCAGTTCATGATTAGTGGATTGTAGTCCATAGTGGATTGTTGTTCATCTACTCGTTGTAAGGTAGTGAGCCTTCCTTTGGGTTAAAGCCCTTGTTGTATTAGAGCAGTGAGCTTTAGGCAATGTGTTTGAATGCATGTGCATTCCCCTTGTAATACTCCTAATAAGGTATAGTAATTTTAACATAATACATCATCTTGTGGGTTTGATACCCACAGTGGTTTTTCCTTTAACCAAGTTTCCACGTCAAAAAAGCTTGGTGTTATGTGATGAGTAATGTGTTGTGATCTTGCATTAATGTTTATTATTCAGATATGAGATTAAGATTGAAAGTTGGATAAAGATTTGAAGATTTGAGAAACAATTGATTCACCCCCCTCTCAATTATGTGTGATGCCTTGATTCTAACAATTGGTATCATAGCTAAGTCCTCTTTTGGAAGCTTGATTGCTTGAGGAGATCCGAGATAGCAACCTTGAAGAAGGAGACTCTGAGATTTGAAGGTACTAATTATTCCATATGAAAGGGTTTGATGATTACACACTTAAGATACATTGGAGAAGATTACTGGTAAGTCACTAAGAAGTATTACTCTAATGTTGATCTTTCTACTATGACTCTTTATGAGAAGAAATTTTAGTACAATATGACAACAAAAGAATATTTGATGAGCACTTTGTTAGATGCAAAATATACAAATGTCATGTAATTAGAGAGTGCACATTTGATATGGAAAAAATTAGAGACTTTACATGAAGCCAATGCATGTATGAAGAAAGCTAAGCTACAAAGTTTTAAATGGAAATATGAAGCATTGAAGACGAGCAAAGATGAAAACATTACTTCCTATGTGTAGAAGGTGACCGAACTTGTTTGTGGAATCAGATACATCGTTGAAACATTGGAGGAAGAATAAATTGTTTCTAAGATACTAAGATCATTGCCTCCTGCTTTTAATCACAAGGTTGTTTCTATTGAATAAATTAGAATTGTGGTACCTGTAACAAGAGACACATTGATTGGTAAATTATCTGCTTTTGAAATGAGAGAATGTGGTTATATTCTTCCTAAAGTTGAATTTGCATTTAAAGCTACTATTTCTATAGATAAGAAAATATATGAACCTAGAGAAATTTCATCTAAGTATACATCCAAAGATGCTAAGGAATGGGAAGAAATTGAGGAAGAAGAGAAAGCTTGAAGGACTTGAAGCCCTAATTGAAAACATACTACTTAAGGGAGTTGATAAGTATCGAGGAAAGTTACCTCTAAAATATTTTTCTTGCAATAAGATTGGTCATCTATCTTCAAGATGTACGGATATAGAATCTAAGGACAAGCATAGGAATTCAAGTTTAAATATCAAAAGAAGTTTTATTATGTTGTCAATGAAGGTGTAACTGATGATGAATCTGAAAAGAGTGAAGATGAGATTGTATTTATTGTTATCAAAGATGATAATCCTAGTTTGTTGAATGAGGAAAGAGATTTGGTTTCGCATGTGGATAAGAAAGATGAATGGGTTATTGACAGTGGTTATTCACATCACATGACCGAATATAAAAGCAAATTTGTGAACTTGGAGAAGTATGATGGTGGTGTTGTCAGATTTGGTAACAATGCTCCTTGTATGATCAGGGGTAGATGTTCCATTACACTTAATGGTAAGAACAATACTGATGATATCCTATATTTTGAAGGTCTAAGGTGTAATATTTTGAGTGTTAGACAATTAGTTGACAAAGGTTACCATTTAAAATTCAAGGATGGAATGTGCAAAATCATTAGAAGCTCTAGAATTAAGATTGTATTAGGTACAAAGACCAAAGGTAATGTATTTTTTTTAATAATTCAGATAATAAATGTTTGATTGCTAGAATTGATGACAATTGGTTATGGAGCAAGAAAATTTACCATGTAAACTTTGATAACATTGTGAAGATAAGCACTACAAGAGCAGTGAGAGATTATTAATTTTATGATCAAAGATATAAAAAATAATTTTACATAATTATCACAATATTCTTATCCTGGGAAAACCCTCCTCTTAAGGGAGAAAAACCCAGCTCAAAAATATCTTCTTATATTATTTGAAAGTTGATACTATAACATAAGAAATGTTACATTTAAAAATGAATGGGGGTAAATAAGATGCTCCCCTTTTATCCTTAGATGCACAAATGAAGGATCCAAATTGATTAACCCCAAAGGAAGGATCAATGCATAAATGAATCAATCATTTGGAAATGAGAGCAAAGAGGAAGATCTTAAATTCCCATTTTAGAAAAGAATGTGTGATAGATCTAGAAAGATTAATAACTTTAATTGAAATGAATAGGAGAAAAGTACTAACCTTGAAAATTTGCAGATCTGAAGAATGCTATTTTTAGGGGTATGCACCAAGTTTCTAGAAAATCTGCAACCGGATCTGGAACAGAAATGCAGAGATGAACAAAACCCGTAAATATTTTTATGATCTGACACAGTTATGATTTTGACCCTCAATTCAATGTCACCATTGACCCAGAATTTCTAATTCTGACCTAGGGAAGAATCGACCACTAAAACCTCTGATAGAAAATCTATTTCTGGATCCTAATAGTTTGTTGAAAAGGGTATTCGAATGTGCACTCCAATCCGCTGTTCCAAACTTGTACCTAAAAGAAAAATGGGTTTGTTTGTTGGGGGGAGGGGTTTGCCTTGGTCAAACCCCAGTTTTGGAATTAACATCAAAGTATAATTGAAATTGCATAAGTAAAACAAAGTAAATGAACAAATTCACCTTGCTTGTAGAAACCCTTGTGGTGGATTCAAATCCGTGGATCCACAAGTATGCATGCACCAAATAGATGTAGAATGTAGAATGTAGAATGTAGGATGTCTCAAATCAATTTCTTGTAGATATTCAAAAAAATCTTGAATGGATCTTGGAATAGGAAGAGGATTGGAGGAATGTGGATGGAGAAATCTTCAACAAGAGGGCTCCATGGAGCTTGAATCCTTCAATGGCCACCAATGGATCTTCTTGATGAATTGCGTGCTTGAGAAGTGCTTGAATGCTTGAGAATGGATGAATGCTTCAATGGATACTTGGATTGGTTCAAATATTTCTTCTTCACCTTTGGATTTCACTCTTCAAGTCTTGAGCTCTTGTGATTATGCTTGATGATGGTTATGGTTGCTTATAGTTAGAGAAAATGAGAAGAGAAAGATTCCTTATATATGAATCTAGGGCACAATATTCTAGAGAGGCCTACATAGGATAATTAAATTCAAATTATAACTATACCGCTAAAAGAGGACCTATATTAAATATGATTTAAGATTTGTTGCTCTGAAGACCGAAACAGCTGACCCAGAAGCGGAAATTAACTCTTTCCAAAGCCCGACATCTAGAAACCTTGGAAATATAGAATTTGGACCACAAGTCAGAAAAAGGTCAATTCTAACCTAGGTCAAGGTTGAGGTCAACCTTGACCCAAAAAGGTCAACTTTGAACCTGAGGTCAAAGTCCCAGTTTGCAGTTTGGAGTGTCAGAAACAGGCTGGAAAAAGTGGGAAATGGGGTAGAATAGGGGGAAATATCTAGATCCAAGTCAGAGACCCATTCAAGGTGCTTGACATGAACCCAAACCACTTACTTAGAAGGATAAACCAATCTACAATGGAAGTTATTCCATTTTCCAACTATACATTTAGCCCCCACTTTAACAAGAGTATGGACTCAACGCAAACTCTTTGTAAAGGAGATCATAAAGAACATATGATCTTATTGAAATCAAAAGGGACAAAGGAATCCTCAATCCCCCAGGGCCTTAAGTCTTTATCAACCCTAAGATCATGATAAGAGAGACATCACCAGTTAAGGAGAAAAGAAGAGAGGGCGTGATTACCTTGCCCAATGAGAACTTATGTCCCATTATGAACCACAAAAGGAAACAGTGCAAATGGAAAGATGGAGTTGAGTTGCCTAGTGAATGTGGCTACTCACTAGTCAACCCATTAGGGATATTTGTTCTTAAGGACACCTTCCGACCTTAAGGGATCAAAACATTGTAAATTGAAACTAGAGGGATCAAGAGATCCATATAAATTTAAACTTGAGGGATCAAGAGATCTTGTAAAGTAAAAATCCATGCTTTAAGGATTAGTCTTTAATCCATAAAGGGAGAAAGTTTTAAGTTTTGAAAATATTTTGAACATGTGTGTGTGTAAAAAGTGAGTAGAGCGTATGCCCCCACATTAAAGTCATTGCTAACACTTTAACAGGAGAAATGGCTTGAACAGAAACATAAACAACTCTATTGATTACGTTTCCACTATGAGATGCCCCCAAACAAAGACAAATCAAGGGAAATACTACACAAACATACAAAGAACACAAAAGGGATCTGATTTCTGTGGGGTCAGTATAATCATAAGATAATATGTATATATAAATATGATATTATTGCAAATGAATTGGCATCATTCCCCAAAGAAAGTAGAACTACAATCACAATGGAGGAAAGGAAACTCAACAGTTACGAAGAAGAGTATTTTTGGACCACAGCATAGAGACCAAAAAGAATCAGTGTTACCATGTCGCAGATCCAAGCGGACTACACAAGGAAAACATTTACAAATAATAGCACTAGTACAACATAACATTAAAACAAAATATAGAAGAGTAAAGATACATATAGAGGAATTAGACAATAGGTTTGATTCCTTTATCACCTTGCACCAACAAAGTAACAAGGGTCGTATAAAAGATTCTAACAAATATTTAGCAGACACATTACGGGAGAATCACAATACAACATGAAAACACACAAAGGGCTACCATGAAGGACAAGCCAATCATGCGCATCGCCTACTCTCCCCATCTTGGTTTGTATCATTTAGGGAAGGTGGGCAACTTGCAAGAGGGACTATATCCAATACAGTAGGAATAATAGCCAGTTCCAAACAAGGATCCTCTTGAGAATCGCGTAGTTGGGTACTAGGTGTAATTATCAATTGAGTTGAAAGCATATGAGGTAAATCAGTATCAAGATCAATGGTCTCATATTCATCACTAAGATCAATAGGATCATCAAGAGTATCCTCCTCATCAAGATTAATTAAAATAGGATATAAGATGCGAATAGGATCATCATACTCATTCATCTTAACATCATTATGAACATTAACTTCTTCCAAAACATCAGGCATAGGTTGGTCGAAAGAAGGTAAAGAATTTTGAAGAACAGAAGCACGAGCCCTAGAATTAGCTCTACGCTTCTTATGAAATTCATTAGAAGATTTGTTATGTTTTTATTTTTTTGACACATGTTGAGAACTAGGAGGAATAACAATTAGTTCCTTCGTAGGTTCTATAGGAGGATTGGTAGAATTCGCAGTAGGCTGAAAAGAGACACTGGGAGGTTGATTAATAGAGCTAGTTGTAATGGATAAAGGAGGTATGGATGGAGTAGGCAAAAGACCACGGTTAATATCTATCTGAGGCATGCTTAACTCGACAATCTTGCGATGTTTATAGGCTTGATATGAACAAAAAAGGTTTTCAGGGTGAGGAGGACATGAATTAGGTAATGAAGGCCAAAAGAAATCAAGAGTAGCACAATCTCTAGGCCCAGAAGGTTGATACAAAATATGATTAATCATTTTCACTTCTCCATTATGAATGAACTTAAGACATTTATGGATAGGAGAATCAATAGCATGCATAGAAGTTATCCAAGGCAAACCAAATTTGACTTGAAATTGATCAGAAGTAGGAACGACAATGAAGGTAGTATCTATAAATTTACCACAAAGTTCAACAAGCAAGTTAATAGAACCAAGTGCAAGATAGAGAAAACCATTACAAGCTTGGATCCATGCATCAGATGTATCATAAAAATCACATTGTAGGTTTTTCATAAAAAGGTTTTCGTTAGTAATGACATTTATTAAAGATGTGGGATCAACAAGACAACCACGTGTAGGTATCTTAGCAATCCTACAATAAATATAAAGGGGACCATTGAGAGCCTTAATAGATTTAGAATCATCAAAGGTAATTGAGATTTCCCTAGGTCATTTATCCTTACTTTGTTTTTGAGGTTTAGGTGGAACTTGAAGTTGAAATGGAGGCAAAGGATCTTGAACAGTGGGTTGAGGTGAAATAATGCACTCCACATGATTAACAATGTGATTATGATCATCCATCTTTGAATCGTAAATAATATCCACAAAAGATAGTTGAGAAATGGTATTAATATCATCTGTAGGTAAAGGATTTGTATAGATTTGAAGGTTTTGATTAGGAGGAGAGATAGATTTTTTCCCATTACCATCAAAATTATCAACAAATAAAACATTAGAAGCAATTAAGTCTGAACCTTATGCTTTACAGAATAAAATTTTTCAGTATCATGGCCATTCTGGCGATGGTATCATATTAGCACTTAACAACCTAATCATAATAGAATACAAAGATTCAGAGAGAGGAGTAAATGTATGATTCATACAGAATGCAGTGGATGCAGAAGTGGCATTATTGGATGCAACAACAAGTTGATCAACAAACGCATCCGTCTATTTATTGATCTTGACATAGTTGTTAGGTTTCTGAAACTTATTAGGATTAGGAGAATCATCGCTCTTATCAACTGGAATAGGAGCTATTGGAGTGTTGCTCTCAAAATGACTCACTTGTAATTGATAATGATGAAGTGTTGCACAAAGTTGTTGAAAAGAGGTAAGTTCAGTAAGTAGAATCTTATCTCTAATATCCTTTTGTGAATTTGAATTAAACATATGCTGAATATCAATATCAAGAATAGGATATGAAATCTAAGCATACAAATGCTTAAATCTACCAATAAAATCAATTAATTTTTCCTTAATGTTTATTTTACAATGCATTAAATCAGTTAAGGACACTTTCAGACCAATTTTATTTTGAAATTGTTGGATAAAGGTATTAGTAAGTTTAGGAAAAGAATCAATAGAATAAGGAGGTAAAGAATAGTACCATTGCAAAGCCTTATCATGAAAAGTTCTAGAAAACAACATAGCTAAAATCCTATGGTCATGAGCATAATCACTACAAAGGATTTGAAATATTTTAACATGAGTAACATGATCATCTTTACCATTGTAATTCTCAAGATGAGGCATATCAGCTTGCTGAGCAACAATAGCATGGATAATTTCTAAGGATAAAGGACTACCCATGTCACATGTAGGAATGATAAACTTGGATTGGGTTAAAGATGCAAGTTGTTATTGTAAATATGACACAGTTTGAGCCAAATTGATGATTGTGCAATCATTAGAAGAAATAGGTGGTATAGAAATATTAGGAACACTAGGAAAAGTGTAGGAAGTGGAAGGAATGGAAGACACAACTGGTGGAACACTTGGAACCATAGTTGGAAGGAGATTGGAATAAGTAAAAGGCACACTATGATATGAAGGTTGTGAGGTAGGTAGAAATACCGGTGGAACACTCACATGAATAGATGAAATTGGGAGAGATATAGTCATCAAAGGAGGAGTATAAGTAGGAATGCTAGGTAAAGGAACATAAGAAGGTCCCTCACTAGTGACAGGAGGAGTGAATCCTAGATCTTGAGCCTCTTGTGCTAAAGGTTTAACATTCAAATGCACAATATGAGTGATACCACACAAGAGATTAATACCTTGATCACTATCGCGAAGGAATTTATTATGAGCCTCTATAGCTTGGATGGAATCTTGATTATGGTTTTCTTGAATAATCCAATTTCCCATTTTATCAAGTTCGGTTGAAATTTTTTGCACTTGTTCAGGAGGAACTCTTAAAGAATCATCCTCATCATGAGATGAGTGAGAAGATTTATGCTCCATATAAGGATTGGAATCATGAGTGAACAAATTGTCATCTGGGATTCTAAGGAAAGGAGAGGAAGACTTAGGATCAAAGGAACCCATGAGTCTATGGCTTCTTCTAACCAGGATACTATAAGTAGGAATAAAAGTGGTAAAGCTTATACACCAATGCAATGCAAATGAACTAATTTAGGAAACACAAGATTTTGATTTTTAATTTTTGAAATGTAAATGCAAGAACATGCAAGATCTAACATAAAAATGTAAATCTAACACCAAAAAGAAAGATTTGTCTATCGCTGGTTCACCAAAATGTAACATACAAAATGTTACATTTAAAAATGAATGGGGGTAAATAAGATGCTCCCCTTTTATCCTTAGATTCAAAAATGAAGGATCCAAATTGATTAACCCCAAAGGAAGGATCAATGCATAAATGAATCAATCATTTGGAAATGAGAGCAAAGAGGAAGATGTTAAATTCTCATTTTAGAAATGAATGTGTGATAGATCTAGAAAGATAAAGAACTTTAATTGAAATGAATAGGAGAAAAGTACTAACCTTGAAAAGTTGTAGATCTGAAGAATACTATTTTTGGGGGTCTGCATTGAGTTTCTAGAAAATCTGCAACCAGATCTGGAACAGAAATGCAGAGATAAAAAAAACCCAAAAATCTTTCTCTGATCTGACACAGTTTCAAATTTAAAAATCAATTCAATGTCACCATTGACCCAAAATTTATGATTCTGACCTAGGGCAGAATCAACCTCTAAAACCTTCGACAGAAAATTTGTTTTTGGATCTTGATAGTTTTCTAAAAAGGGTATCTGAATCTACACTTTGATCCGTTGTTCTGATCTTGTACCTACAAGAAAAATGGATTTTTTTGTTGGGGGGAGGATATTGCCTTGGTCAAACCCCAATTTTGGAATTAACCTCAAAGTATAATTGAAATTTCATAAGTAAAACAAAGTAAATGAACAAATTCACCTTGCTTGTAGAAACCTTTGTGGGTGATTCGAATCCGTGGATCCACAAGTATGCATGCACCAAATATATGTAGAATGTAGAATGTAGAATGTAGGATGTCTCAAATCAATTGCTTGTAGATATTCAACACCAATATTGAATGGATCTTGGAATAGGAAGAGGCTTGGAGCAATGTGGATGGAGAAATCTTCAACAAGAGGGCTCCATGGAACTTGAATCCGTCAATGGCCAACAATGGATCTTCTTGATGAATTGAGTGCTTGAGAAGTGCTTGAATGCTTGAGAATGGATGAATTATTCAATGGCCACTTGGATTGCTTCAAATATTTCTTCTTTGCCTTTGAATTTCACTCTTCAAGTCTTGAGCTCTTGTGATTATGTTTGATGATGGTTATGGTTGCTTATGGTTAGAGAAAATGAGAGGAGAAAGCTTCCTTATATATTAATCTAGGGCACACTCTTCTATAGAGGCCTACATAGGACATTCAAATTCCAATTAGACCTATACCCCTAGAAAAGGACCTATATTAAATATAATTTAATATTTGTTGCTTCGAAGACGAAAGAGTCGACCCAAAATTGGGAATTAACTCTTTCTAAAGCCCGACATTCGCAAACCCTAGAAATCTAGAATTTGGACCAAAAGTTAGAAAAAGGTCAATTCTGACCTAGGTCAAGGCTGAGGTCAACCTTGACCCAAAATTGTCTACTTTGACCCTGAGATCAAAGTCCTAGTTTGCAGTTTGGAGTGTCAGAAACATGTTGGAAAATTGGGGAATGGGGAAGAATAGGGGGAAAAAGCCAGATCCAAGTCAGAGACACATTAAAGGCACTTGGAATGACCCCAAACCACTTACTCGAAAGGCTAAACTAGTCTACAATGGAAGTGCTTCCATTTTATGACTATATAGATACATAGTTTCGATTACAATGAATCAGTCTAGAATATTGATCTATTATCGATCAAGGCCAAGATCAATAACAATTATAATGTCAATATTAAATTATTATCGATATCCTCTATGAATATCAAACTCCAATATTAATTTTATCTCCTATGTATAATCAAAGTGGTGTGTAAAATTAGACGGATATGAATGATAAACGACTGTGTATATATATTAGACAATCTGAATGAATGAAGGAATTTGATCTGTTGATGAAGGGGTATGATCTGTTGTAAGATAAATTTGGTCTATTGTTTGAGTGTATGATCAATCCAAGGGAGGAATATTCAATCTTCCTTTATACCTATTGGTAGTGTCCCTTTATCAAGGGTTGACACTTCCCAAAAAAACACAACCCAGTGAGAGGGTGGCGAACTTCTAAGTCAACTTCAATAATTAAGTGATTGTTAATTATTAACAAATCAAATATGAAAGTCAACATGTTAATTATATTTTCATATTTAATTATTAAACTTATATAAATTTGTAAGGCTGATAGGCCAATTAGACATTTATGTTATCTATGTCAGCTTGAAAGAATCTGACCATATCTACAATAACATTAACACTCCCTCTTAGCTAGGGATGAATCCTTCTCGATATCTTAGTCATTTAGTGATATACACCATGGATACTCCTAGGGGACAGGTCCACCATGGATACTCCCATGAATGGAAATGTAAATGAAAACAAGTGCTCAATCATGGAGTCTCTTGCATGACATCCACAATGGATATTCCCAGAGGGTGGATCCACCATGGCTACTCCTAGAGGGTGGAACAAGTACTTTCACCTCAAAATTCTCTCTCATAGGGAAGAATGCATTAAAAATAGATTGCACCTCAAAATTCTCCTTTAAAAATAAGAATGCATTATAGTACATCTCACAAAATCACTAATTTTGAGAATCCCTCTCAAAAAAGGCCTCATTCTCCACAACTCCAAGCTTGTCTCAAAAATGCACAAACTTCACTTTGGAAAGAGGCTTGGTGATAATATAGTTCGTTTGATCATTAGTGATAATGTACCTCAACTGAATAGAATTCCTTTGCACCATATCTCTAATATAGTGATATTTGATCTTCACTTGCTTTGTTATGTCATGAAACACAGGGTTGATAGAGAGATTCACACAAATTTGGTTATCGACATGAATAAATGTAGGATCCAACAATTGTCCAAATAATCATGCAAGGATCTTCCAAATCCACACTTCTTTGAGAGCTGCTACACATACTGCAATGTATTCTACCTCTGCAATTCTCAGTGCCACTGAACATTATTTCCTTCTACACCAAGAAATCATAGCAGATCCAAAATTGAAGCAACAACCAGAGGTTATCTTTTGATTAGTAACACTCCTTGCCCAATCAAAATCAGAATAGCCCTACAAATTTAGGTCCACAGTGGAAGAATACTTCAATCCATATCCAATTGTGCCACGCAAGTATCTTAAGATATGCTTATCTCAAATTCTGAAGTCAACTCCTTCTTGCATATAAAGATGAGATGTTATTCTCCAGTAAGAAATAATTCATCAAAATAGAGAACCAAGATTAAAACTTCACCATTGAAAATATTGAAGTAGAGATTCAAATCAACATCATTCTTGTAGAAACCCAAAGTTACCAAGTATCAGTCAATCCTTTCATACCATGCATGAGGGTCTGACTTAAGACCATATAAATCTTATTTAATTTACATACATGAGACTCTTTCCCATGAATCATGAAACCTTCAGGTTTCAAAGTGTAGAGCTCTTCTTCAATAATTGAAGAGCCTTGTAATGTAGATACCAAAGTCTTGTATGTGATAGTTCTTTAGAACTGGAAGAGTCATGTAGAAGAGCTTGAAATGGATGAATGGAAAGATTATACAAACTCTGATGTTGATTCTTGATCACATGTGCAGTATTAATGGTGTATTTCTTTGGCCATGAAATAAATATCCCTTCTGAAAATGCTACTTGATAACCTTTGTCTTCCAAGGATAAAATAGACACAAGGTTCCTCTTGATTCTTGGCACAAATTTGACATCACTTAGATGAAGAGAAGTCATGGATTCTATATTGGGTGATGTGACACCAAATCCTTTTCCTAAATAGCATGCATCATCTCCAATGATTGCTTGAAGATTAGAATTCCTTTCTACCAAATCTAAAATATGTTCTCGATAGCCTATGATGTGTCAAGAAGCTCCACTATCAATCAACCAGGTGTCACTCTTAGTGGGAACATTACTTGATAAGGCTAATATTAAGAGGAATCTATTAGATTTATTTTATGCTTCCTTTTGAGTTGATGCTTCTTTAATTTTTCCACTTTTTGCTTAGGCCTTGTCAAACAATCTCTTTCATAGTGACCAAACTTGTCACATCTAAAGCATTGAATGTGGGAGAGATATTTCTTCTTCTTCTTCTTTGAATCAAGTGCAAATTTTGATCTTTGATCTTTATTCCTCTTGAGGTTTCCTTTCTTCCAATTTATTCCTTTATTCTTAGTAGATTTGGTGGAAAGAACTTGAGTGTCTTCATTTTAAGAGACTTTGATAATTCCCCTTGTAGCCAACCTAGATTCTTCTTGGATGCAATCAACACGAAGACAATCAAACTTAGGAAATTTGGATCTCCCACTTATACCTTGAATAAATAACTCACAAAAATGAGGAAGGTCATTCAATGCTAACATGAAAATATCTTTATACATAACTTGATCTCCAATGGCACTTAGTTGATCCCTCAACTCTAACATTTTTATGAAGAAAGATATGACTAATTCTCCTTTCACCATTTTTACTTGGTGAAGTTATTGACTCAATGAAAGGGCCCTACTTGTGTTGTTGATCTCATATATACCTTCCAAGGTTTTGAACCTGCCTCTTTCGTTTGTCATTTTTGCAATGAGAGGCACTAAGTGATCCTTTACAAAGTCAATCAGGACCTTCTTTGATTTTATGGAATTTTTTTTGAATTGAAGTTTCTTGGCTTGATCTTCTAGCACAGATAAACATTTTTCCTCCATAAACCAATGCAAATAATTTTATTCAAGTGCAACAAGAACTCTAAACTTCCATGAAGTTAAGTTTGAAGCACCTTCAATTCTATCTTCGACCTTGGGACTGTACACCATTTTTGAGGCTTTGATATTGCTCCTTGAAGGTGAGAGGTGAAAGGGAACTTCACTACTATAAGGAAATTTGATCACAATCTTCTCAAACCTGCTCTAATACCATGTTAATTTTATGATCAAAGATATAAAAAATTCCACACAATTATTACAGTATTGTTATCTTGGGGAAACCCTCCTCTTGAGGGAGAAAAACCTAGCTCAACAATATCTTCTTATATTATTTGAAATTTGATATGTAGTTCTAATTATAATTAATCAGTCTACAATATCAATTTGCTATCGAAAAAGGAAAAGATCAATAACAATTACAATATCGATCTTACAATATAATAGATCTCCTCTATGAATTTAAAACTCCAATATGCAATTGATATCCTATGTATAATCAAAGTGTTGTATAAAATCAAACGAATGTGGATGGCAGATGATTGTGTATATATATTAGAAAATATGAATGAATGAAGGAATTTGATCTGCTGTAAGATGAAGTCGGTATGTTGTTTGTGTGTATGATAGATCCAAGGGAGGAAGATTCAATATTGCTTTATACCTATCGGTAGAGGGTGGCATACTTCCAAGTCAGCTTCATTAATTAAGTGATTGTCAGTTATTAATAAATCGAATATGCAAGTCAACATATTAGTTATATTTTTCATATTTAATGAATCAAATCATATAAATCTCTAAGGGCGATAGGATAATTAGATATTTATGTTATCTATGTCATCCTGAAGGAATCTAACCATAGATAAAATAACATTAACATGATTTACCTAAATTATTGAAGCTTTTTTATGTAATGTGTAAGTAATGTCAGTTGGGTAATCTAACTAAATATACTTTCAAAAGTAAGACCTATTCTTTAGGTAGATTGTTACATTTGGTACACACTGATTTGTGTGGCCTTGTAATAACTATAAGCTATTATGGAAATAGGTATTACATTTCATTCATCGATAATTATTCAAGAATGACGTGGGTTACATTTTTTTAGTAAAAAATTGAGGCCTTTGAAAAATTTAATATCTTAAAAGCTATGGTTGAGATCGAGACATATATGAAGATGAAATGTCTGAGATCTGACAAAACATCTAGTGAATTTAATGCATTTTGTGAAGAGCATGAAATATAGAGGAAAATTGTCTTCTCTACAAACCCCACAATATAATGGTATTGTAGAGAGAAGAAATATAACTATCCTTGACATTGCTAGGACTATGATGATTGAAGGAAATGTACCATAGATCTATTAGAGAGAAGCAGTTAGCACTACAACCTATACATTGAACCAAGTATAAAATCAAGTAAGGCACTAGTAATAACCCTTATTATCTTTGGTATGGTCATGTCCCTATAGTGAAATACATTAGAATTTTTTAAAGAAAATGTTATATTAAAAGTGATGAAGATTTAGGGAAATTTGATACTAGATGTGATGAAGGAATCTTTCTTGGTTATTCTACAAAGAGAAAAACATAAAAATGTTATAAAAATAGGTTGATAAAGATAATTGAAAATGCTAATGTCAAAGTGGATGAAATTCATCAGAAATGCGCTAGATCTTACAGTTATGAATCAGACGATGAAGAAAACAATCAGATAATAGAAGTATAGAATTAAAATCAAAATCAGAATGGTTCGATAGATCAGGATGGAGAAGTTGAAAATGAGGAAGAGGTGGAAACACAAGAGTCAACTACTAATGAAAATCTAAATAATTCAAGGTATGTAAGGTTAAATCGTTCATACAATCAGATTTTTGGTGATAGGAATCAAGGTGTTCAGACTAGAAGAATAATTGCTAAAAAAATTTTTTTTTTGATTTCTAAGACCAAACCTAAGGATGTTGATGAAGCATGAAAAGATGAAAATTGGGTTAAAGCTATGAAACAAGAGTTGGAACAGATTGAGAAGAAAAATACGTGGATTCTTGTTCCCAGACCTAATAACAAAAATGTGATTGATACTAAATGGATATTCAGAAACAAATGGAATGAAGATGTTGAAGTGGTTCAGAAGAAAGCCATACTTTGTATAAGGGATACTTACAGATGGAAGGTATTGATTTTGAGGAGACCTTTTCTCCCTTTGCTAGAATTGAAGCTGTTAGGATGTTTCTTGCGCATGCTAATTAAAAAGATTTTAAGGTGTATCAGATGGATGTTAAAGCTGCATTTTTTAATGGAAAATTGGAAGAGGAAGTCTATGTTGAGAAACATGATGGATTTCCTTTGACTGATGAAGATTATATGGTTTATCGATTGAAGAAAGAATTACATGGATTGAAACAAGCCCCTAGAGCCTAGTATGCAAGGTTGGATATATTGTTGATATTAACTTATACTTCAAAGTTGATCATGATAATATTTTGATTGTTGAAGTCTTTGTGGATGATGTAATTTTTGGTGGAAATGACAAGTTGAGTAAAGATTTTTCTGACAAGATGCAGAAAGAGTTTGATATGTCCATGATAGGTGAGATTAAATTCTTTCTTGGTCTGTAAATTACACAATTTGGTAAAGGAATTTTCATATCTCAGTCCAAGTATGCGAAAGAATTGTTGAAGAAATTTGGTATGGATGATTCAAAACTTGTTTGTACTCCTATGGTTATTGGTAGAAAATTAACAAAGGATGATTATTCATCTAAATAAAATCAAACAATATACATATCAATGATCAATGGATTATTGAGCTTAACACGAACCAAACCTGACATTATGAATGTTGTTTATATTGTTCCAAGATTTCAAGACGAATCAAAGGAATCACATGTTATTGTTGTTAAATGGATATTCAAATTCTTGAAAGGAACAACTGACTATGACTTGTGGTATGGTAAGGATGATGATTTTACATTGAGTACTTTTACTGATTTGGATTTGGTAGGTAATGTGGATGACAGTAAGACCGCAAGTGGTGGAGCATTCTTTTTGGAAAAAAAGGCTAGTTTCATGGGAAAGTAAAAAGAAAAATTGTATATCACAATATACTACTAAAGCTAAGTATGTTTCTACAGTTGTTAATTGTACACAACTGATATGGATGAAGCAAATGTTGAAAGATATCAGAGTAAGTATTGATGAGCTAATTGTTATATATTGCGACAACTCTCAAGTGTTATTAATATTTCAAAGAATCTCATGTTACATTCAAAGATAAATCATAAATCTATCAAATATCATTTCTTGAGATACAAGGTTAGTGAAAAAAAATTCAGATTGAAGTATGTATCTAATACAAAGAAAATTGTGGATATCTTCATGAATCCCTTGCCAAAGGATACTTTTAAGTATCTCTGGGGTAAGCTTGGGGAGATTGCCCCTCCTCATCAGAGCTAGAGATGCATTGATTTGTATAAGTCCAGTGTACTTACAAAGATTATCATTTTTCTAGATTGATGTTTTTATTGTTGCTACTCAGGGGGAGTAGTCAACTCGATGAGTCAGTTGTTCAGATTTGGGGGAAATATTCTTGTTTAGATTTTTGGCTTCTATGACTTAGTGCATATATGTGCCTTTTTCATTGATGGGGAGATAGTCATGTGAAAAATAAGGTATATGTATGTGGGGAGATAAGTAATGTATTTGAGAGAATTGTTATATGATGGAGAAGAAGAGTATATGTAATGAGTATGGAACAAAGGGGGGGATATTGTTCCTTTGGGAGAGAAGATTTTCAGAGAGACTCTGAAAGATAATATTATGGATATTGTTGGTATTATTGTTGATATGGTTTCTTTGTGCATTGATTTGATTTTTTACATCGTATGTTTCCATCAATGCCAAAGGGGGAGATTATTGGAGATTTATGGGATATCATGCATATATGTATTGACATTGATATTTTTTTCATTGATGCCAACATAATCCTACTATTGGTTACAGTGTTCCTAGTATGTTCAGTGAGAAGATTGATTCAGTATGGGTATTGTATTGAAGATCAGACATTGTGAAGGGATAGATGGTTTTAGGGATGTCTTTAGTTGATTTATGTTGATTTACAAAGGTTCTCATGTTGATTTGAGTGAGTTGTGAATGATTCATCATAGATTGGTATTTTGGTTGTTCAGAAAGAGACAATGTTGCATTTTTTGCATTGGTGTGGATTGGTTATGTAATAATTTTGGTTTCTAACATGGTGGAAATTTTAGGACATGTACGTGTGTCCTCAGCTTGAGTGATTCATGATTTGGATGCTAGAAAGTTATTTTTCTTAAATAATAGAGGTTGTTGATTGGTGTTCCTAGTGAACAGTGCAGAGATAATTGTGAATTCTGAGATAGAGTTGTTCTTGTTGTTGTTGTGGAATTTCATGTTATTTGCTGATGTTTCTAGATTGTTCCATATTCATGTTCTTGGGTCACATTGGGTTATGTGATCAAATTTGGTTATTTTTCATGTAGTGTGTTGTTTTTATTGGCTGACATGATTATGTATCATGTTGTGAAGGATCATGGCATGATTTATGGATCTACAGTGTGTTCGAGGATGTTGTTATTGATCATTGTTATGTCTTAGCCAACATTCAATGGATCACATTGTAGATTGAGTTATAATAAATTAATATTTTATAATTAGGTCCTTGGTCGTCTCAGTGGAAATAAGTTGATGTAATGTATAAAAGGATGTAATCATTTCAAATTACAAAGGGTGTGTTAGAATTAAGGCAACACACACAAATGAGAGAGAGGGGTGTATCAGTTATGTCACAAAACTACAAACCTTTAACCAAATTATAAAATTAATCTCAGGTCTAAATGATAAACATGAATGCAAAACCGTAATGTAGTAATCAATGTATAACGCCAATATTTTTAATGTGGAAACCTGATTAAGGGAAAAACCATGGCGAGATCAAACCCACAAGATGGATGTACTGTGTTAAAAAAACTATACCCTGTTAGGAGTATTACAAAGGGAATGCACATGCATTTAAGCACACTTTCTAGAGCTCACTGTTGAATTACAACAAGGGATTCAATCCAAAGGAAGGCTCACTACCTTACAACAATCTCTGATTATAATTCATAGTGTATTAATCATCCATAACTCACAAACTGACAAACAAAATCTCTGATATGCCAAAATAGTTCTGATAAAGCACATCTAATATATGCCTCAATTGAATATTTCACTCGTACACATTCTTTCTCTCATATACATTCACAATCACAAATGATTACATCTTTATATACTTAATTTATATCAACTAGGCCAACCAGAGATCTAATTACAAGATATTAATTTATTAGAGATCAATACACAATGTGATCTATTGAATGTCAGATAAGACATAAAAATGATCAATACAAACATCCTCAAACATGCTCTAGATCCATAAACCACGCCACAATCCTTTACAATACACTATGCCACTATGTTGACCAAGAACAATTAAGAACATCAACATGCCACATGAAAATCATCATTTCCGATCACATAATCCAATGTGATCCAGCAACACAAATAAGAAACAATCTAGAAACATAAAAAAACAGCATGAAATGTCACGACATCAATAGAAACAAATCTATCTCATAATTAATACTCATCTCTGTAGTATTCGTCAAGAACACTTAATCAACAACCATTGTCATTAAAGAAAAATATCTCACCATCATCCAAATCACAAACCCCTTGAGTAGTGAACACACATCCATGTCCAAAACTCACCACCAGGTTAGGAACCAAGAATATTTCATAACCAATATACACCAATCTAATAACTAAAACACTATCTCTTCCTAAACAACCAAAATACCACTCTGTGATAAATCCTTCATAGTTCACTCAAATCATTATGAAAACCTCTGTAAGTTGACATAGATCAACTACAGACATTAATGAAACCATCAACATATGATATTTAATATAGTATCCATACCAAATTAATATTCTCATTGAACATCTTAGGATCACACATGAACACTATCATCAATAGTAGGAATATGTTTAATTCAATGACAAAACATTAATGCCAACACATATATGCACAATACTTCAACAATTGTTAATAATAACTGAGAGGGGGGAGTGGTGAATCAGTGGCCTCAAAAAATTATCCTTCAAACTTAACCACCAATCAATAAATCTCAGATTATTATGTCCCTACAAGATGCAAGCCATGAAATACTAATAATGATTAATTATCTGTCGATTTTATCTGTCAATCCTTATTCTTTCTTGATTATCGATAAGCAGTTGACTATTTACCAAAACTCGGTAAATAAGTAGAGTATACCGATCAATCCAGAGTTATCTATGTAAGATGCAAGATAGTAAATAAATGAATCATACACACATACCACATGAATGTTAACATGGAAACCCTATTAAGGGAAAAACCATTGGGACCTGTACCCCAAATTTTCACTCTTATGAAGTGAGCCCTGTTAGGAGCCAACCCTGTTAAAGGTTACAAACACACTGTTAAGTGCGACCTTGTTAGAGGATTTTATACATAGAGGTTGTCACTTAGTATCG
>MU224419.1:2634450-2646675 GCA_018584345.1 Thuja plicata
GTATTGGGCAAGTCCAATGCTACTTTCATGAATCAACCTTTTTGGCACTCCTTGAGATGTACCTCAATATATAGAAGACTGTTAAGTCATGCTTAGTTAAGAGACTTGATGCTTCAATGGTTAAACTAAAACACTATGACCTGTTCATATTGAAACTTGAATTGCAAATTTTTAGATCTATTTAAGTACATTACTTCTCTGACCAATGTATCAATTCAATCCTTGTGCTCCATACTTTCTTCTTTGTGATGTTGTGCTCACTATTTGTCGATGTCTGTAGAATTCCTTAGCTCTACCTTCAGCTTATTTGATTAGCACTACATAAAGTTGTTCTTCATCAGTTTCTCTTCAGCATCTTCTTTCTATTCACTCCCCTTAATCCCATTCATAAATGAATTAAGCTTGTCTCTTATATAGACATAATATTCAGTGTTTCTTGATTCTTGATTCTTGCGTGATAAACAATCCAGCCAATTAGATTTAAAGCATAACTCCTGATTTGTCTCATAGATATCTTCTTGCCAATTGTACAAATCAGTTTTAAATCAATCACTTATCTCTGGTCGAATAAAACAAAGTAGACAACCAATTAAGTCTATTTTTAGCTCTGCTAGCTAGATATTTGTCATTTTCTGAACGCTCTGTTCTGTCGGTCACCACTGCAGTTAGTCATCGACGAAAACTGTTAGGAATAAGGTGTCTCAACCTTGTATATTTCCTTACATTTGATATTATTATTTTTGTAATTAATTGTTTGCAAATAATGTATTTAAGTTTGATATCTGTTTTGTCATTTAGTTGAGTGGACATGTTGTGTTTTCACTCCACTTGGAAGATGACAAGGATGATCAAACTTGGTCTAGGTGGATCTAGGCATCCCATTTTGTGGTAGAGGTTATTTTCCAAATGTCAGCACTTTGGAAAATGTGTAAGGTAATCATGACTAAAATGGTTATGACGGATTCCTATGACGGTCATTAATATTTGTAAGAGCTAATTGTGAAAGATTTGATGACGGGTGAAGACATGCAAGACATGTGGCAACTGATCATGTTGAGTATTGTACACTCTTATACAATGCATGGGGTTTGGGGCATCAGCCCAAAAAAAAATTTGGGATTCCTATTTTTTTGGAGAATGGTAAACCCTAATACGGTTATCTTTGGAAGTTGCCCTAAAAAGGGAAGCACATGATATAAGCATTTTTTAGGGTTGCAAATTGCAGAGTGAAGTTAGTGTATTTTTGGAATGTTGTTATGCTGCCAGATTTGTCTTCAAGTGTCGATTATCTCCTGAAATAACTTGCATTGCAAGTGTATTGTAAACAACAATAGTTTTGATTAATACATTGTGCAGGTTTTGGAGTGCTTGGATTTTTTACCGAAAGGTTTCCCCCAGGGTAAATCATTGTGTCATTCTCATTTTTCTATGTATGCATGCTATTGTATTATCATTCTATAATTGATAAGGGTTAAATCTAAATTTGCATGATCCTTTTCTCAAGAGTTTAGCGTAGGGAGCTATTTTTTGCACACTTAGTTTCCTTTCAACAACTGACTGATCCATCGGTGAGACTCCAATTAGCTTTGTGATCTCTGTCTGTCGGGTATCATTGGAATTTTACTCATCAGGCAAATCTGTATCTTTTGTCATCAGGCAACCTTCTGACTTTTCTCATTGGGCATTCTGTAGTTTTTCTTCATCGGGAAACACTATGCTCCTGATTGTCAGGTATTACTGTGACTATTCTTCTTTCCTCTATTCGTTGATGTGCACTCTGTTGATGTTGTTTGTCACTTAGCAAATATTTGACTTTTATGTATTGCTGAAATCATAAATTTGGTTCCTTTGGTTCTCTGAATTCTTTGGCATTATGTACATGACTGTACAAATGATATCAAGTTACATCAATGAAAATACAATCCATTAACTAATTTAATGACCTGCATTATCTTTCAACTTAACATTATCAAACATTCAATCAGTTACATGTCATCAATAATATCTCAACAATATCCCCCTTTGGAATTGATGACAACATATGATGTGATAAACCAAATCAATGCACAAAGAAACCATATCAATAGTACTACCAATAATATTCACAATATCTTTCAAAGTTTCTCTTGCAAACCTTCTCAATCAGCAAAAAATCTCTCCTATATGACTATCTCTTCCCAACAAACTTATTTTTCACATGATTATCTCTCCCCCTCTGACATTAATGACAAAGGAACATGTATGCACTAAGTCATAGAATCCAAAAATTTAAACAAACACATCTCTCAACATACCTCATAAAAATTAACCACTGCTCCTCCTAAGAAGTAGCCACCAAAGACGTCAATCCATAATAGTGATGATCTGAGTAAGTACACTAGACTGATGCAAGTAAATGCATCTCTGGCTCTGATTAGGAGGGGAAATAACCCCAATCTTACCTCAAAGGTAGTCAAAAGTATCCTTTGGTAAGGGCTTCATGAAAATGTTACTCCAAATGAGCTTTGAAGGTTGTCATTAGTATTCAAGCATTCAATTACACAGTCAACAATAGAGTCACAGACATAATCAGTCGATATGGTCACCAAAGTGCAGAGTTAACTGAGTGCACTGATCACATGCAGAGTTAACCAAGTACAATGATCACTGAGTAGATAGAATTTACCAAGTAGTAGTTTACATTGAGCACACTATATGCACTGAGATACATAGAGAACACTGAGCACCAAGAGATAGTACTTACTAAGCAAACCACCAGACACATAAAAGTTTGTAATGGCACATCAATCTAGGTAAAAAAAAATTTCTTACCTGGATAACAGTTCAAAATGATCGAGGAGAACATTAATTATGGATTCACAACATTAATTGTTTATATCTCTTATGATTAGATGATCAAGGTAAATTTTGTACACAGTTGATCTTAAGTTATTTAAGATATTCTAAAACCCTAATTAGGTCAATAAGTTTGATATATGTAATGTTACAATGTCATTTGTATTATATGTTGATCAAGTAATGATCAATTAGCCACCATAATATGAACATTAGAGATCAGACAGGGTTTTAGGGCAAGGACTACAATGCAAGAATTTAGTTTTTAGAACAAAGGCAAGGATACCAAGAAAAATGGAAGCTACTATCATTCAAAATAAGGTGATATATTTATATGCACTTAAAGGATCTGTATTCATAATATAGATATTGAAATTTTTTTAGATCACACAAATTTGTTACTCTCTGACAATTTTAACAATCCAAAAATCTCCTAACAGAGTAGACTTAACTGTCTTTGTATAAATATCTTAACTGAGTGCACACATACTTTGTGTTGCTAAATCCTCACATGAGTTAGATCTAATCTATCTCATTTTTACTCCTAATAGGGTAAGGTCACCATAAGTGATCAATCTTTATAAGCTTTAACAGGCTACTTTATTTACTACTGTAGTGAAGTTTTGTGGGTCTCATCCCCACCGCAATCTTTACTTTCTAACAAGGGTTTTCTATGATACCAAAATACTAGTGTCATGTGTTCTTAAATTTGATGTATGTTTATTGTTCACATTAAATATATTTACATTTCAGTAGTGACATTATATGTTTGGTGAATGTTATCTACTCAGCCAATTATAACAAAATATTTGGTTACAAAGATTTGTTTAAAAGTTTATAAGGGTGTCGATTCACCTCTCCCCTCTTAGTACACACTTTTCTATTATCCCAAAAATTGGTATCAGAGCTAGTTATCTTGTTTTGAAATTTTAATCACTAAAGATAAAAGATCTTACAATGGAAAGGTATACACTTGATAAAACTATTGAAAATCAGATTTTACAATTGCAGATCTATGTCGAACAATACAAAGAAGCCAAGAAGAAACTTAGGGGGATGTTGATTAAGATAAAGGAAATGGCACTTCATTTTTGTGAGACTGATTATCAAGAAGAAGATATTCATTACCCATTTGAAACATCTGGATTTGAATCTGGTAGCATATCTGATGCATCTAAAGGAATCATATCAAAGCTGATAGATGTGACCAAGTGTGCTTGCACAAGCTTCCTAGGACCTCCACTATTCCTAGCCTTCTCCCTATGCTTCCTCTCAGGGTCTCTTTTTTCCTTAATAAAATATTCTTGGACTAATCCAATACCACTCTAAGAGTAGGTAATTATTGTGCTTCACAAGGAGACAACTATCACCAAATTACACTATACTCTTTCACTCCTTGGATGGTTCCAAGTACATTTTCAACTTCCCAACTCCACAAGTGTTTGAAAGGATAATTATCATGTTCAACATCTTCCTAGGCTCCATATGATCCCATTAGTGACTGGGTAACATAACTTTTCCAAACGATCTCCCAATTTACCTTCAATCTTGGCTTTTAGGCCTAATGCCTCTACTAGCCCTATCTGACAGGTTTTTCCCAATTCTTGCAAAATAAACCCAAAAAACCCCCAAAAAAGTGGGGATTCGGATACCCTTTTCCAAGACTCAAAGGATTTTGTATGTCTTAGGGTCCTAGGGTGTCCGTACAATAGATTCCTAGAATTAAGGATAACTAGGGCTAATTGGGCTAAATAAGTCCAGTCAGATGATTTATGCTTGGAAATGTATCAAGATGGATTGGTAGAGCCTTTTAATTCCTAGGAGGGTTCTATATGACCTATAGGTTTACAAAAAATTTCTTGGTTTCTTTCTCCCAATGGTATCCCTGCTATCAAACACCATAAATCGATAGCAATCTCCTAGCCGGTCACTCCAATCTCGCCTCGGGCTTGCCATGAAAATTAGATAAACAAATTTCTTGAACCTCTCTTACTATATATACAATATAAAGAGGCTCCCCTTCCATATTACTCCATTCCATTATGTAATTAATGGTGGAGATTTATGGGGGAGCCATTTCCCTCAGAACTGCCTGGACAACACCAGCAGACTATGCACTAACAAAATATTTTCCTAAACTATGTAAATAAACACCTAGAAACTTATTACCAAAGAAAAACATAATAAAACTATCCTAAATAAAATAATCCAACACAAAACTTTATGATTCAATCCATTAACTAGTACATGAAAGCACAAACATTCACTGTATATTGAACACAGAGTTAAAGAGCAGAATCAAACAACTTCAATTCTTCTTCATACCACCTAGCCTTGAGAAATGGGCCTCCACATAGTTTAATATGTATTTTCCATGTTTTTAGGCTAGTTACACTAACTAAATTATCCACTCATTGAATGGAATCAAATTTGACAATGTTGTCGAGCAACATTGCAAAGTTGCAAAATGTTGTCAAGCAACATTTTAGCAACTTTTACATCTTTGCCTAAAACTTAGTTTAATGAATTCCACTCATTATGAAATGATGTAGAAATATCATAAATGCCTTCTTAGGCACAAATCTAATCCATGTTAATCCTTCTAGGCTTCTTGACCCCAAATTCCCATTTTAGGCCAAATTACACTAAAAACACTCAAAACCTTAAACATCTAGTTGGATTGATCCTAGTCTATTGTTCTTAAATTTGATGTATGTTTATTTTTCACATTACATATATTTAAATTTTAGTAGTGACATTATATGTTTGGTGAATGTTATCTACTCATCCGATAATAACAAAATATTTGGTCACAAAGATTTGTTTAAAAGTTTATAAGGGTGTCGATTCACCCCTCCCCTCTCAGTACACACTTTTCTATTATCCCAAAAAATTGGTATTAGAGCTAGTTATCTTGTTTGGAAATTTTAATCACTAAAGATAAAATATCTTACAATGGAAAGGTATACACTTGATAAAACTATTGAAAATCAGATTTTACAATTGCAGATCTATGTCAAACAATACAAAGAAGCCAAGAAGAAACTTAGGGGGATGTTGATTAAGAGAAAGGAAATGGCACTTCATTTTCATGAGACTGATTATCAAGAAGAAGATATTCATTACCCATTTGAAACATCTAGATCTGAATTTGGTAGCATATTTGATGCATCTAAAGGAATCATATCAAAGATGATAGATGTGACCAAGTGTGCTTGCACAAGCTTCCAAGGACCTCCACTATTCCTAGCCTTCTAAAGACCCTATGCTTCCTCTTAGGGTCTCTTTTGTCCTTAATAAAATATTCTTGGACTAATCCAATACCACTCTGAGAGTAGATAACTATTGTGCTTCACAAGGAGACAACTATCACCAAATTACACTATACTCTTTCACTCCTTGGATGGTTCCAAGTACATTTTCAACTTCCCAAATCCACAAGTGTTTGAAAGGATACTTATCATGTTAAAAATCTTCCTATCCTCCATATGATCCCATTGGTGACTGGGTAACACAACTTTTCCAAACGATCTCCCAATTTACCTTCAATCTTGGCTTTTAGGCCTAATGCCTCTACTAGCCCTATTTGACGGGTTTTTCCCATTTCTTGCAAAATAACCCCAAAAAAAGTGGGGATTCAAAAACCCTTTTCCAAGACTCAAAGGGTTTTGTATGTCTTAGGGTCCTAGGGTGTCCGTACAATAGATTCCTAGAATTAGGGATAACTAGGGCTAATTGGGCTAAATAAGTGCAGTCAGATGATTTATGCTTGGAAATGTATCAAGATGGATTGGTAGAGCCTTTTCCTTCCTAGGAGGGTTCTATATGACCTATAGGTTTACAAAAAAATTCTTGGTTTCTTTCTCCCAATGGTATCCCTGCAATCAAACACCATAAATCAATAGCAATCTCCTAGCCGGTCACTCCAATCTCGCCTAGGGCTTGCCATGAAAATTAGATAAACAACATTCCTAAACCTCTCTTACTATATATACACTATAAAGAGGCTCCCCTTCCATATTACTCCATTCCATTATGTAATTAATCATGGAGATTTATGGGGGAGCCATTTTCCTCAGAACTGCCTGGACAACACGAGCAGATTGTGCACTAACAAAATATTTTCCTAACCTATGTAAATAAACACCTAGAAACTTATTACCAAAGAAAAACATAATAAAACTATCCTAAATAAAATAATCCAACACAAAACTTGATGATTCAATCCATTAACTAGTACATGAAAGCACAAACATTCACTGTATATTGAACACATAGTTACAGAGCAGAATCAGACAACTTCAATTCTTCTTCATACCACCTAGCCTCGAGAAATGGGCCTCCGCATAGTTTAATATGTATTTTCCATGTTTTTGGGCCAGTTACACTAACTAAATTATCCACTCATTGAATGGAATCAAATTTGACAATGTTGTCGAGCAACATTGCAAAGTTGCAAAATGTTGTCAAGCAACATTTTAGCAACTTTTACATCTTTGCCTAAAACTTAGTTTAATGACTTCCACACATTATGAAATGATGTAGAAATATCATAAAGGCCTTCTTAGGCACAAATCTAATCCATGTTAATCCTTCTAGGCTTCTTGACCCCAAATTCCCATTTTAGGCCAAATTACACTAAACACACTCAAAACCTTAAACATCTAGTTGGATTGATCCTAGTCTAATACAACTAGGTACAAACATGCAAGACCTTCTAATAAAAAAAATAAAAAAAATGACTTGGATAGCATTAGTACAAGCCACAACAAAACATAGGGATAGGATTTAGCCTAGGTTCTCCTGCACCAAAAGCTATCTAAGAGCAATAAAAAATTTACTTAACAAGTGAAAGCACTATAGATCGCTCAAGATGTACACAAATGGTTAGAATGGTTGAAGTCTTGAACGATGCAAATAAATTTGAAAAAGATAGAAACATGGTTGTTGATGACATAAGAAAAATGACTAAAAATTTACAAGAAAAATATTTTGAGATATTGAGACTTACTAAACATTACTTTGAGATCACCAATCAAGTAGTTGCTATGATTCATGAGGCCAACCAAGTGAATATTGTGTTGGAAATAAAATAATGGGAAAGAAAGATATTGAGAGGGGGGGGGTGAATCAGATATTCAAAATTAAACACTTAAAACAAACTAATCCACATTCATACATAAATGAATCTAATGTAATCTCAGATAGCATCCACACCATGAAATAAATAACACATAACACAATAACTTGGTTACCCAAAAAACCAAATAGGTAAAACTGGGGTGGGGATGACACCCACAAAATTCTCCACTACTGCAATAATAAAGTGTACCTATTAAGGTTACAAATGTTTGATTACAAAATGTAATCTACCCTATGAAAGGTCTGCTCTGTTAAGAGCTTAAGATCATTACAATCTACCCTATGAAAGGATTTGAAACTTACAATGAAGTAAGCACTATGTTAGGAGATTTAAGAAAGGTCTGCTAGAACCACTTTGTTAAGAGATTTTCACCTAATACAATGATTAGAATGACTCAAGTATTGATCCTTCATTATGCACTTTGATGCTGATGACGAATCTCCTCTTTCCAGTACCTTCTATGATCTCATAATCTGATATAGCTTTACTCTATTGTTCACTGTGTTATTACTCTACTTGATATCTACTTCTTAACAAAATAACCCTTTGTGCATTTCACTTGAAAATGTAGTCACTAGACAATTCATCTACTCTCTCCTTGCACACTTACAAAATAGGGTTTAGAAGCAATCTAATATATCTATTCAGATCTGATAGTGAGATCTAGATCAACGATCAAGATCTAATACCCATACCTTGATGGTATTACAATTAATATTTTACAATGAGTCATGCATAGGATAAAACAATTAAATGCATAGGATAAAACAATTAAATGCATAACTAACTCCGTAGAAGAATATTAAATGCATACATAAGTCGGCCCAAAATGTTTATACAATTCGGCTGGATCACTTATCCTTGAAGTTTGTATCATTCCAGACATGTATACAAAAACTATTATGCTCGGCGCTTGACTTCTCTGTCGCTTGACATTTAACATCTCTCTGTCTTACTCGGCTCGGCAATGTAACTCGGCAAACTGAAAAACTTCTCGACAATGTTGCTCAGCCTTGCATAGTTTTAGCTCGGCCACAGTGAGAGCCAACTAAAACTGCCTAAGTGAATGACTAAGTGTTGGTCACTAATCATCAACAGAACTTAGAGATTAACAATCTCCCCCTTTGATATTAGTGGCAAAAATACTTATCATTACTTTCGTTCATTCCATCAAAATATTGCCTAAGTACACTAAGTACTCCCCCTAGGAATATACTCAGAATAATTCATACAAAAAGTTTACATGCCTCCAAAAATTATATACAAGTGTACCTGTATTGTACTGATGTATCATGTTGTATCCTTTCAAAATTCCTTACCATCTTCCCCCTTGTTTTTGTCACTGATTTCTACTGGGGTTAAGTTGTACTTATCCAAAAATTATTTATGAAGCTGCAAGGTGGATTCAAATGTAGTATCCCATCTTTCTTTTGCAATATTCATAACTTCCATTTTGATTTCTAGCTCGGCAGCTAGACTCACTAAAATTTCTGTAATCAATAGATTTGCACTGCTCTGTGATAACTCCTTTTCTTTTAAAAGTTCCTTCTGTATTACCTCCAAGTGAGGAAACAGGCTTGTCTGAATAGTTATCAATTTGGCCCTTATTCGACCATCTTCAGCCATAAGCTCGGCTAGTCTCTGTTGTGCATTTATCAACTTATTAAAATGTAAAGAACTAGAGGTAGTATCTTTACCTAAAATAGTACCAGTTGATCTCAAATCTAACTGTAGCTTCTCAACAAGCTATAGATTATCCTTTGTGAAAAATTCAACATCACATAATTTTCTATACAAAGAATAAACATTGGCTGTGACTTTCTCTAAAGTTTCTAGAAGAATAGAAAGTTCAACCTATTTTGTTGCTATCTCTTATGAGATTTTCTCTAGAACTTTGCTCTCAAATATTCTCCGGGACCATTGTAGAAGCTTCTCATTGCTGTCTATGTCCTCATCTGTTACTTTCTATACAATGTTGACTAGCCGATCAATAATTGGAGCTTGAGGCATTTCATCCTCTAAGTCAAAATCCTTTGCAAATATGTCTTGAATGTCATGCAACATCTGCTTTTGCTTTTTTTCTATCTTCAACTCTTCTTGTCTCTTCTTCCTCTTAAGAAATTCTTGAAGAGTCCCTATTTTTTCAAAAGATAACTCATTGGGATTCCATTGTGGAATCACAATAACTTCATCTAATGTTACATCTAAAATCTGAGACTTCTTCTTCAAGATTCTAGAGAACTTATGCTCGGCAACATAATATCTTTCCCTTTGATAGTGTCAATATCCGTTGCCTCCTTTAATTCTATCAGTATGGTTTGTGGATTGGGCATACCACCAGTTCTAGGACCTGTAGGAGTGGATGATGCAAAGTGTGGTAGATAGACCAACACTTGCATTGCCTCTTCTTCTTTAGGCTTATCAATAGTATCTGTTATCACTACTCCACTATCTAAAGTTGTTTTCACAAACTCTAAAATAGGTGGATTCAGTGAAGTTACCTCTTGTTCATTTGTTTGCTGGTTCTCTTCACTTTTTTGATTATTGACAACTTCAAGTATTTCATCAGATGTTGTGGTCTTCCCTTCTTTAGTATTAGTTGCCTTAATAGTTGAATCAGTGTCTTTACCACTCGGCATCTCTTTTTCTTCGGCATTCAAATTACTTGATCATCAACTATATAATCCATAGGGCTGTCTGCAGTCAGATCAATAGATTTTGTTGCATCTAATGCATCTTTGGTTTTGTCCTGTTCTATGGAAATTTGATCTTTTGTTACCTGTGGTTCAGGGGTAGTCTTCACTTCAACTTCTTTTGTCTTTTGCTCGGATGTCCCTTCACTAGATTTCTTATCTTTTGGAATGATCAGTCCAAAGATTTCCTTCCATATTCTTGTGCTTTGTTGTACTACACCTTCAATGTCATTTTTCAGAACAACATAGCCTCTGATTTTAGGAACAAACCTACTCTTGTACTCAATAAATTTGACTCTCTGCTTTGAGGTTAGCTCAAGTATTACCTAGGCTAGAGTTCCTTCCCTGATCTGTCTTTCTGTGGAAAGTGAAAATTCCCATTTGCTTGACAGAAAATCATAAAGTTCATCTGACACATGATTTCCTATCTCTGTAGGAGTTAATTTGAAAGTACTCATCATGTCCAAGCGTGCTTCCTGTACTTTGTGCCTATCTACAGTTTTCAACTTTTCATACTTAATGAACTTAAATGTTGCTAACCCTACTGAATTCCTCAAAGTGTCACATACCTCATCAATACTTGCTGGTTTCTTGAATTGAGCTTTAGGTATGTTGTTGGGTTCATCAGTTTCTATCTTCTCCTCATCACTATCTGTCCCCAAATTTAATCTCCTTCTTGGTCTCTTTGCTGGCTTGCGCGACTCAGCCTTAGGAGAAACCTTTGCTTCCTTTCCAGAACTACTTTCTGCAACTTTCCTTTTACCATACACTTTTGTTTTCACTTCTACTATGGAAGTAACATTAGATTCTCTAGTCCTTGGACGATTAGCTGCAGGAGGTGTAACCTTAGCTTTGGCTTTGCTCAGCTTGGTTACTATAACAATTGATGGTTTCTTGCCCTTATCTTTCTTAGTAACCTCTTCTGATGCACTGACTTCCTCCTCTATAGAAATATCCTCACCTTGTCTAGTAGTCAGGCCTAGAGGTGCATCCTCAGGTTCTTCATCACTACCTAAGCCAACCATTTTCTTCAAGTTTTTCACAATCTTCTTTCTTTTCCTCTCCATAGTTCCTTCATTCAAACTTCTAGAAATTTTAGCCTTAGCTTCATCAAAATTTCCAAATCTCTCTGTTTTAGTATCAATTTCCTTGGCTAGAAGTGCAGTGATGGTAGTTGATGCTTCATGAATATTGATTTCATATGGAAATGGTTCTAAGCATGTTATCCTAGGAGTCACTGCCTTGATATAAGTATTATTTGTATCAACTAGAAAATAGATTTCTTCATAGTGCTTCTCCATTAGTGACTTAGGAATCCTAGACCTTAATCTCATTCTCATCTTGAATTCTACAAAATAGCTTCCCATAATGCTATTGAAATTACTTACTAGTTTCTCAATGCATTCACTAATCTGAACTGTTATGGACCTATCCTTTTTCCAAACAATATTTCCCAGTGTAGGAAATGTATCCTGAATGTAGAAAAATATACAGACTAGTAAAGAACCAAACTTACATGATGAGCTCTTAGCCTTTCTGATTGATGCTAGGTTC
>MU224419.1:2646948-2660122 GCA_018584345.1 Thuja plicata
GTGATCTTGACTGGTCCATTATCTAACCACATACACATGTCATGAACTCAGCTAAGGATAACCTTAATCCATTCATCTTTGAAACCTTGGGGAAAATCTAGGGCACGAGTTAACCCTTTTTTGGCTAAATGTTTGAATTCTGCCTTCAGAACTCCATTATCACACAATTTGCTGTAGGATTTCTTCAATTCACTATCACCCAATTCTCCAATCTTAACCATATAACATGATCGTACATCATGAATCATAAGTACTTTGGGTGGAATAGATGATAGGGCTCCTATTAAATCACTCTGTATCACACTTTCATGAATGGTTCAAAATTTGAGAGGTTCACATTCATCACTCTGTATTAACTGAATTTGTTCTAATTCTACCTCCATACTCTTAGCTAGTGCAGAAGAACTTGCAGCCATGATCTTTGAAATTAGGGTTTGAGAGATGAAAAATAGAGTACCTTAGCAAGTAGCTCTTTGCACTATTCACCTTAGAATTGCCGACGACACGCTGATGAAATCTTCGTAGCTAACTTCGTTAAGATCAATTCTGCAAATCACTTCAATCGCTCTGTTAAACAGTAAAAATTGCAAGGTAAAAATGAGATGTCAACTGTTCATCCTTTATAAGCTTCAAAAGGTCAAGGTAGGTAAGCATTGAATGTTCTACCCATTGAGTTAGTGCAAGCCAGTTATCCTCGGCTTTAACACAACTTGCATCCCACTCAGCTTACTACACTCGGCCATCATAAAATTTACTCAGCTAACAAAACTCGGCACTCACTAAAGAACTCGGCTTTAGTGTCCATGATTGATGCTCGACACCTATAGTGCAATTTTCTCATCTTGGCATTTTGTCTCCAAAATATGGCCTGTGCATCTTAACATATGCAAATATGGACTTTTGTACATTTCATGTTAGGAACTGATGTAAGATAAGAATTTTTAAATACAGTTCCTTACATACCTCTTTTTCTTAGTTGGAGATGATGTGATCACCTGATCCATTGGATTGGGTGACCTCGGCTTCATTAGCTTCATTGTTGCATGGTTTAGACTTCTTAACCCATGTCTTGTTCATCTGTTCTCTGATTTTCTCAACAGTAGGAGATGGTACTCTAGTCTTGCAATCTTTCCTTGTATGTCCAATTTTCAGACAATTGTGACAAACTAGGCTTCCATTCATCCAACTTTTAGACTATCCTCTGAAATGTGTCCTTAGGCAGTTTTCTGGAATATGTCCATACTCACCACAGTAATGACAACTATGCCATGTATTGTAATCCCAATTTTAAGTATTGCCTTTTCTTGGTGATTTATCTTGTACCTTAGATGTCCACTGTTGTTTACCTTTAGATCTGCAATCTTGTGCTCTATCACCATATTTGTGACAGTTATAGCAATTACCATTGAGTCTAGGTGTTTTTCTTTCCTTTGCCTTACATTCACGTGCTTGATGTCCAAACTTACTACAGTTAAAGCAATAACCATTAAAGTTAGTTTTTGAATTGGACTTACCATTCTTGCTTCGACAAATGTTTTCTATATGACCTAGTTTCCCACAATGGTGACACACAGGTTTGTTGTTTCTAGGCTTTGCATTCTTTCTTTCACCTAACTTAGATGATTCTCCTTCTTCAATGGTTGTATTTTGTTCAGTGTGACCTAATCCAGAAGAATCTTTAGGTCTTCTTTATGCTTCCACTAGTTGTTCAAATTAGCTCATGGATGCACTCGAATCATTCACTCTGTTATTAAGCTCTTTCTTAGATCTCAATTCATCTTTCAATTGACTGTTCTCAGATCTAAGATTTACAATCTCCAAGTTTTTCCTGCTGATCTCCTGATTCACAAGTAGTAGTTGATTTTCCATGTCCACTTGATTGACTATCATTGTTTTCACATCATGTGTTCTTTCATCAAGTCTGGTAGTCATCATTCTTTTGTCTTCTTCTTCCATAGCCTTTTCATCTTCGGCTTTCTTTTTCTATTCAACAACTTCACACATTCTTATTGATTGGGCTTCTTGTTCCTTTTTCAAGTTTTTGACTTCTTCACATAGTGCACTATTCTTTTCTAGTAGATCTGCTATTGCTGCATCACTCTTAGTAGAATCTCCATTCTGAAATAGATTTGTGGTGTCCTCTTCCTGATAATGAGTGTCATTCATTAGTTTGACCAGATCTTTCCTTCCAATCAAGGACTTCTTTAATTTTTGTCTTGCAGTCTCAAGTTGTTGTAGTGCTAGCTGAATATCAATGTTTTGATTCCCAATGACTTTACCCATCTTGTAGATCTCCATCTCAAGATCTATATTATCAAGCTGATTATAACCTTTTTAGAGAACTCTGCTTTGATACCAATTGTTGGAAATAGAATAATGGGAAAGCAAGATACTGAGAGGGGGGGGGTGAATCAGATCTTGAAAATTAAACACTTAAAACATACTGATCCACATTCATACATAAATGAATCTAATGTAATCTCAGATAGCATCCACACCATGAAATAAATAACACATAACATAATAACTTGGTAACCTAGAAACCCAAATAGGTAAAACTAGGGTGTGGATGATACCCACAAAATTCTCCACTATTGCAATAATAAAGTGTACTTGTTAAGGTTACAAATGTTTAATTACAAAATGTAATCTACCCTATGAAAGGTCTGCCTTGTTAAGAGCTTAAGATCATTACAATCTACCCTGTGAAAGGATTTGAAACTTACAATGAAGTAAGCACTCTATTAGGAGATTTAAGAAAGGTCTGCTAGAACCACTTTGTTAAGAGATTTTCACCTGATACAATGATTAGAATGTCTCAAGTATTGATCCTTCATTATGCACTCTGATGCTGATGACAGATCTCCTCTTTCCAGTACCTTCTATGATCTCATAATCTGATATAGCTTTACTCTGTTGTTCATTGTGTTATTACTCTACTTGATCTCTACTTCTTAACAAAATAACCCTCTGTGCATTTCACTTCAAAATGCAGTCACTAGAAAATTTGTCTACTCTCTCCTTGCACACTTACAAAATAGGGTTTAGAAGCAATCTAATATATCTGTTCAGATCTGATAGTGAGATCTAGATCAACGATCAAGATCTAATACACATACCTTGATGGTATTACAATTAATATTTTTTAATGAGTCATGCATAGGATAAAACAATTAAATGCATAACTAACTCCGTAGAAGAATATTAAATGCATACATAAGTCGGCCCAAAACATTTATACAAGTCGGCCGAATCACTTATCCTTGAAGTTTGTATCATTCCAGACATCTATACAAAAACTATTCTGCTCAGCACTTGACTTCTCTGTCGCTTGGAATTTAACATCTCTATGTCTTACTCGGCTCGGCAAACTGAAAAACTTCTTGGCAATGTTGCTCGGCCTTGCATAGTTTTAGGTCGGCCACAGTGATAGCCAACTAAAAATGCCTAAGTGAATGACTAAGTGTTGGTCACTAATCATCAACAGAACTTAGAGATTAACATATTGAGCTTGAAATAAAACTGGAAGACATAGGTGTATTAAAAGAAGAGAATGAAAAACTAAGAAATGAGTTGAATTCTACAACAACATAATGAAGTGATTAAGAGATCTGAAGACAATACTAAGATAATGGATGAATTTCTGAACTATCAAAGAAGAATGAACAATAATATTGGATTAGGGTATACCGAGCAAGGAAAATCATCAAATCAAGTTAAACAGAGGAATGTATATTCAAATCCAAAGCCTAAGAATACCTCTTGGCATCACTATGGAAAACCAAGCCACACATCAAATGTTTGCAGAAGCAAAACAAAAGGCATTTCTAGAAACTCTCCTAAGTTTAATGGAAATCACTATAACTATAATAAGTGTGGACATCAAGCACATGAGTGTAGAGCCAAGTTGAAAAAACCACAGAAGAAACAATACATGGATAAATATTGTCAAAATTGCAATTTGCATGGTCATACATCACAACTATGCAAGAATAATACAAAGCAAATGTGGAAGCCTAAAGGACAATAAAAAGGTAAATCAACCGAGAAGACAAGGTAATTATTATGCTTGGGATTACAACACTTGGGGTAGTTTCACAACATGTGGTAAATATGGACATATAGAAGCAAACTATATGAGGAAATGGAGAACCAAGTCTAGGAATTGGTCAAACTCTGGTATGGCTTGCTCACACTGTCATAAGGTTAGTCATTTAAGCAGAGATTGTGCAGAAAGAATAAATACTTGTGGAAATGGAAATATAATTGAAGAAATCATGAGGATCATAAATCAAATATGGAGGAAAGCATCAAATGATAATGTAGGATCAAGCACAACAGTTGGTGACACCTCATCCAATGGATTAGGTGGTTCCACCATATCCACCTAAGAAATACAAGAAGGTATGGAACTATGTTTTACAAAGCTATATCTTACATCAGTTCCTATATTCATTGTACTAGTGCCAAATTAGCATGAATTAAGATGCACTATGGTATTATATTTTTTATTACTTTGATCTAGTTGAGTTGGTTAATATGTACCGAGTTAGTAATGTCATTTGGTGAATATGTGTGAGACAACCAAGTTGCTAAGGCAATTGAGCATTTGGTACACTCACCGAGCTGAATTATCATAGTGTTAACTGAGTATTATATTTTTCTATTGAGTGGTTGGTGATGATCATTTATTGAATTGACTAAAGTTATTTGGTATAAATTCAAGGGTTGTGAACTCATTTGTTCACACAGTGATCACAGAGCAGAGGAGAGAAATAGAGAGAGAATTTGTAGTAGAGTATTTTGAGGATTTTGCAAAGATTCTAAGTATATTTAGAGTAGCTCAGAGGTTAGACAATACACATTTTCACTTACCGAGTTATTTTGAGTACTTTTATGGAAGCCCTAAATTGAAATCAATGGCATCCTCATCTCAAACTATAAAGGCAAAGAAGGAGAAAGAGAAAAAAGTGATTCTTGTTAAGAACTCTACGTGCACAGAACTGAGCTACAAGATATAACCTCAAGTTGCAGCCTAATCCGATGACAAAGGCATGTTCTCTGCGATACCACCTAGGGTTCTATTAGTTCAAGATGTTAGATCATACATTCACTACAAGATCAATGAAATAGGGGATTTTGAGCTCATATTGACATACCAGTTACTTTGCACAGATGGTAAACTCAAAGATGATCAGAAACATCTAGAGGTCAAAGGGTTAACAAATGCCCTAAATTTCCTGAAGGTATTCAGAACCAAATGGATACGCATTGTACTGAGCCAAGTTCATGATGGAAATATTTGGCTAGATGAACCAAAATAGATCAGCAAGGATGTGATACATGAAGTAATTGAGTATCCTACATTAGAAAAATCAAAATCCCTAAGGAACCCACCCAAAACTGAGATGGAAAAGCTTACAGGAGCTGAGTAGGATGGTAGAGGTATAAGGATCAACTCCATCGGTGATCCTGAACTTAGGTTTGGTACTTGTGTTATTAGATACAAGATCTTTCAGTCAAGAAGACCTAACAACATTGCATGTGGAGCTATTGACATTACATACAAGATTGTAAATAAAGGTTTACAACTTGACCTAGCCACGTTGTTGTAAAGACAACTTGAAGAGAACATGAGAACAATCTGATCAGCATGATCAAACACTTGTAAGTTTGGTTCTCTACTACTTTGCACATTCTTTTATCTACAAAATTTTTTTCCCTCCATCAATAATGTGAAATGGAAGACAAACCAGCTGATTACACTACAAATCAGTGACTTTATTACAAGTCTTGGAACAAATTTTGAACCTGTTATGAATTAATATTTTCCAAGTTCAAAGCTAGAATGGAAAAGAGATCCAGAATACCAATGCAGTTGGTAGAGAAATATATGGATGAAATTTGTTTTGTAATTGACACAGATACTACTCTTATCAAAGAAGTACAACCAAGGTCAGCATGGCTACCTTTGATGAAATATGAACTTGACATTGACATAGCTTCTGATGCTATAGAAAAGTTACTTAACGAACCAGTTGACAAAACTGCCATGAGATTTGGCACATATGAAGAAGCAAAGACCAGAATATCAATTGGACTAAAAGTTGAGAAGATGGGTAGGAAGAAGACCAAAATTGTAAATACTTTAAAAAGAAAATTTTCTATCACTGATGAAGAATTAGATAAGTCAGTTGATAATACTGATGAGCATACCTCAGTTGGTAAAGATGAAGAACCTGAACAAGATGTCCACCGAGTTTGGTGAAGCAAAAGTTGAGGCACCTAAGGCCAAAAAGGGCAAAGGCATAAAGACTGAGTCTCCACCAAGGACAAGATCACAGATGGTGACAATAGATTCACCACCTTTAAAGAAAGAAGTTGCAAAGATAACAAGTCCATCACCAAAATTCACATATCAGACAAGGAAACAGAAGACCACAACATCGAGATAGAGATATAAATATGTTAGGAATAAGGATGACAAGAATGATTATGATGAAAACATAGATCAATTTAAGGTTGTGTAGAACAAAGCACCAAAGAATATTAATGAAATTGCAAAGGCAATCAAAACAACTAGATGGTTAGGACATCCTAAGATACACGCTTATGTAGATCTAACTACCAAGAACAAGGATAAACTTGAATAAGCTATCATAGGCATGATGATCAATTTCAAACAGGTCCCTATTAAATTTTCTACTTACATTGCAAAAGAGTTATATGATAAAATATTAGCCAGGTGGACTTATGCACTCAACACTGAGAAACATATGAGAGAGGCAACTCTCACTCTTCTTAAGGTTGATAGCACAATAGAACAAATTTATGATATTATGCAATAGTATGCCAAGAAGTGCTGGAAGGATTGCTATAATGTAGACAATTGTTATTTTGTCATTGATGTCAAACCTTAACTGGTGAGACTATTCTTGTATGTTTGAGTACCATTTCTATTGATTGATGAAGATTTGAAGAATAGGATAACAAGAAGACCGAGGAAATGGTTGAGTTATGAGTATACACCAGGGTACTTGATCATTTGGCACTTTGGCAAAGTGATATGTTATTTATCTTTCACTGACAGTTCACTGGAAGGTTGATGCTGAGCAAAGCAAAGTTGATGTCGAGCAAAGTGAAAGGTGATGCAGAGCAAAGCAAAGATGATATCGAGTGCCAATGAAATGTCAAGGGAGATAGAGGAAGCCGAGCAGCAGTATTTTATTAATTGATGAGATTTGAGATCTCTGGCCTACATAGTTGATTTTATTGGGATATGCATTGTTAATTAAGATTGGTCCACACTCGTATAATGCACGGGAAACTATTATTAACGCATGGATTCAATGTTTAATTAATGACTGTATTGGAGAAGTAAATTAAATGTAATGATGGAAAGATCTATTGGATCTTACCTAATCTAAGATCTATGATCTTGATTAAGCGGAAAAATATTTATCTGACCTAGATGAAGAGGTATAATATAACCTACTATGGTAATTTTTATTGTATCTGAGTGTAAGGAGAAGTTGTATGCAAGAGTATTGCATGGTTAATTGACCGATTGGCAAAACCTAGCAGAGAAGGCTGAGCAGAGAAGTGGAGAGATTGCTTGATGGATTTCCAAGAAGATCTAAAGTTTGAGATGAAAATGGAGGCCACTCAGTGAATTATCATTAGAGCTGAAACTGGATTTGGATTTGCAAAGTAAGTTGTATGTATCATATCACACATGTTGATTACTTTCTAACCATTGTATCAATTCAAATCGTTTAACCAGGTTGACCTAATAGTCATTGTATAAATCCTTTGAACAAGGTGACATTCAAATTGGAATGTTCTAAGTCCTCTAACAAGGCCACTCCTGAAAAGGTGATTAAATCCTTTAACCAGGTCACATTTGACAGTGTGTTTTGTAACCTTTAATAGGGTTGGCTCCTAACAGGGCATCACTTCAGAAGAGTGAAATTTTGGTAGCATGTTACTGGTGGTTTTTCCCATATTGGGTTTCCACGTTAAATCATGGTTTCAAAATGTGTGAATGTTTATGTTGTGTTTTATTGTTAAGTTTATGTAAGCTTATTTCATTAGTACAATAAACTTCACAGTTTTGTTGTTTATTGCTACTGAATAGATCTGAGTTGTTGAAGTGTTATAACATTTTATATGGGCACATCCAGACTTGAGGATAATTCATTCACCCTCCCTCCCTCTCAATTATTCTAAATCCATTCTAACAAGAAGTTGCCTAAGAAAGCACGAACACTGAACATAATCCAAGGGAATCTGAGGAAACTGACGACATTGCATCTATAGTTGATACTAATGGACATCGACCGAGAATAGAACCAATAAATGTTGAAGATGCAACAATTGATAATGTATTGGATGGAATCCCTAAATTTTATGCTAATCTAAGTCATCCAAAGATCACAATAAATGATATAACTAAAGGTGATCCTGATGATAAGGCTAAAGAAGATGAAATAATTAGAGCTACCAAGACCATAGATGAACAAGATACAACAGAGGTTGCCTGAGAAATGGTACAAGGTAATCTATCTATCTTGGTACAAGCTATTGAAATAGAGAGTGGAGCACAAAAGAAAACACCCGAGCAGGTCACAGACACAACTGAAGACAAGGGTGATACACAAGGTAAAGAGACCATGCATAGTGGTGGGAAAACACAAGGTGATGCACCTAAAGATACCACTGATGCAATATAAAAAGGTGAAGGTAACACATAAATAATGATGGTAGATACTTCTACTACTTACACCAGGTAAACTACTGAGGCACCTTCCGAAGTCATCACACCGACCGAGCAACAAAAGCAAGAAACTGAGCAAAAGGCTCAACTAGAACTGACACTAACTCATTTATCCAGAAAACAAGAGAAGAAGAAGAAGAAAAGGAATAAATGGAGCAAGGGTCCTGTGACACTTGATGAAATCATTGACATTCTTGATTGTGATCTACAGACACTTGACCCTGACTCTTTGACAAGGTATGGTGAGTTATGCACCCAAAAAGTAGTTGTTAGGGAGCCTCCTTGGTAACCTTATAAGTTTGCTTGAAAATCTTAGTAGCCCTCTCTCTTAGGGCCTCTAGGGCTTCCTCAATCCACCCTTCAACACTTGGAAGAATCAGTTCTTCCTCTCCAACCAAGGAAACTACCTAATTTGTCAAGGTCACCATTCTTGTGTTCTACAAGAACCTTCCACTCAAACAACTCCAAGCCCTAAAATTAAATTTGGATTTGTAGGAGGGTCAGGGCTTCAAAATAATCCATCTTTGGATTGCAACCCAATTCTGAAACCATCAAATTGGTCCATGTTCCCATCGAGTTCTAGATTCTTATTTTCTAGGCCTTGTAGCCTTTTTGCAAATTAGGCCTCCTAGTTTTTAGGAAACAGAAAAAACAGAAAAAATATCTCAAAGAACCCCCAAATCTCTTCCAATAATATTCAAGTAAATCAAAAACTCACAAGGATTTTTTAGGTCTTAGGGTACAGTACTGTCCGTACACCGTACTTCTTGAAAATGGCTTCTTTCTTGTTTTTGGACTAGTTTGAGGTCTTGGGCTTCAAAACTCATCTTGTTGGATCTTTGGGAACTCCTCCACCTTAGGGAACACCTGCACAACATCCCTCAACACATCCATGGCCTTCTTGGCTCATGAGAACACCCCCTGTAATTTTTAAACTAACTGTCACTTGCTTCCTCTAACCGGGCTATGAGTTTAGCTCGCCTAGGGCAAGTGCTTAAAAATAAAAGCCAGAACTTTGAGAGCTCCTCCTTCCACAGAATGGTAGCTCCATGGACCTAGTCCCCATTCCCAGATGTCCATATAGAACCAAAAGTGGGAAGTGGAGTTAGGTCCACATCTCTGCCCCTTGCTCAAAACGGGACAACAAACAGTCCCAAACTGAAAGAATTTTTAAACCACAAACAAAACACGAATACAAAGAAACTTAATGAATGAAAAAGATTGGTATCATGTAGAAAAAAAACCTCCAATGATCACAGAAAACAAACTAATCCAGTCCAATACAAAGAAAACCCAAAATGCTTCAAATCTGTTGTTTTTTCCAGAAAAACTCTTGCTCCAAATAGTAGTCCGTACAAAATGAATTCCAACCCTCAAAATTAGGGTTTTTCCACCTTATATGGCTTAGACACACATGTGCCCACCCTTCTATGGGTTCAAAACTCTTAAAATATTGAATTTCTTTAGACAACAAAATGTTGTCAACAACTTTGAAAAGTTGCTCATGTTGCATAGCAACATTTTTCATTTTTTAGCCAATCACACTTTTTAAGTGTTTTCTCCACCCATATACCTTAGCTAACTTTAGCTATACTACCTAGGGTATCCATGGACCCTAAGTACCACCATGACATCACTCTACCCATTGATGACATCATCAAGGATAGTCCACTAAACAAGATCCAAAAAGAGCTAAACTAACCAAAATGAAGCATAAAATGAAACCTATCTAAACTACTCTTGGTCAACATGACCTTATGTATTTAAATTTACCTACTAGAGGGTATTACACACACTAACACACAAAAAAGATAAGATACCACGATATTTGATGGCATCTCAAGGGTGCTCCTGCACCAGTAGTACAAGGCAAGTTGAGGCAAGAATGTAAAATTGCATAGGTCCTAGAGACCACTAACGAGATTCTAATGCAAGTTGTTCCCAATGTGAACATTGATGAATAAAATTCTTGACCAACTTTCACTACTCACTGAGGCAATAAACAGTCCAGACATTGATGTTGAGCATAAGTTAGAAGAGAGAGCAGAAACAAAGATTCAGTACAAGGTTACTCAGAAAATCAGCCAGGCCATGGCAGTTAACAAGGTAACTCTATCATAATTTATAACTAGATTATAAGATTTTATTACGAAGTTATGCACTTTAGATCACTTGACTACCAATATTAGTGAAAAGATGAAGCAATTAGATAAAGATCTAATAGATAGTGCTAACATTCTTTTAATCGAGAAACATGCATTGCAAATGCATTGTAACACAAAGGTTATACAAACTCGACAGTTGAGACTTGATCTAAAAAGGAAGAGGACAAAATCAGAGAACAAGTAACCAAGCTATAGGCTATGTTACTACCACATTTGGTTATGATGCAAAAGCATGTGACATTGGAAAATAACTTAATTGCCACTCCAGAACTATCAGTTACTGAGAGCATATATGATAAGCATGTTCAACTAAACATAGAACTTTTGACCCTTGAGCATCTAAATGAGTAATGGGAGAAGTTAATGGAAAATCTCTAGAAATCCCATCTTAATATTTTTGACAAGTTGTAAGTGTATTTTTTTCATTAATTTCAAAAAAGGGGAACATATGTATATATGTATAATAAAGGGGAAAACCATAATCACAGGGAGATATATGCGTATACCGAGTATGTACAAAGGGGGAGTCACTATGAATAATAACTATGTATAGAACTATTGTGTTTGTATACTACATCTACATATACAATTTTTTGATACTAATGCTAAAGGGGGAGAATGTTACTCCAAATGAGCTTTGAAGGTTGTCATTAGTATTCAAGCATTCAATTATACAGTCAGTAATAGAGTCACAAATAGAATCAGTCGGTATGATCACCAAAGTGCAGAGTTAATCAGGTGCACTGATCATGTGCAGATTTAACCGAGTACAATGATCACTGAGCAAATAAAATTTACTGAGAAACAGTTTACATTGAGCACACAGTATGCACCGAGATACACAGAGAACATCGAGCACCAAGAGACAGTACTTATCGAGTAGACCAATGGTCACATAAAATTTTGTAATGGCACATCAATCTAGGTAACAACTTTTTCTGACCTGGATAACAGTTCACAATGATGGAGGAGAACATTAATTATGGATTCACAACATTAAATTTTTATATCTCCGATGATTAAATGATCAAGGTAAATTTTGTAGATCGTTGATCTTAGGTTATGTAAGATATTGTAAAACCCTAATTAGGTCAAGAATTTTGATATATGTAATGTTATGATATCATTTGTATTTTATGTTTATCAAGTAATGATCAAGTAGCTACCATACTATGGACATCAGAGATCAGATAGGGTTTTAGGACATGGACTACAGTGCAAGAATTTTGTTTTAAGAACAGAGGCAAGGCTATCGAGCAGAACATAAGGTATTATCATTCATAATAAGGTGATAGATTTATATGCACTTAAAGGAGCTGTATTCACAATATAAAGGTTGTAATTTTTTCAGATCACACAACTTTGTTACTCTCTAAAAATTATAACAATCCAAAAATCTCCTAACAGAGTAGACTTAACCATCTTTTTATAAATACTTTAACCAAGTGCACACATACTTTTTGTTGCTAAATCCTCACACGAGGTATATTTAATTGATCTCATTATTACTCCTAACAGGGTAAGGTCACAAGAAGTGATCAATCTTTGTAAGCTTTAAAAGGCTACTTTATTTACTGCAATAGTGAAGTTGTGTGGGTCGCATCCCCACCACAGTTTTTACCTTCTAACAAGGTTTTTCTGTGATACCACAATACTAGTGTCATGTGTTCTTAAATTTGATGTATGTTGATTGCTTAAATTACATGCATTTATATTTAAATAGTAAAAATGCAATGAATTAAATGACAACACATCCACACACATAACACTAAGATATTTATTATGGAAACCCTTGGTCAGAGGGAAAAACCATGGTGGGGCTGAGACCCACAATTTTCTCACTGCAGTAGAAAATAGTGCTCTATTAGGATCTTATAATATGTCACTTTCTAGGTGACTCACCCTATTAGGAGTGATTGTTACCTTGTTAGAAGTATCTACAGTCCTATTACAGACTACCTTGTTAAAGGATTTAATCTCATTATTACAGTGTTCACCCGGTTAGGGGATTTACAATGAAGTCTTCCTAGAGACTACCTTGTTAAGGGATTTTAACTTATTGAAACTATTGTGCGTGTCAAATGATGCACCTATTACCTGTGACAAAACACTTCAATAAGTCATTAGATTAGTGAAAAATAACATAAAAGAGCAAAGGTTAGATACAAATCACTAAAACTGACTTATTGCTCCCTATCTAGGAAGAGTTTGAAAAATGCCATAATCATGCCCT
>MU224420.1:225229-254042 GCA_018584345.1 Thuja plicata
TAGAAGCATTTGACATCAAAATATTAGGTGGGTTTTCCTCTGATTCAGCAAAATTGAAAGTTTAAATTAATATTTAAAACGAGCTCTGATGCTCTTGAAATTTAAAATGGAAGCATTTGACATCAAAGTATTAGGTGGGTTTGCCTCTGATTGTGCAAAATTGAAACATTTTTTTGACACATTTTATGACTGGGAGAAAAATTGAATGTTTAAATTAATATTTCAAATGAGCTCCGATCTGTGTGAAATTTAAAATGGAAGCATTTGACATCAAAATATTAGGTGGGTTCTCCTTTGATTGAGAAAATTGAAACATAAAATTAATATTTCAAACGAGCTCTGATGTTCGTGAAATTTAAATTGGAAGCATTTGACATCAAAATATTTGGTGGGTTTTTCACTGATTGTGTAAAATTGAAACTCAAAATTAATATTTCAAACGAGCTCGGATCTCCATGAAATTTAAAATAGAAGCATTTGAAATCAAAATATTAGGTGGGTTTTTCTCTTATTGAGCAAAATTGAAACTTTAAATTAATATTTCAAACGAGATCCGATCTTCGTGAAATTTAGATTTGCAGTGCCTTCTTCCTGATAATGAGTATCATTAATTTGTTTGTACAAATATTTCCTAGATGTCAATGACTTCTTCAATTCCTGTCTAGCAGTCTCAAGCTGATGTAAAGCTAGCTGAATTTCAATCTTCTGATTCTCAATGACTTTACCCAATCTATAAATCTCCATCTCCAGATCTGTACTCTCAAGTTGATTAAAACTTCTTATAGGAGAACTTAGCTCTGATACCAATTGTTGGAAATACAATATTGGGAAAGAAAGATACTGAGAGGGGGGTGAATCAGATCTTGAAATTTAATCACTTTAAAACCAACTGATCCACAAACATATAAATATGTAATTGATCTAACATCTAGTAGCATCCATGACAGTAAATGAATAACACAATACAAAAAATTTGGTAACCGAGAAACCCAAATCAGTAAAATTGGGGTGGGGATGACACCCACAAATTCTTCACTACTGCAGCAATAAAGTGTTCCTTTTAGGGCTACAAAATTTTGATTACAATATGCAATCTGCCTGGTTAAAGGTATACCCAGTTAAGAGCTTTAGATCATTACATTGTACCTTGTGAAAGGATTTCAACTTATAGTAAAGTAAGCACTCTGCTAAGAGATTTAGTAAGGTCTACTAGAACCACTCTATTAAGAGATTTCACCTAGTACACTTGTTAGAATGTCTCTGTAGAAGTTGAGAAATCCAACTTCACAGCTTGCCAAGAACACCTGCATGCAAAATACCTGTTGCAAAGAATGAAGCTAACGACAGAAAAAGCAAAAACCCTTATGTGCTCAAAAAGTGAGAGCTCAAAAATGTATTCAGAGAGTATGCAAAAACAAATACAAGCATTCAACCTTAAAGGTGAATGAAACCCTAAAAAAAGGAAAAGGCTAACCTAAGAGAAATATTAAGTAAAAAATAGAGTACGACTAACTTAATAATTAATATCAACATGATATAATTAATAAGTGAGGAAAAATATGTACTCTAACACCCCCCTTAAGCGAAGCTCAGGAGGTAAGCTAACCTAGCATAGCTATGAAAGCAATAAATGGGTCCCAACAACAAGGCCTGATCAGGTACCCAATACAAGGAAATCTCTGTGAACCAGAGATAAAGGAGAAAACCCAGTGGGAAAAACTCCTCTCCAAAAAGAGATATAAAAGCAAGCAAAAGACAAAGGATGACTTCAAGAGACTCTCTCAAAGTCATGAGTATAATGCATCCTGCCAACCCCCCCGTGAGAGAGGGTCGAGGCTCCAAAGCCCCCCCAGAATGAAAGAGCCCCTGGATCAATGAACAAACCACCATAACTCCAATACAAAGGAGTGAAAGGAAGTGAGCACTGAAGGGGTGACCTTGAAAGATGATGTGTCACTGGAAGGCTGAGCTGATGCTCAAAAGAGAAGACACAAGGATCCTAAAATGGAATCCCCAATGCAAGTGGTATGATAGGTGTGCTGACACTGTCATGAGAGAGGAGATGATTGTCCTCTGTAGAATCATCAACAACTGCACTTGGTGGCTCAATAAATGGAGCTAGAGAGTCTAGTAGTGCTGAAGAAGAGTCCTGTTGAAGAGAAAGAACCTCAACAAGATGTGGTGTGGCAGTCATAGCAGTGGTCTCAGGAACAACACAGAGGTTCGAGTGACCTGACTGCACCACATGATGCTCTCACAGAAGAGGAGAGCTGAGCTCTGATAGTACTGCACCACATGATGCTCTCACAGAAGAGGAGAGCTGAGCTCTGATAGTGGAGATGGTGGACCAAAATGTGTGAAGGTGTAGAGACGGGTGGAATGATCAACTATCCCTATAGCAACAATGTCACCTGTCACACTATCCCGAATGAAGACTGAATCTGGTGTGAACTCAACTGTCTTCCCTGATCCACTATGAGTAATCTGGTAAATTGAGAGAAGGTTTGTAGACAAAGATGGAACATATAATACATCATTGAATGTGCCATCCTGAATGCATACAGAACCTTTCCCGCAAACTGGCATAACAGTGTTATTCCCCATGAGAATGTGGGGAATAGGAGAGGCCTCAATAGAAGAGAAGATCTTCAGAGAAGACGCGATATGGTGAGAAGCACCTAAATCCAGTATCCAAGGGACCTGTGAAGGGGATGCAATGAAATCCCATAATGTATGACCCTATCCAAAATCCTTTCCAGATGTCGAAGATGAGGCAGAAGATTGAAAAGCATACCCCTGTGAGGTGGAAGAGGATGGAGAGGAAATAGCGCTCTTCTGAAGGAGAGCTTGCAAATATGAAATCTATTTCTCATAGCCATCAAATCTCTTCTGAAAATACTGTGACTCATCATGGGTACCCTTCTAACAATAGGAACAAGTAGGGTTCTAAGTCTTCTATTTCTCCTTCTTAAAACAAGATGGTGGGCCAGTAGAGTGCTGAGAAGAGGAATCAGATATTGGCTGCGGCTTCGGCTTCTGTATATTCTGAGATGACTTGGCAAGCAATGCTTGTGACTATGAACCTATAAGAGAATCCATCTGACTGAGCTTGGACTTCTCATGAGTTAACCTATCACAGAAGGTCTCAAAAGAGTGCATAACATGTCATGCACCCAGTGCATCCATAGTGGAGTAGAAGGTAGAAGTGAAAATCTAATAAGGGCCATGCAGCTTTGAGAGTATCATAAAGATACACTCATCATCTGACTTCATCTTTCTAGAAACCTCTAAAATAGATCAAAGAGACTTAAACTTCATTAGAAAGTCCTCAATGCTTGTGAATGATTCAGGTACCAAGGAGGTGAACTCTGCATCTATCTGGAGAATCCTGAACTGATTCATGGTGCCAAACAAGGTGGCAAACTTGTCCCACATATCCCTGGGTGTGGTTAGACCATCTAGGTGGAACAACAACCCATCTAAAATGTTCATGGCAATGAGGCCCATTGCCTCATCCATCCTATTTCTGTGCATAAGAGCCTCATAAGGCCTCTGTAGAACTGGCTAAACTGTATCTAGGTAGGGCCATAAACCTTGTGACATGAGGAGTCTGTTCATTTGTGGCTTCCATGTGTGGTAGTTATGTGGAGTCAGAATGATAATGGATGTGTCTGACATTGAGAGAATAAGATGGGAGAAGAAGGGTCTCTTTGAATTGAAAATGTAGGAAGAAATATGCACCCCCCATAAACTGTCAAACTAACTCCCGTACACCACAAGATGAAGCAAAAAAATACAAAGAACAAGAGAAAAACCTGAGGTCCAGATGCAGAGAAGGAGGAAAACAAAGCCTCAACTTTGACACCAAAAATAAAAGCTCAAATGGTGAAACCATTGATCAAGAATAGCATCAACACGTCTGTCTTGGAAACACCTTTCCGGTGATATTTCATTTTTTGAAATCGGACACTGTATGCTCAAGATATGGCCAAAAAACCAAGTGCCCCTCTGAAAATCAACTCACTGGAAAAAACCAGGCACGGGATAAAATTTTACAGTCAAATGGCCATCGCCCGTTTGTAGAAAAAAAATTGACGCCCGTCGCCTGTTTGCCGAAAAAATATTTCGGTCGCCAGAAAAATGGAAAAATCCATCAGAAAATTCAAATTCAGCTGAAAATTTTAAAAACCCATCAAAAAAGTACTTTTTTGGCTGGTAATGTCAGCAATGACATAACCTGGTAGTTGGCAGGGGACTCAATGGCGGGTTGGTGGTAAACGCCGGTGGCAGCGGCTGGTGGGCGGTTCCCGGGTGGCAGCGCGGTCGCTGGTTGCACCGCTGGTGGTGGAGCTGCACAGGCCAGAGACTGGAGGTCGGTGGGCAGCGCGGGCTAGGGTTTCTACGGGGTGGCACTGAGGTGGCGCGGTGGCGGCGCACTCTGGCAGCCCCAAATTTATTTTAAAAACCTTTGTTTTTTAAAAAAAAAAATTTTAAAAACGTGCCCGTACAGCTTGGGAGGCTAAAATTTTTGCCTGAGGTCACTGTGACCAAAATGGTCAAACCTTATAGGTATTTTGACTCTCCCAAACCTTCTAAACGCAATGGTGGAGTCCATTTTTGCTCAAATGGCTCCAACAAATAGAGCCTCCTTCAAAGTGATAAAAAAACCCAAGAGAAGCTACGACTGTCGTCTTTGAATTGTGGCTTCAAAGATCTTTCAAACCAGGCAGCGACAAGGTGGCTCTGATACCATGTAGAAGTTGAGAAATCCAACTTCATAGCTTTCCAAGAACACCTACATGCAAAATACCTATTGCAAAGAATGAAGCTAATGAGAGAAAAAGAAAAAACCCTTCTGTGCTCAAAAAGTGAGAGCTCAAAAATGTATTCAGAGAGTATGCAAAAACAAATATAAGCATTCGACCTTAAAGGTGAATGAAACCCTAAGAAAAGGAAAAGGCTAACCTAAGAGAAAGCTTAAGTAAAAAATAGAGTATGAGTAACTTAATAATTAATATCAACATGATATAATTAATAAGTGAGGAAAACTATGTATTATAACAGTCTCAAGTACTGATCCTTTGATGTGCACTTGATGCTGATAATAGATCTCCTCTTTTCAATACCTTTTCTGATCTTATAATCTAATATGTCTTTACTCTGTTGTTCACTACTCTATCACTCTTCAAGATCTATGCTTCCTACACACAATAACCCTATGCACATCTCTAATGAATGCACACCCTTCTTCTCTCTATTTGAAATTAGGGTAACAAACAATCTTATATATCTTTACAAATCTGGCAACAAGATTTAGATCAACGACCAAGATCTAATACTTATGCCTCCAAGGCATTCCAATTTTCTAATTAGCTTCATGCCACACATAGGATAAAATAATTAAATGCATAATTAACTTTGTAGAGAATATTAAATGCTTACATATGTCAGCCCAAAACTCTCATAAGTCAGCCAAAACATTTTACCTTAAAGTTTGTGACATTTCTGACAAGTATGTCAAAACTATCTTGCTTGGCACTTAAGTCTCCTGTTGCTTGGCATGGACTTGCTAGGTAGCTTTGCATCTATGATATGTTCTTCTTGGCAATGACTTGCTGGGTGGCTTGGCCTATACTATTTTAGCTTGGCTGCAGTGGTAGCCGATCAAAACTGCCTGAATAAATGACTAAGTTGTTAGAAACACTGAGAGGGGGGTGAATCAGTGTTTGTCTATTTATTATATTTCATAAACTTAAAAATAAATCAAACATACATCCAATGAAGCTTAATACAAGAACACATAACACATTATATGTTTACGGGGAAACCTTGATCAAAGGAAAACCCCGGTGGGAATTAGTACCCACAAATATTGCACTAGTATAATGAATCTGTTAAAGTTCCTTTGCCCTGTTAGGAGAAGTCTTTACAATCCAAGTACAATGACCCTGTTAGGAGTCTTAGACCTTGTTGGGAGTCTATTACAAAACCCTGTTAAAGGTATATGGCTCACTACCTAGGCTCACTTCCCAATAAGATGAAGGCTACAACCTTCTGATAATTGATATACACTATATCAAAAGTGAACTGTTATGATGACACTATTGTCTGATCAGTTCCGTGTATGCGCCAATGCTCTTACTCTATTAAAGAGATTTATCTCATGCTGACTTCATTATACTACTCTTATATATCTCTCTTTTGCATATTATTCCACTCTTGTAACATAACTTTATATTACATAATTATATGTTCATACCCGAATAGACACGACCCAAAACAAGACTTATGGTCAGCCCTAAAACATAATACACAATGCTTCAGAGAAATTTGGCTTAAGCATTTTTACAACAATACTAATTACATCATTACAAACGTACTATCATAAGCGCTTGGCCTTAACATAACAAAATAATATACGCTGATCAAAACACTTAGTCGACTTTCATGCTCTGTCTTCTAGACTGCTGGTGTACTAATCTGTCTATAACTTCTTCGTACTATCATGTCATACCATGCGTGTCTGGACTTAGTATGTAGACATTACATAGAACATATATCTAAACACGCATACTTTGATTCGATCTCTCACATGTGTGTTGAGGTGCTGATCATTGTATATCTTTGTCTGCCCTGTATTCCATACTTAGTCATTTATCTTCTAAGTTATCTTTGACAGAAACTTAATATGACTTTATTGCCATGATGAAAACACAAAATAAGTCATGTATTCTCTAGGAGTCAACTTTCCAACAATCTCCCCCTTTTTCATTTATGAAAACAAAGGAATGTGGCCAAGTTTCTCAAAATGACTTAACACACAAAATAGTTGTATATCATTGCATCTCTTAACATATGTATATATTGCTCCCCATATTACTCCCCCTTTGACAATAATGACGAAGGTGTAAAAAACGTGTAAGTATTCTAGATTCTTACTCCATGTAAAAATTTGGGTACACAATCTGAAGAGATTGGATCTCTTTCTGCCAGAATACCTTCATTGCATCAATTATCTGAAGATGTGAACATAAGGCATATGTCAGCTTCTCTATCTTCATTAAATCCATGCAGGGACCTTGATCATAAGTCACAATGGTGGCATCAATTTTTTTGATGTTCTCATTCAGAACTGCTAGAGAGGGCGCAAGTGCATTCCTCAATTGAGTTTATCTGACTCTTATCTTGCTAATCTCCAACTTAGCCTTTTCAATTTTGTCTAACTGACCTTGATAGACATTGTTACATATGTTCATGTCCTGGGTAGATGTCTCAACTGATTTTTTGATATTATCCACCATGATCTCAGCCTCTTCTATCTTTTTGATATGTTCAGAGGTGAACTTCACTCTGTCCATGTAGTTTTCTATAACCTTCTTACCCTTAGCTGCCAATTCTTTCAATATGGATTTCCCAATCTTTAAATATTTTAAGTCTAAGGTAAAATTCTTTTACCAATTCATTCAATCTCTCCTTATACTCATCTTCTTCAATTCTAGTAGCATAGTCTACTAGATCTATAAAGTGTGCTTTAAAGCTTGTGAGAATGTTGTCGACATCTTCAACTAATTGAATCTTGGCTACTTTCTTGTCTGCAGGTACTGAATCATTCAAATTGTTAACTGACTCCAAGAAGAGAGGGTTCCTCATAACCTATTTTTCTTTTGCCTTTTCCATAGCTAGCATGTTGATCTTTATTAAGTCCTCTTCTCCCCATGCATCTAGACTTGCAGAGTCAGGAGTTAACTTTGACAACAATGAAGTAGATGGTAAACTAAATGGAGTGAATATAGTATTTTGACTGGTATCCATGCATTCCCTTTTTACTGGAATCTCCTTGATTGGTGTCTCATTATCTTGAGTATCTTTTTCTTCATTCAAGTCTAATGGATCATTGGAGGGAACTTCATCTTTTTGTACATATGTATCATCAGTGCACATCTCTTTAGTGCTTACAAATGCTTTATCAACTTTGTCCGTGTCATTGTCATATGTTGTCATGGATATCTTGATATTATCAACCATTATAGTATCTTTTGAGTCTTTTGCTATATCAAAAGTTATTGTCACTGAGGGCACTAAAACCTATGGGCCTGTCAGAGGTGTATTTTGAATTACTGGTTCTGTAACCTGTTTGGGAGGAGCTGGAGTTACCTTAGTTGTAGATTTCATTGATGGATACATGTGTCTATCCATAAAAACTTGTGCAAATTCTTTTTCAGTTTCTTTTCCAATCTGCTCATACTCTTTGTTCATGATCTGAAGAGTCCTTGTCTTGGTTCTGAGATGAGGCTTCACCAGATCTAATAGAATTTCCTTCTCATCATGTGAGCATACAGGGAGAAGATTATCCAATGTTTCATCTCTTATCCTCATGTCTTCCTCAATTGCATGTCTCTTCATTATTTCCAATATGTTCCATAACTTATCAGGTATCACTGTCTTAATTTCAAAAACTAACTTCTTAAAATTAATCATATGAGAGATGATCATAGAATGTATCTCAGTTTTATCAATTTCTTGATACTTGTCATAAACCTTAGCAAGTGTGTCTAGTCTGCCTTCATTAACAATCATGTTCTTTAGGACATTTAGACTAGGTTTGAATCCTACCTCAGGAGGAGCTTGAGTGTTCCTTGTTGTTCTCTATGTGTTCCTTGAGAATGGGTGATTTGTGGGCGCTTGCTTCCTTCCTCTAGACTTCTTGCTTGGTATAGAAGGTGGAGATGAGTCTAGGTCAATGTTGGTAGAGGGCACAGAGGTTCTCTCTACTTTCTTTTTCTTCTAGATGCTATCAGTCTTCTCAAGTGCTTTGGCTATCTTGGCTTCTCTAGCTTTGTCAAGATCTTCTTGAGTGACACCATGAATTTTTAGAATGCTAGATGTAATCTTAGATGCCTTTCTTTTGTTATCAGCACTTATAATACAGAATCAACTGCATTAGTCTTCTCTCTGTAAGTGCCCAATCTGGGCTCATTGGGATCTTTGGGTGTGGACAAAAGGACCTGTGCATATCCTTCTAATACATGTTCCTCCACTTCATACCCAAGTGGATGAATCCATTTAGTTCTAGGCTCAACTACCTCCATGCAAGTGCAGTCAGTCTCTACCATGAAGCATATGGTTTCTTTATACTTTTCAACAATCTTCTCAAGTATCCTGAACCTCTTCTGCATCTTGATCCTGAAAGTTTTGATGTCCATGTCCATAGCATATTTTGCACTACTCTCTGATGTGGCTTTAAGTGAAATCTGAGACATTGTAGGTTTGCTTCTATCTAGGTATAGATTTGCAACCTTACCAACAATATGGAAGTATAGATAGATAATTAAAGACCCAAACCTGAATGTCTTACTCTTGTCATGCTTGATAACTCTAATGTTGTCAATCAATTGAGCACACAATATCTCACATAGATTGTACTGAGTCTTATCCTTCACCATTCTGATAGTCTCTAGAAACAATTGCTGCAGAGACACTATTCAATCTACTTGCTTGCTGGAACTTGTAACCAAGGATCATAGTTAGAAGTTTTATGTCTTCTTCCTTGATAGGATCAACTATCATACCGTGCCTGTCACTTCTAGATAGGCATGCTTGCTCAACCTATTTCTTGACATCCTTGCCAGTAGGAAGAACTGGTCCAATATTAGGAAGTCCAGTCATGTTATGGTTTAGGTCTGCAGTAATACGGACGGGAACTTCACCAATCCAGTAGAGGTCATCATGATTCCTGCTCAACAATATTTTAACCCATTTTGGTTCATAGAATTAGTGTGCATTTGAAAACTTGAAGATAGGGTTGTCTATGAGGTGTGCATATTCATCCTTGAATAAATAGTCTGGTTTCATCATCGAAGCCATGAGAGTGGCTATACTATTATCTCCAACTATTTCCTTTTTACAATAAATGTATGCGCGGATGTCTTCTATGTGAACGACACCTAACAAAGTTTTGGAGAAAGATCCTTCCACATCATCCAGTATGGATTTAAATGGATGCCTCTTAAATACAAATCTCTTCCTCTCTGCAATGTCAAATACAACTGGATTTGTCATACTTACTTGATGATTGATTAAATAGGGTTTCACAAAAATCCAAAATGGCATGACTGCTAGGGTTCCATTCCAACTTCTTAATCATGATTTTTAACCACCAAACCTATTATAATTTCATGCTTTGATGCTCAGTGCTCCTATTCTCTCCGAATTCTATGATCTCGAATGCAAATGTGAAGATGATCGAACACTTACATCTTTTTATAAAATTTACTGCATTTAATGTTTGCAACCGTACATGGTTTTCACAGAGAATATCAAATTTTGTTCTGAATGCATTATAGATAGTGCGTGTATGCATATTTCTATATCATGTGATTATAAGCATGAATCCATAGGCGCATATTTGAAGGTGAGTATACCAACTGTAGACACCCTAAAATGGACAGGCTTGCGACTTTACATTAAAAACAGTAATTTTCATCTATTAATTAAAGGTTTTTTAATCATTAATTAATCATCTATTTTCCTCTAAATTCATTCCCCAAATCATTTAATCAAATTTCCAAAATTAATTAAATAATTAATTTTATTTAATTAATTAGCTTTAATTGATTAACTATCATTAATTAATTAATTAAACTCAATTTCCCATAGTTTAAATCCAAATATTTAAACTTATTAATTAAATTATTTCAATTAAATTAATTTAGTTTCATCAAATAAAGAAATTCTTAATCAAAAAGAATTCAATTATCTCACATATTGAAAACAATTATTAAATAAATGAATTAACTATTCATTTATCTTCAAAGAGATTACTCCAATCAGATCACATGGGTTACTCCACCCATCTCTCTAGTCCACATGGGTAACTTCACCCACCTCTTTAGTTAAAAAAGGTAACTCATAATTAGCTCTTTAGTCAACCAAACTCTATCTCATGTTTACCAAATGAAGAGGTGGAGTTTACTGAGGACCTCTCCAGTTCCTTTTGATCTCAACCGTTCATCTCCCTATCTTTGGGATTGATCTCAACCATTCATATCATCACCAAATCCTATATAATAAACCCTTCATAACCATTTGAAGGATCCATGATTTCAAGCTCTCATGCGCCATTACTCTGTCAGTTTGGTTCTAGCATTCAAGCCATCTTCCGATCACACACCCATTTCAATTAGCAACTTATCAACACTTCTCAAGTCATAGATGCTGCCCTACCAATACTGAGCATCAAGAACATCATTTTAGAAGGAGTAGAGAGAGACAATAGAAGCTTCAAGCATCGTGGGGTTTGCATTCATTTTTTTTCCTTTCTCTTGCTTGTACATTTTATTGATTATGTTTCAGTGTTATTCATTTGGTAGTATCGTGTATTTGGTTTATATCAATTGTGAAACCTTTGCTACTGACCCTCACCTTTGGAAACCTTGGGAATCCCCGGATCACAAATCAAAGAAGAGGCATACATTTTGGTGAACCCGACGTGAATCAAACAACCCAAATATCTCTTGCAGATGAAGAATTAGATTGATCAACCACGGCCGTACTGTCATAAATTTAAAAACCAGACTTTTCTTTGATACTTGTGTTATTTTGCAATTGCTGGTATTTTACCGTAATCATCAAAACTGTGCCACAATTGACTGGTTTAATATTGCAACTGATTGTAGGCTTTCGCAGTATTTTCTGTCTATTTCTATCTTCATTCTTGAGGTACTTTGCCACAATTGTAAGATTCGTGCCGCAATTGAAAGAATTTTTCCGCAGTTGCCCAATCCGTGCCGCAATTGATAGTATTTTGCCACAGTTGACAGTGCTTTACCGCAGTTGATAGAAGTTGACCGAAGTCGCCAGAAGTTTGCCGCAATCATAGCAATATTGCAATATCTGATCCAAATATTCTACCCAACTATTTCTAAATTAACATTTTTTTGGTTTCTGTGTAGAATTGGATCAAATCACTAAGGGCAGAGAAGGGTAAGTTTTGGGTAAGCATCATTCATTATTTCAAAGTTTCATATACTCTCATTTCTTGCAAATAATCCTTTTTGCTACTAACCTGTTTAAACAAAGCAAACTAAAAGGAATTCATTTGTCAATTCGGGTTTAAAAAATAGTGCTTGCAAAACATATCACATCTCATATTTTGGATTTGGGCTTAAAATTGACGTGAGGATTAAAACAGAACAAAGGCAAAAAATCTCTCAATTTAGTGCATTAAAATTGAACAAGCAATCAACACCTACTTTTGGGCTTAAAATTGAACATTGGTGCTTGTATGGTGGTGTAGCTTAGTTCACATTTCAAAATTTGGAGCTTAATCGATTTACCTTGTGTCTTGAGTTTTGGGTGCACTTGCACAAACTGTTAGATTACAAACCTTTATACCTTTTTTAGAAACGCATGTCTAGGGAATGCGCTTCTTCCTCGAAGAATGACCTTAAACTGATAATCCTTTCGATCAGTATATAAACAAGGTGCGAACCAAAGTTCCATCTTATCTAGCCAAGCTCAGGCAAGGCATGTTGATAATAGTCTGGATCGGGTGAATATCCCTAAGGAGCCAGCATTGTCAACTAGGCTCTTAAGTGAGTCACGCACATACAAACTGATTGGAGAGACACCATAGATCCTTACTACAACCTTGATTAATTAGAGGCCAACCCATTTTACCTCCGAACAGATACCTTATTATAGTGCAAGGGGTTGTAGAATTTCCCCCCAAGATTCCCAACATATGTGTCCCATGGTATTTGTGTAGTGAAAGAGATCTTCACTCCATGGCAACAATACCTGGAAATGGCAAAAACATGGGCACCTACATCGTGGACCTTCGTCTCCTAGTAGCGTGACAATTGTTGTGTGAGCTAATGGACATTCAGGCATTGGGCCTATAACATTGTATTCTGAAGCCATTGACCTAGATTAATCTGACTATTCATTGTTGAGACCTCATGATAAACTTGCAACTTGAAAAAGTTGTAGAACATACACAATTTAAGTCTTCTTTCTTCAAAACATAGTGTCTATTGTGCTTGTCTCTTTGATCAGTTTCTGAAAACGCAAAACAAAACATCCAAACTGTCAAAATGAGTCAAACATGTTAAAGTGTAGGGTTGTCAATGTCATCTATCTTGCAAATCAGAAGCATTGTGTGATAAATTACCACAATCAACCAGTTATTCTACCGCAATCAGTGAAATTGTACCACATTTGACCAGATATACTATATTCTTGTTTTAACTTAAAACCTTGAAATATTTCTTCATTTGGTGTCCAAAACTTGTGTCTATCCCAAGAAAATGCAAATAACATTGTGTGAATCTCTAAACATTAAAGATTACCCTTTCTTTGTGAAGCACAACTATTGTCGAAAACATTGTTAATTCAAAAGCTCGGACTCAAAATACCTTGATCTCATCATATCAAACATCATCATATTTATCAAATTGACTTTGTCCAAGGAAAAGGTCAAAAAATCTTATCTTTTATCATCACCACTTTGAGATCAAGTTATATCAAAATCTATCCTTAGAATTACCCTTGTCCAAAACATAACTCAAACTTTTCTCAGAAAGGATCATCTTCTTTGTTTGCTTTATATCACTTGTTTTAGTTACGAAACCTGGACCGCACTATGTCTCAAACACCTCATGGAGGACCTTACACAAGGTCTAAGGCTAGAACTCAACCTGATGAGTCATATATCAACCGTTTCCCCACTTGGGAAATAGAGCAAGAGAATGATCCCTTCATGAACACTAGTTCTGCTCTATTTATTGAGCAGTTCCGTGAGAAAACCTTTTTCCAAGATATCACAGAAGAAGAAATTGAAGATGTGGAACAAGATGCTTACTCCACCAAAGTAGTTGACAATGTTGTAGAGAGGAACCTCGAATGTTACTTGGCCATGCTAATAAAGAAGGGATTCAAACTCCCCACTGAATTCAGTGTATCAACTATATGGCCCGAAAACCCTCTCGCAGGTCAGAATACTAAACTTCCTCAGATACTACTTGTTGTGTCTCCAATATTTCCACTATTGGTTTTACCCACATTGACATAGACTTTATCCAATCAAACCAATGACCCAACCTAGGCCAACACATCATCTACTCAAGGCATGACAGGCTCACAACTAAGTGCACCCATGGTCACTAGTATGTCCCCACCTTTGGTCTCATGGCCAGGACAATCATGCTCTCATTCTATGCCTTCAATCCCACAAACTACCAACTATTCTGAAACCATGCCGCTGCTGCAGTCAATTCACACTAGTCTTGGGATCAACACCTCATGCCCGCAAGGATCCATCTCTGTAGGACCTATTTACTATCAAGGCCCGCCCAAGGCTACATTTTTTACCACTCTGACACCAATCCAACCTCTGCAACAGCAACCCCAACTTCAGTTTCCTCAGTTCCAACCCCCGCAACAACTTTAGTTGCCTTAGTTCCAACCCTTGTAACAGCAACCCCAGCTTCAGTTGCCTCAAATCCAACCTCAGAAATAGAAACCCCAACTTAAATTGCCTCAAAACCAACCTCAGCAATAGCAGCCCCAATTTCAACCCCAACCTTAGCCGCAAAAATATCCACCCCACCATTATCAAACCTAGTTTCAGTCACAAATGCGAACACATCAAAACCCACCATGGACTACTCATGTCCCTCCAATTATAAATCACTCGGTGGGGAATCAATATCAAGTCCCTAGGATGAAATCTTATGTTCCTACTCAAGGGACACAGAGGCGCAGCCTCATACCCACCACGGCATAGAGGAATGTCCACATGCACTAGCCTCAATATCAAACGGACATACTAATGCAACAAATGTAAACCCTTCAAAACCAAATGATGGATATGCAAAATCAGGGGCAGACTAAATCCTATACCGTAGAGGATTTATACCCATATCCCTTTGACCATTCTCTTGACATGTCTCCATTCCCAAATTACTTATCGGTACCAAATTTTGACAAGTATAGGGGCAGTACCAACCCTATTGAGCATATCCGAGAGTTTTTTGCTAGTTACATTGAAGTCGCTCACGATGAGACATATCTAATGTGACTATTCCCATAAAGCTTGGTTAAACTAGCAATGGAATGGTTCTCACATCTACCTCATGGCATTCAGTCTTGGGGAGAATTAGCTAAAAATTTCATAGCTCACTTCCATCATAACATCGAGCGCAAGGTCAGCATCAAAGACCTTTGTGACATTAAACAGAAGGATGGAGATTCTTTTGTGAAATTCCTACAGAGATGGAGGAATACAGAAAACCGCATAACATATGATGTGCCCAAACAAGACTTAATAGTCATGTTCATTGACAATCTGATCCCAGACATGTCATTCACAATAGAGATACAGTTAGCTCTGAACTTTACACAACTCATCGAAAGGGGAGTTTGTTGTGAGTAAAACTTAGTCAAATGAGGAATCCTTGCAGATCCCACACAAACGAATACAAATAAGAATGCAACAAAAAAGGCTATGTGGTGGAACAAAAAAAAAATGTCACTAGTGATGGTGTCATTGATGTGAAAATAGTCAACTACACACAACCCAAGGTGTCACTGCAAGGTGCACCTGTGGAAAACCAAAAACCCACAGGGCCCACTCAACAAGCATACACCCAGAACCAACCTCCCCCTATACAAGTGGTTGTTGTGTCAAACAGTCAACAACAAAATCAATGCAAACCACGGTTTCAATTCCAGCAATGAGATTTCACACCATTAGGAGAGCCGATAGAATCAGCTTTACACAAGTTGATACAATCAAACACTATCACTCTCCCATAAATCAAGGACTTTGAACAAGATGAAAACAATCTGAGGTGGTACAATGACAAAGATTTCTGCGAGTTTCATCGGGTGAAAAGGCACAAAACAGCTAACTGCTACTAATTAAAACATGTTATCCAAGATCTAATTGACACAGGGATCATTGATGTGATGAATACTCAAACCAAAGGCACAACTGATCACACTATATTCAATGATACCTTTTGTGATCACAACAAGGGAAAATCCTCTGGGTCTGGTGGGAAAATGAAACAAGTTAAGTATATGTATGCCAACAGTGATAATGTCATCAATTGCCTCAATCCTTCAGATAACCATGTGGCTATAATCACTATCAGAAACCAAGGTAACAATTATGCTATAACAACGCGTTGTGCTAGAGTCATCTTGCAAGGAGTACCATCCTCAACTACTACATCAGCCAATCCTATAGCAAACTCAAATCCACAAACAAGCATAGTGGACCAACTAAAGTGCACACCTGCCCAAATCTCCATGTTTGACCTATTGCGCATATCTCCATAGCATAAACTAGCACTTGACCAAGCACTTCAAAATGTAGCTGTCCCAAGGGACATAACACTCAAGAGCTTCCAAATGATGGTCAACCATATAGAAGCTAACAAACATGCCACATTCACAGACCATGATGTACCGCAGCATAAACCCCTGCATAATGATCCTCTACACTTACTTGTCCAGATCCACAAAAGAGCCATCTGTAGGGTCCTTGTTGATGGTAGAGCTGGGTTAAACATTTGTACTCTAAAGTTAATCAAGCAACTGGGCTATTCATAATCAAGCATTGATGTCACAAGGAGGATAAACATTAGAGCTTATGATGAAGAGGAAAGGTCCTCTAAGGGTATTATCATTCTACCTATTCACATTGGTCCTGTGGTCAAAAACACACCCTTCCAAATCTTAGACCTTGAGTTGGGATACAACATATTACTAGGGAGACCTTGGATACATGAAATGAAAGTTGTACCTTCGACATACCATCAATGCATCAAGTTCCCTCACCAAGGAGAGGATATCATCATAGAGGGAGATCCCAATCCCTTCCAATATTGTAATGTGGTCCAAATCAGCACTGATAACTAGGTACCATCAAACTAAGATGCAAGCATCCCATCCTCTTCAGATTTGAATCCCAAGGATGTCACACAAGTAGCAGAAAAGATAGTCATTAAATAAGATGCAAGCATCTCATCCTCTTCAGATTCAAATATCAAAGATATCACACAGAAATCAAGCAAGATATCCATCACAGATAAGGGTTGTGGTGAATACAGATATGAAGAGGCTTTTACCATCACGCACATACCTCAAAGCCCAAGTGTAGAAGTTGAGAAATCCAACTTCACAGCTCACCAAGAACACCTGCATGCAAATACCTGATGCTGAATAGAAACCTGTGAGAAAGAGGCAAGGGTTTGGAAAATCTCAGCGGAGTGAGAGAAAAATATTATTTCCCCAAAAAAGTAAGTACAATAATTACAAAAGTGACATATAAGGTGAGAAACCCTAAAGCCAGAGAAAGCTAGGTTTGTTCATTTAATAATTAATAAAATATATTAATTATTATGCACCTACAAATGACAAGCTTAAGTGAATAGAATAATAGTTAGCTTTAATAATTAAACCGAAGTGATTTAATTATAAAGGCAAATGTACTATTACTCTAACACCCCCCCTTAAGCGAAGCTTAGGAGAAAACTAACCTAGCACAGCTATGAAAGTAAAAGAAATGGGTCCTGGCAACAAGGCCTGATCAGGTACCCAACTACAAAGAAATCTCTGTAAACCGGGGAAATAGAGAAAACCCAATGGGAAAAACTCTACCCCAAAAAGAGATACAACAACATGCTAAAAAAAACATGAAGGAAGGAAGGCTTCAACAAGACCCACCAAGGACAACTTCTGTCACCCCAAGCATAGAATGCAACTGAAGATAGCGCGGAGATGCAAAGGGTTTGGTGAAGATGTCAGCAATCTACGCGTCAGTGGGAATGTACTCCAAAGTGAGAACACCATCCTGAATCTATTGATAGATGAAATGCATATGAAGCTCAATGTGTTTAGTGCGCTGATGCTCCACCAGGTTTTGGAAAATGTGAATAGCACTCTAATTATTGCACCATAGAACAGTGGGATGATCAGGAGGAAATCCAAACTTAGTCATCAACTGTCGAAGCCATAAAATATCCTGACTAGCATGCACTATCGCTCTGTACTCAGCCTCTATAGATGAAAGTGCTCGAGCATTCTACTTATTGCATGACCATGTGATAGGACCAGAGCCAAGGCAAAAGACAAAGCCAGAAGTAGACTTTTGATCATCAACATCACCAGCCCAATCTGAGTCAATGTAGCCAACAATGTGAGGATCCCCTGATGTGTAGTGAATGCCATACATAAGTGTGCCCTGAATGTATCTAAAAATATGCTTGGTAGCTTGCCAATGACTCTCATGAGGCTCATGTGAGAACCGAGAGACTAGACCAACTGCAAAGGAGAGATCAGGATGAGTGTGTGTCAGGTATAACAAACTACCGATACAAAGTAGCATCCACTGAAGGCAAAGTGCAAGAGGTAGACAAAGTAACACCCGAATGAAAAGGTGTGGGAGCAGGCTTGCAATCAAGCATATCAAAGTGTTGAAGCATGTCAAGAGCATACTTCTGGTGGTAAACAAAGATCCTAGTAGGTGAATGAACAATCTGCAGACCCAGAAAGAAGTGTAATAGACCAAGGTCTGTCATCTCAAACTGCTCCATCAATGCACGCTGAACATCCTGAATCATAGAAGATGAGATACCTGTGATGAGAAGATCATTGACATATAGCACAAGGATCAAAACCTCATCCTCAAGACACTAAATGTAGACTGTAGGATTAGAATGACAGCATGTGAATCCTGTAGAAAGTAGAAAGGAGTCCATCTTCTCATACCAAGCCTGAGGGGCCTGTTTGAGACCATACAAAGAATGCCAAAGTCTACAAACCAAGGAGGAATCCTACACAAATCCCTGAGGCTACTCCATGTAAATCTCCTCACTAAGATCACCATGCAACAAAGCACTCTTCACATCCATCTAAAAAATGGGCCATCCCTGAGAAGCTGTGAGGGATAAGAAAAGGCGAATAGAGTTCATCTTGGCGATAGGGGCAAATGTCTCAATATAATCAATACCCTCAACCTGTGAAAAACCCTTCGCAACAAGATGTGCCTTGTACTTATCAATAGAACCATCAACAACAAACTTAGTATGATACAACCACTTGCATCGCACTAACTTTATTCCCTTAGGAAGAGAACAAAGATCCCAAGTATGATTCTTCATCAAAGAAGAATACTCCTCCTCCATAGCACTGTCCCACTCAGTATGTCCTATCACTGCCCCAAATGTCTAAGGGTCACCACAAATAGCATGACTCAGAAGACTAGAACCTACACTATGAGACCGGGTGCAATGGGAGGTGGAAGGGTCATCAGCTAGAGATCCTGCAGCATCAACTCTAACATGAGCCCATCAAGGCATCTGTGGAGGATCCTATGGTGGAGGTAAATGGGGATCACCAAGATCATCATCCTCATCATCCTGAAACAAAGTTGGAAGAGATGAGGGAGTAGTGGTAAGTGAAGTAGACTCTGGAAGTGAGGTATCTACTGCAGGAAGGTGCTCATCAAACTGGACATCTCGTTGAAACAAGACCTCTCTGGAATTAGGGTCAAACAACCTGTATGCCTTAACATCCTCGCAGTAGCCAACAAAAATGAGGTGTCAGCTCTTCCGCTCCATCACTCTCCTCTGAGCATCAGGCACAAATGTCCATGCTTCACTACCAAAAACTCAGAATGAAGATACATCAGGCTTGACATGAGACCAAGCCTCCTCAGGAGTCATTTTTCAAACTACCTTGTAAGGCATTCGATTCTGAATATAGTTGGCACAATTGACTGCCTCTACCCAAAAAGACGAATCCATGGACCTGGATTGTATCATACAATTAGCCATCTCTCAAAGTGTTTTGGTATTTCTCTCTGCCACACCATTCTACTGAGGGGTGTAGGGCACTGAAAACTAATGCTAAAGACCATGTTTAGAGAAAAAATCCCTGAAAGCTTGGTTCACATACTCCCCCCATTATCTGTGTGTATCCGGCGAATAGAAAGACCAGATTGCTTCTCAATAAATGTCTTAAAGACTCAAAATGAATCAAAGACATCAGACTTGTACTTCAAAAAGTACACCCATGTGCGCCTAGAGAAGTCATCAATAAATGTGAGCACATATATGGCACTAGAAAAAGGAGTAGGAAATGACATGAGGTCACTATGAATCAACTCCAATGGTGCTAAAGCACAAGTAGCTCATCCTTGAGGAAAAGGATCCCTATGTTGTTTGCCAAGAACACAACCCTGACAAACCCCATCAATGCAAGTAATTTGTGGAAGCCCAAGAACAAGTGCCTGTGTGCTTATCTGGTGAAGATATCTATAATTGACATGGCCCAAACACTCATGCCAAAGTCTGCTCACTGAATCTGCATGTGCTATAAGACAGGAACCTGTGCGAGCAGAAGACTCAAGTCCATCAAATCTATATAGTTGGGATGCGGTGTCAATACTCCAAGTAGCCACAATCATCTCAAAATCATGTAAGTCCTGAATAACCACATCATGTGGTGAGAACTCAACTGTCTTACCAGAGCCAGAGTGGCAAAACTGATAGATAGATAGAAGGTTCATCAAAATGTCAGGGACAAAGAGAACATCCTGAAGAGAACCCCCAGCTAATGCAACAGAACTAGAACCCAAAATAGAAAGATGAGATGAGTTCCCAACAGAAATATATGAAGTAGCACAAGGAGCAAGTGAGGTGACCAACTATTGAGTGTGAGTCATGTGGTGAGAAGCACCGGAATCAAGAATCAAGGTGGGCCCAGAAGTCATAGCTTGTGCAGTAAGAGCATGACCTTTCCCTACAGGGGAGGATGTGGACTAAGGAGTTGAAATGTGATGCTCCTGCATGGCTTCCTCTAAAGCCTCCAAACATTTCCAACACCTAGAAACGGGATGTCCATCCTTTCCACAAAAGCTATAGGTCTCAACTAATTTCTTCTTAGTCTTGGAGGTAGACTCAGTAGACTTTGAAGAAGAATTACCCTTGGAAGGGTTAGCTAGAGGTTTTGAATCATTTTTCTGTGCAGCTTTGGAGGAAGACTCATTGCCTACAAAATATTTCTTCGGTTTGCCTTTCTGTTTTGGTTTCCCCTATGAAGACTGAGCAACCAATGCTTGGCTAGAAGAGCCAGAAGCATCCATCTGTTGGATCTTTGCCTGTTCCCATGTCAACCGATCACAGAATGTCTCAAAAGAAGGCATGGTGTGTCTAGCACCCAAAGCATCCATGGTGGAGTAGAAAGTGGAAGAGAAGATCTGATACTGTCCTCGCAACTTTGAGAGTATCAAGAAGATACACTCATCATCTGTCTTGGTTTTCCCACATCCCTGCAAAACTGAGCATAGAGACTTGAACTTCATCAAGAAGTCCTCAATGGTGGGAAAGCTGGTAGGTGTCAAAATAGTCAGCTTTGCATCAAGCTGTAGTGCCTAGAACTCATTTACAGTGCCAAAAAAATCTGAAAACATGCCCCAAATGGCCCTAGGAGTGGTCAAACCATCCAAGTGAAAGAGGAGACTGTCGAAAATGTTTAGTGCAATCAAGCCCATGGCTTCATCCATCTTATTCCTATGCTGAAGAATCTCAAAAGGACATTGTAGGACAGGTTGATGTTCATCTAGGCATGACCATAAGCCACGGGACATGAGTAGCCTGGTCATGTGTGCTTTCCAGGTGTGGTAATTATGCGGTGTCAGCCGGGCCACAAAGGGGTCTGACATTGAGAGAAGAAAAAGACGGAAGTAGAAGGGTCAATTTCTGAAAGTAAATAATAGAAAGAAAAAGTACCCCCCCACAATGTATGATTCTAACCCCTGTACAACAAATAATCAATTACTGAAAGCATGAAAAACTAGAGAAAAAAAAACCCTCTACTTCAACGCCAAAAATAGGAACTCAAACGGTCAAATTAGCAAACAAGACCAGCATCATCGTGTCTGTCTCGGAAACACCTTTTCGGTGATATTTCATTTTCCAAAAAAGGACAGTGTATGCCCAAGATATGGCAAAAAAACCACAAGTACCCCCAAAATACACGCTCTCTGGAAAAACACAGTCCCTGCAAATAATTTGACAGCCGTATGGCCGTCACGGGACATCTGGCGGTGCGGCGGTGGCCCGTGGGTGGCGAAGCAAGCAGAGGTGGCAGCTGGGTGGGGAGGTGGTGACGGTCGGGCTGAGTGCTAGTGGCGGCCGAGCGCGGTGGCCTGTGGGCGGCGACACTGGAGGAGGTGGCGGCCAGGTGGGGAGGCGGTGGCAGCCGGGCTGAGCACTGGTGGCGGCAGGCCCCAGCGGCAGTGCGGTGGCTGCAAGGTCACGTGAGGGCCAGTGGCACAGTGGCGGCGTGCCTGAGTTTTAATAAAAAATGGATTTTTTTAAAAAAAATTTCAAGTTTTGCCTCGATTTTTGAGCCCGTACGGCCCTAGTAGGCCAAAAAAATTTGCCTGTGGTCACAATAGCCAAAATAGTCAAACTTTATATGTATTTCAACTCTCCCAAGCCTTCTAAACACAATGGTGGAGTCTATTTTTTCTCAAATGACTCTGAAAAATAGTGCCTCCTTCAAAGTGACAGAAAAACCCTAGAGAAGTTGTGGCTGTCATCTTCGAATCGTGGCTTCATAAATCTTCAACCTAGGCAGTGACAGGGTGGCTCTGATACCATGTAGAAGTTGAGAAATCCAACTTCACAGCTCGCCAAGAACACCTACATGCAAATACCTGATGCTGAATAGAAACCTGTGAGAAGAAGGCAAGGGTTTGGAAAATCTCAGCAAAGTGTGCAAAATATTATTTCCACAAAAAAGTAAGTACAATAATTACAAAATCGGCATATAAGGTGAGAAACCCTAAATCCGGAGAAAGCTAGGTTTGTGCATTAAATAATTAATAAAACATATTAATTATTATGCACCTACAAATGACAAGCTTAAGTGAATAGAATAATAGTTAGCTTTAATAATTAAACTGAAGTGATTTAATTATAAAGACAAATGTACTATTACTCTAACACCAAGAACTCATGGCATGCCACAACCTATTACTACAACAGAAACTCTGCAGCCTATTCTATTCAGATGTCCACCCACAACCTTTTTTCGGTGGGGAGACATAGCAGAAGAAAATCCTTTTGAACAAGACATCAATACCTGGTTATACTAATATTCCCTTGAGACAATCTGGCCTCCATTACCTTTGTCTAACTATGGTAATGGTTACACAATGATACAAAGATTTGGGTATGATGGTAAAACTGGGCTGGGGGCAAGACAATAAGGCATATATGAATTGCCTCTCCCACCAACCCAGAGAAACACAAGAGGTTTGGGATATGGACAACAAATCACTAGTCCTGTGATCCAAGACATTCAAATCAATCACAAGCAAATAGAAAAGATGCACTGGGGGCACAACATAGAGCATCTCCTAATAAGCAAAATATTCATGCAGTTGTTGCCTGTCAAAGAGGGAACCACACAATCCCAAATAAACCTATACTTTGTAAGCGACGATAACCAAGGAAGTGAGACATCAGATGAACAGTCCATTGAGACTGACTCCCATGAGTATAAATGGAGATCCCTCCACGACTCTGAACCGTCAAACCCCTATTATTACCCTCGGGCCGACATTATTGTTACTCAAAAAATACAACATACAATACAATAAGCATAAGTAGGAAAAGGTTGCATTTGTTTGTCTAATTAACACTACCTTGCAAGTTTTGTTAGTTTACATGTCGTTATTGCATTCATTCTAGATATCATTATTGTACTCTAAGTATTGATCAAGTATTGCAAAATTCAAAATTTATCAATGATCATTACATTGTGCATTCATACTGAATGTAGTATGCAAATGTCCTTTCTTGTTTCATATTTCAATTCAATATTTAGAGTACATTGCAGAATTGAAAAAAAAAAGATTAAAGTATGGAATAGGGGTCCCATGCATTGCCTTGTCTTGTCTTTGAGTCTGTTGGTAGTTTTCTAGGTCTCTGTATTTAGGTCTTCATCTTTAGGTCTTCATCTACATATAGGTCTCCATTTTTTGAGTCTCCATCTACATCTAAGTCTTCTAAGTCTCCATCTGCATGAAAGAAAGAGAATTATCAGATCTTGATGGATCTAAGAAATACATGCAAATCAAATAACATACTATAGCAATCAAGTTTTCAATTTTGCATCAATCTGGAAAATTAAATGAAACAAGGAAATGTACACTGACACTCACTGCAAGGTAGTGTTAAAGGGACTTGTTTCATACATGAAACCTTTTACTACTAATGATCATTGTGGCATATGTTGTCCTTTTTATTAACTAGGTATCTAAATTAAAGGGACTTAGTATGTCTTCAAACTAAGAAACCTTTTTCAGATAATGTATTTCATGCCATGATGTTATTTGAAAACTTAACAGATTATCTTGCAGATAACAGCTAACTGGTGCTCATAATCAGTTATAATCAAACATGCAAATTAAGTTGGTTTGAATACAAAAGAATGCTACAAGAAATGCCAACTTTCTAGTTTAAGATACAAATGATGCTACATAAATACTGGTACAAATATGTCCTTACTATTCCTAAGTACATTTTCAAATCATAAACATATTTGTTGCTGAAAACAGAAGAGTGCTTCAAGATTAAGCTATAAAATCATTAAGTGTTTATAGTTTGTTTTATTGAGTGTCATGAACCCATGCTCAAACCTCATTAGTTAAACATTCTGATGTTTTTGGATGTCACGAGCCCATGCTCGAACTTCATTAATAGTAAATAAACATTTTCATCTTGTTGTACTTATCATATTAAAGTGCAAATTAAGTATCAATGTGAATTATTTACAGTGGACAAAGATACAGAATGCAAGCTGAACATAAAATGAAAAATATGTATTGACTGGAACAGAGTATGTGTAACCAACAGAAGAATATCATAAAGTTCTTCAAATGTATTTACAGTTGTCAGTATGAACTATGGTGAACAAGTTTCAGGTTCACAAACTTTCAAACCCATATAGCAAAAGGAGATTGAATGTTTGACTATTACTAATAATGTAATTGACATTATTAGTAATAGTAAAAAAAATCAAGATTGACATCATTGGTCACAGTGAAAGCCACGGTTTATACCAATAGTGATTGTTGGAATCAAATGCTAGCCACGGTTTATACTAACAGTGAGCTCAAAGAAAGTAACAGTGAATGTCAAGAAGTAAGCAAGCTTGCAGTGGATACTGAGATCAAGTTGAAACCAATCATCATTACCAATAGTGACTGTTGGGTGAATCAAAGCCTTGGTCTATAACAACAGTGAGTTCAAAATAAAGGAATGGTGAATATTGATGAAGGCAATGACACTTCAAACCCGCAAATGATGGTAAGTCATAAACCCAGCTCAAGTGATAACAATCATAGTATGGTAAGAAAATCACAGTATGGTAAGATAAAAAATAGTGAGTACCACATATGGCATGTGAACTTTAGTGAACAAAGCTCGGGTTCATAAACTTTTGAACACGGATGTGCAAAATAACAAAGAATCAACAGTGAGTTCAATAAAAGAGAACCTTTAGTAATGCATGGAGTCGTATTGAATCAAACCCATATAAAAATGGGGAACAAAAAATATAGTGCATGAAGCCATGAAGCCACGGTGACAAGCCAAAGAAGTAGAAGATGAAAGCTAAGGAATAGTTCAACAGAGATACAAACAATAGATGCCATAAAGCATGATATGGGCTCGTGTTCAATAAAAGAGAACCTTCAGTAATGCAAAGTAAAGGAATGAAACATCAAGTTCGACTGTTGAAAACAAAGATACAACTATAATTCATAAACTATGAGTATATCAAAAGCAACAATAGAACAAACAGTTAAAAAGGAGAAATGCATGCTTATTCTTTGTATTCCATCGCAAAAGAATCAACAGGGAGTTTGAATAACTTACAGTTCACTGATGAAAAAATGGAGAAATGTCAAGTTCTATCAAAGATGCACAGAAATGAAGTAGCAGATGAAGGCTCGACTCTAGCAGCAGTCAGAGTTTATCACAGTCAAATCCGAGCTCATTCATAGTTACGGGAAGCTTAGGGTTTCATTTCCCTGAGTTTTCTTCAAGAAGCTTCAAGAGAACAAACACAAATTCCAAGGAAATGGAATAACTATTTTGGAGTCCGCCAAGCAGAGAGGGCATTCAATGCATGACAGTGCTAGCTCGAGCCTTGAAAACCAAACATGCCACCTTTCATTCTTATCCCCATCAGTTCTTTCAAATGCATTGCAAGTAGATTGAGGGTCATGTCGACTTCTCCACTTTGCAATAGTTCACACTTAGATTTCTATCTAAGCTAGGAAATAAGAGTTAGGGTATAGGGGTAGTGCAATTAGTATTAAGTTTTTTATTTAATATTAATCCCTTATCTAAATTTTGGCATATTTTATTTGTAAAAGGATTAATTCCTTATATTTTTAGGCCAAAAATTTAGGAAGAGAGGCATGTTTGAGGAACTCAATGTAGTGACATTTTTTTTAGGCACGCTTTTAGGCTAAGATTAAGGAGCTTAGATTTTCGAATTGGAGGCTAGAGCTGATTATAAAATGGATTTTTTGATGATCAATTAAGGGTTGCAGATTTTGGAGAGAGGGCATTTTAGTGAACATATTGTTCCTAGGTGCTTTGAAGGCCATTTTTGTAATCATCTTGTCAGATTTTTGAAGAAATGAACCAGATTCTTTGACTCCCATATTGTGTACTTTTTTTTTAATATCGAATCTTGTTTCATCTTTTCTAGCAAGTGTTAAATTGGTTATTATCTGAAGGAAGTGAATGAAATTTTGTTCCTTCTCAAGAAAATTATCTGCCCCTAGGCCTTGCATGAGAAATGTATGTTGTTAATTCTCCAAGATGTTTGTGGTAGAACCCTGATAGCATGAGTTTGTTAACCTATATGTTGAACAGAGAATCAAATTGTTAAAGTATTCATTTGTGAGTCAAGATTGAAATTCATCTTTTTGAGAAGTCTGAATTATTCATTGGTGTATCACCCTAATATTTTTAGTTATAGTATTATTTTCCCTTTTTCCAATAGTTTGCAGATCAAGAAAGTGATATTCCATATTTTATAGGAACCGGCCTAGAATCTGGAGATTCCTCTTCATTCATAGTCTACCCATAGCTAGGAGAGGTTTCCTTTGTTGGGATAGAATTGTGTTTTGCCTTAATGCCTGATGTAAGGTAACAATTATAAGCCTAAACAGTTTTTGGCATGCCCGGTGGGACACGTTCTTCAGTGAATGGGTCAAATTGAATTACATCACTTGCCGGTTCTGGTGTGCTATTAGCAAGATTCAGACCTAAAAGAGGTCACATTTTGCATATCTGGTGGATCTATGAAGGAAAGTCAACAGTTTCAAAAGGAGAAGAGCTGGTATGTTTTAAATTGTTTTATTTTCTGATTTCCAACCTTTCAGATGAATAAAGATGTCAAATTTTCAAGGAGGATATGCTTACCCAGATGGTCAGTTTTTCAAGTTTTCCATCATTTCAAGAGAATCAACAATCACAATATGATTGTCATTATTTTGCAAATGATAATGTGTCACAAAATAGAGATACTACAAGTATGTTGCAGAATATGCTTATGCAGATTGAGGATAATAGAAGACAACAAGAATCTGAATTCCAACAAGAGTTGGACAGGTAGCTAGAGGAGCATGCTTATCAAGCCCATATTCAATAGCAGCAAGCATTGGCTCAGCAAGATCAGGGTCATCAAAGGTATCTTGCTGAGCAATACAAGAGAAATGAAGCCAAGCTTACAGGAGGGTTAGAAGAACAAAAGAAGGTTCATGAAGGAGTGTTGCAAGCTTAGAAGGATGCCTATGAAGAGTTGGAAGTTCAGAAGAATATTTGTGAAAAAGTGGTTCGAGACCAAACAAATTTGATAAAAGCCATGTTTGATAGAGGTAATGAATTTCATTTAGAGAAAGAAAAGGAACTGAGAGCTCATCAAGAGTTTCATGAGAGATTTCAAGAGGAGAAAGAAATAGAGCTACAGGATCTTAAGCAAAAGATGGGATTCCTGGCTTCTACAACTGAAACATACAAGAGAGGCTATCAACATCAAATTGATAAGTATCTTCAGCTGGAACAAGAAAAAGAGAAAGTTGGGCAGAAGGTTGGTGATCTAAAGAAGGTTCTTTCTAAGAAAGATGCGACAAAGTAGATTGCAGCAAATCAGAATAATTGTGCTGATCATAAAATACTTCTCCTACAAAAGAATCAAGAAGAAGAAGAGGCAGATCAATTTTGGGATGAGATGGAGCAGTTTTGCTTGCATCTTGATGACAAGCCCACACTTCTAGAAGGTACCTACAAGCTACAGGATGAGATTATCTCTAGTCAGCATAAAGAAGATATTAATCAGATTGAAGCTTCATCCCAGGAACCTGAGTCTAACAAGGAGAGCTCCAAGTTCACTATCTCTCATGGCTGTCCTATAAGACATTTATCCAGGATTGATGTTAGCAAAGAAGGACAACCTGTGCCAGTGCCTCTGCAAGATGAAGCTAAGAATGAATCAAATCAGCTTGATGTCCCAATCAATCAAGTAAGTAAAGTCCTATTGCTGCTTACTGATTCTCTTCAGAATGATGGTGTTTTAGATCAACTGCTTCAAGTAAGTCAAATTTTTGTCAAGCTGAAAGTTTCACATCAATTGATCACATATATCTCATATGCTCATTTCATGATGATTATTCATAAGCATGTGGATTATTGTGATCTTAAAAGGAAAGGAA
>MU224420.1:254315-266638 GCA_018584345.1 Thuja plicata
CTTGCAGGTTTTGTTAGTTTACATGTCGTTATTGCATTCATTCTAGATATCATTATTGTACTCTAAGTATTGATCAAGTATTGCAAAATTCAAAATTTATCAATGATCATTACATTGTGCATTCATAGTGAATGTAGTATGCAAATGTCCTTTCTTGTTTCATATTTCAATTCAATATTTAGAGTACATTGCATAATTGAAAAAAAAAATGATTGAAGTATGGAATAGGGGTCCCATGCATTGCCTTGTCTTGTCTTTGAGTCTGTTGGTGGTTTTCTAGGTCTCTGCATTTAGGTCTTCATCTTTAGTTCTTCATCTGCATATAGGTCTCCATTTTTTGAGTCTCCATCTGCATCTAAGTCTTCTAGGTCTCCATCTACATGAAAGAAAGAGAATGATTAGATCCTGATGGATCTAAGCAATACATGCGAATCAAATAACACATTGTAGCAATCAAGTTTTCAATTTTGCATCAATCTAGAAAATTAAATGAAATAAGGAAATGTACACTGACACTCACTGCAAGGTAGTGTTAAAGGGACTTGTTTCATACATGAAACCTTTTACTACTAATGATCATTGTGGTGTATGTTGTCCTTTTTATTAACCAGGTATCTGAATTAAAGGGACTTAGTATGTCTTCAAACTGAGAAACCTTTTTTAGATAATGTATTTTGTGCCATGATGTTATTTGAAAAATTAACAGATTATCTTGCAGATAATAGCTAACTGGTGCTCATATTTAGTTATTGTCAAAGATGTAAATCAAGCTGGTTTGAATACAAAAGAATGCTACAAGAAATGCCAACTTTCCAGTTTAAGATAAAAATGATGCTGCATAAATACTGGTACAAATATGTCATTACTATTCCTAAGTACATTTTAAAATCATAAACATATTTGTTGCTGATTACAGAAGAGTGCTTCAAGATTAAGCTATAAAATCATTAAGTGTTTACAATTTGTTTTATTGAGTGTCACGAACCCATGTTCGAACCTCATTAGTTAAACATTATGATGTTTTTGGATGTCACAAGCCCATGCGTGAGCTTCATTAACAGTAAATAAACATTTTCATCTTGTTGTACTTATCATATTAAAGTGCATATTTAGTATCAATGTGAATTGTTTAGAGAGGACAAAGCTACAGAATGCAAGATGAACATAAAATGAAAAATATGTATTGACTGGAATAGAGTATGTGTAACCAGCAGAAGAATATCATAAAGTGCTTCAAATGTATTTACAGTTGTCAGTATGAACTATGGTGAACAAGTTTTGGGTTCACAAACTTTCAAACCCATATAGCAAAAGGAGATCGAATGTTTGACTATTAATAATAATGTAATTGAAATTATTAGTAATAGTCAAAAAATTGAGATTGACATCATTGGTCATAGTGAAAGCCATGGTTTATACCAATAGTGACTGTTGGAATCAAATGCTAGCCACAGTTTATACTAACAGCGAGCTCAAAGAAAGTAACAGTGAATGTCAAGAAGTAAGCAAGCTTGCGGTGGATACTGAGATCAAGTTGACACCAGTCATCATTACCAATAGTGACTGTTGGGTGAATCAAAGCCTCGGTCTATAACAACAGTGAGTTAAAAATAAAGGAACAGTGAATATCAATGAAGGAAACAACACTTCAAACCCGTAGATGATGGTAAGTCATAAACCCAGCTCGAGTGATAACAATCACAGTATGGTAAGCAAATCATAGTATGGTAAGTTAAACAATAGTGAGTGCCGCATATGGCATGTGAACTTTAGTCAACAAAGCTCGGGTTCATAAAATTTTGAACCCGCATGTGCAAAATAACAAAGAATCAACAGTGAGTTCAATAAAAGAGAACCTTTAGTAATGCATGGAGTCGTATTGAATCAAACCCATATAAAAATGGGGAACAAAAAATATAATGCATGAAGCCATGAAGCCACGGTGACAAGCCAAAGAAGTAGCAGATGAAAGCTAAGGAACAGTTCAACAGAGATACAAATGATAGATGCCATAAAGCATGATATGGGCTCGTGTTCAATAAAAGAGAACCTTCAGTAATGCAAAGTAAAGGAATGAAACAACAAGTTCGACTGTTGAAAACAAAGATACAACTATAATTCATAAAATATGAGTATATCAAAAGCAACAGTAGAACAAACAGTTAACAAGGAGAAATGAATGCTTATTCTTTGTATTCCATCGCAAAAGAATCAACAGGGAGTCTGAATAACTTACAGTTCACTGATGAAAAAATGGAGAAATGTCGAGTTCTATCAAAGATGCACACAAAGGAAGTACCAGATGAAGGCTCGACTCTAGCAGTAGTTAAAGTTTATCACAGTCAAAGCCGAGCTCCTTCATAGTTATGGGAAGCTTAGGTTTTCATTTCCCTGAGTTTTCTCTGAGAAGCATCAAGAGAACAAACACAAATGCCAAGGAAATGGAATAACTATTTTGGAGTCCGCCAAGCAGAGAGGGAATTCAATGCATGACAGTGCCAGCTTGAGCCTCAAAAACCGAACATGCCACCTTTCATTCTTATCCCCATCAGTTTTTTCAAATGCATTGCAAGTGGATTGAGGGTCATGTCGACTTCTCCACTTTGCAATAGTTCACACTTAGATTTCTATCTAAGTTAGGAAATAAGAGTTAGGGTATAGGGCTAGTGCAATTAGTATTAAGTTTTTTATTTAATATTAATCTCTTATCTAAATTTTGGCATATTTTATTTGTAAAAGGATTAATTCCTTATATTTTTAGGCCAAAAATTTAGGAAGAGAGGCATGTTTGAGGAACTCAATGTAGTGACATTTTTTTTTAGGCACACTTTTAGGCTAAGATTAAGGAGCTTAGATTTTTGAATTGGAGGCTAGAGCTGATTATAAAATGGATTTTTTGATGATCAATATTTAAGGGTTGCAGATTTTAGAGAGAGGGCATTTTAGTGAACATATCATTCCTAGGTGCTTTGAAGGCCATTTTTGTAATCATCTTGTCAGATTTTTGAAGAAATGAACCATATTCTTTGACTCCCATTTTGTGTACTTGTTTTTCAATATCGAATCATGTTTCATCTTTTCTAGCAAGTGTTAAACTGGTTATTATCTGAAGGAAGTGAATGAAATTATGTTCCTTCTCAAGAAAATTAGCTGCCACTAGGCCTTGCATGAGAAATGTATGTTGTTAATTCTCCAAGTTGTTTGTGGTAGAACCTTGATAGCATGAGTTTGTTAACCTATATGTTGAACAAAGAATCAAATTGTTAAAGTATTCGTTTGTGAGTCAGGACTAAAATTCATCTTTTTGAGAAGTCTAAATTATTCATTGGTGTATCACCCTAATCATTTTAGTTATAGTATTCTTTTCCCTTTTTCCAATAGTTTGCAGATCAGTAAAGTGATATTCCATATTTTATAGGAACCGGCCTAGAATCTGGAGATTCCTCTTCATTCATAGTCTACCCACAGCTAGGAGAGGTTTCCATTGTTGGGATAGAATTTTTGTTATCCTTAATGCCTAATGTAAGGTAACAATTCTAAGCCTGAACAATTATGATAAATCTAGCAGACCTATTTGACCAACTACCCATCACCAAACAACCATGTATAGACAAACATGTCATTTATCAAACCTCAAGTGGTGTGTCCACATCACAGTCCAATTTTGTAGGCACCATATCAGTAGTCCCATTTAGTCAACCAAAGCCAAATACTAGTGAAAGTGTCTGTCTTATACACCCTGAGCTTATAGAGTGGGATCAACAAGGGCCACCTGATCTAGATGTCTTCAAGAACGGCGAGGTGATAGCTCATTTCATGGGACTCAGGGAAGGCATTCCATCAGGAGATCACAAGGCAGGCTTCTCCTTTAACCTAGATAGAGAAGCATATTTTGGGGAGGAAGCTTCTCTTTTCAGTCCACAAAAGAAAAAAGAGCAAAAGAATAAAAAGCTAAAAGAAGACGTATCTTCTGGCAAAAACCTCACTGAGGTGCTAGAAGATGGAAAGAAGGAACTTCTCCCCCTGATAGAGGAGAAATTAGCACTACTAGGTGAAGAGACAGAGGAAGTCAACTTGGGAGATGAAAAGAACCTGAGAAACATATACTTGGCAAAATCACTCACTCCTGAGGAGAGAGAACAGTTCATCCATTTCTTCAAGGAAAGAATGATCAATTTCGCATGGTCCTACTCAGATATGATACGATTAGATCTAGATCTCATGCTACACCACCTCCCATTGCTACCCAACACCAAACCTTTTAAACAGAAGCTAAGAAAGATGCACCCTCATGTTGCATTGCTAGTCAGGGCAGAACTAAAAAAGCTCCTGGATGCTAAATTCATCAGACCTATACCATATGTAGATTGGATATGTAATCTGGTACCAGTTATGAAGCACAGTGGTCAGATATGGATTTGCATAGAATTTTGGGATCTCAACATAGCATGTCCCAAGGATGACTTTCCTTTACCAAACATTGATATGAAAGTAGACCTAACTGTCGGACATCAAATGCTAGCACTCATGGATGACTTTTTAGGTTACAATCAAATAATGATCGCACCAGAGGACCAACCCAAAATAGATTTCACATGTCCATGGGGAACATGTTGTTGGAATGTCATGCCATTTGGTCTAAAGAATGTCAGAGTGACATATCAAAGGGCTATGATGACTATATTCCATGATCTCATCCACAAAACAATGGAAGACTATGTGGATGACATATTAGCCAAACCAATACTTCGAAAGCATCATCTCTAGGTTTTGGGACCAATCTTTGATAGGATGCAGGAATTCAAAGTCTGACTAAATCCAAAAAAATGTTCATTCGGTGTCACAGCGGGAAAATTATTGGGGTTCATAGTATCACATAGAGGAATCGAAGTGGATCCAGCAAAGGTCAAGGAAATATTGGACATGCCTCCACCATTGAACCTAAGACAACTAAGAGGGTTACAAGGAAGGCTCCAATCGATCAGACGCTTCATAGCTCAACTTCCAGACAAGTGCCACCCATTCCAACATCTATTGCATAAAGACATCAAGTTCATATGGACATAGCAATGCGAACATGCATTTTAGATATTCAAAGAATACCTTCTTAAGTCTCCTATATTTGTACCACCAGTACAAGGTAGACCATTGCTTCTATATATCTCAGTGATAGAATCAACATTAGGTGTCCTCTTGGCACAACATGATGATGCAGGAAAAGAGAGGGCCATCTAGTATCTAAGTAAGACTTTGGTTGGATACGAGATAAACTATATACCAATTGAGAATTCATACCTGGTAGTTGTTTTTTCTTCCCAGAAGCTAAGACACTACATGTTGAGTCACCAAACAAAATTGATCGCACATAGTGATCCTCTAAAGTACCTCCTAAAAAAAGAAGCGCTCACGGGATGACTGGCAAAGTGGGTAGTGATCTTAAGCGAGTTTGACATTGAGTACATAGATAGAAAGGCTATCAAAGGATAAGTGATAGCAGACCAATTCAAGACCACTAGCCTATTATCTCTAACTTTCCTAATGAATCTATCATGACACTACAATTGATGATTGAGGTATGGAAACTTTAGTTTGATGGATCATGTACAAACCATGGTGTGGGGGCAGGGATAGTTCTTATCACTCCACACCATGATACAATTCCAAAGTCTTTCAGAATTAACTTCCAATGCACCAACAACATAGTAGAATATGAAGCATTGGTCATCGGTCTAAAGTTAGCCATTCAATGGAGAATCAAGAACCTTAAAGTCTTTGGTGATTCACAGTTGGTCATCATTCAGGTCAACAATGATTATATGACCAAAGATGAGAATCGCATACCATACAGAGCACAGATGGAAAGACTGCGTGCCAAGTTTCATTACATTCTCTTCGAGAAAGTCCCAAGAGCACAAAACAAAGTAGCAGATGTGATGGCTACCATAGCATCACTGACTGATATGCCAGGTAATGATACCAAATTCCAGTTTCTAGTGGAGCAAATCTTGGTACCATCACATCAGGAATCTATCATAGAATCAGTGTGTGTCCTTGTTGGTCCTAAATCCCCATTGTACCAAGATGTCTATAGCTATCTCTAAAATGTCTTACCTCCAAACTTGTCTAGGAACTAGCGAAAATCCCTCATCCGCCAAGCCTCTAGGTATACCATCCTCTCAACTACTCTATACCGGTAAAGTCTAGATGGAACATTACTATGATGTCTCACTTCCATGGAATCCCAGAAAGCTTTGTATGAGGTACATGAAGGAATATGTGGAACCCACAGAGGTGGCAATAGCTTAGCTAAGAAAATAATCCACATGGGATACTATTGGCCCACAATAGAGACAGATGCACACAAGCATGTTCAAAGGTGTAGACAGTGTCAAATTCATGGAGACCTCATCCATGCACCAGCCCAAGAACTAAATCCTATCACATCACCATTGCCATTTTCAATGTGGGGATTTGACCTAGTGGGCAAAATTACACCTTCTTTAGCAAACAAACACAAGTACATCATAGTAGCAATGGAGTACTTCACCAAGTGGGTGGAAGCAATTCCCCTCACTTACATCACTGGAAAAAAAATAGCGATGTTCATACTTAACCACATCATCTGTCGATACAGGATCCCCGAAACAATCTTGACAGATCATGGTACACCTTTCCAGAACAAGGATGTTGAAGACCTATGTGAATAGTTCCACATCAAACAAGGGTTCTCCTCATTTTACTACCCTCAAGGAAATGGCCAGGCCAAAGCTACAAATAAAATGATCCTGAAAATCTTAAGAAAATAGTGAACAAATCAGGGAGAGACTGGCATTTACAGCTTAGTCCCGCATTATGGGCATACAAAACTAGTGTGAGAACACCCACAGGAGCCACTCCTTTCTCCCTAGTCTATGGATCAGAGGCGGTATTACCCCTCAAAGTAGAAATCCCATCCCTGAGGATATCATTGGAGAACCTAGTTTCAGATGAAGACTATAGAGTAGCAAGGCTCAGTGAGCTAGAATTACTGGATGAAAGAAGGTAGCATGCCTTCAACCACTTACAAGGATATTAGAATTGCCTTAGAAGGAACTATCACAAGAAGGTGAGGCCAAAAACATTTGAGGTAGGAGACCTTGTCCTAATGGAAAATAAGAAGAATCAAGCAGAGTGATTCAAACCCAGAAAGTTCAAGCCTAACTGGTTAGGACCATTTGTTATTATCAGCTCTACTCACAGTGGGGCATTCATACTAGCAACACCAGAAGGAGATCATCTCCCCGAATACATCAACAACATGAACCTAAAGAGGTTATACCCTTAAAAGTCTCTATGGTTAAGGCATCTATCTACATATCCAGAAAATACCAAAAAAATAAAAAAAAAATACAAAAGTTACCTTGGTGAAAACCTGGCAAACAGGCGCCTTGGTGACAACCAAAAAAAGAAAAAAAGTAAAGAGAAAAACAAAATCGCTCTCTCAGTGAAAACCTAGGAATCAGGTGCTATTGATTAGGTACCTTGGTGAAAACCTGGCAAACAGGCACCAAGTGTTCAAATTCAGCTTCACCATCAATGAGCTCCAAAAGCTTGAGCACACTTCAAAATGCAAGACTAACTATCCCAAGCTACATACAAAAGCACAAAACCCCTATGAGCACCAAGCACTTACCCATGGTTAATAATAATCCACCAGACTAGGGGGTAGTTCCAAATTTTCTAAAAAATCCTAAAAATTGGAAAACTCATCAAAAATCCTAAAAAGATCAAAATCAAGAGAAAATCAATCTTCATCAAAAACATTCAAAAAAATTGCAAAATCCAAAGCAATAAAACCAACTCGGTTATCAAGAGAGCAAGGGGAAATCACACCCAGTCAATCAATGTCATAATCATGAGCTTTGAAAATTAGCATTAGGCTCATCTGACATAGCTTTATCAAATCTTTCAATTCAATCAACAAGCAGTAGGCGACCAAGCCAAACTATCAATTGTCACAATCATGAGCTTTGTGAACCAGCATTGGGCCCATCTAACACAGCTTGATCAGCTACCAACATGATCAAAGCAATCAAATCTACCAATCAAAACTGTCACAATCATGAGCTTTGTGAACAAGCATTGGGCCCATCTGACACAGCTTAATCAGCTGCCAACATGATCAAAGTAATCAAATCTACCAATCAAAATTGTCACAATCATGAGCTTTGCGAACAAGCATTGGGCCCATCTGACACAACTTAATCAGCTTCCAACACATTCAAAGCAATCCAACCAATCAAGCCTATCTAGAGAGTCGATCCAATCAAGAGAATCCAACTGCATCGAGGAACCATCCAGAAATGTTGACTAGGTCAGTCAAGTCGGTCAGATGTCAGTCTATATTTTAGGGTTATGTTCTTACGCTACTCCAGGATCCACCATGTGAGGAGAGTAGCTATGATAGATCATGACTTATTTTCTTTGATTGTTGTCTGTTGAATGTTCACTTTGATTTTAGGGCCATAATGATTTAGGATAAATGCGGTAGGTGCTATCACTTATCTGGCAGTCGCGCAGTTCCATGATCTAAGCTTAACCCTGGGAAAGAATTGGGCATTCCTTCTCTTTTATTTTTCTTGTTTGCTTTATAGAATCAAGAGCTCATAGTAATATCCATATGGACTCTAAGTTTCTTTGGATTTCTATCTTGGTTTCTATGGTCTTTCCCTTTATGTTGCAAACAAGAGCTCACGATGCTATCCAGATAGACTCTAGGGGCGTAGGAGTTCTATCTTGTTTGCTTGGCTTTCCCTTTTGGAAATCAAGAGCTCACAATGTTATCCAGATGGACTCTAGGTGCATAGGATTTCTATCTTGTTTTATTTGTTTTAGATTAATTCAGAGCACAAGCGGTATCCAGATGGTCAATATCTAGGTACTTTTGGCTCTCTTTCATTTCAAACAGGGAACATAGTTGAATCCAGATGGTCAATATCTGGGTGCACTATGGGTCTCTTTCTATTCAATCTCTCTACTCCTTCCGCTATCAAGAGGTCATGGCGATATCCAGGTGGTATGTGATCTAGATCATTCGACACTCTTCTGGAATATCAAAAAATACAAAAAGATGCAATGATGACAAAAATCGAAAATAGGGGCAGCGACTTGGGACATTCATCCTTTCTATCAGATCAAATCTATCCAAAAATGCAAAAAGAAAACTTTTCTATCATTACATTATATTAGATCAATCTCAGAGCACATCTATCCAAACTAACTCCTATCTAACTATCACATGCATTACTTAGATATTTTGTGCATAGTAGATTGCATTCATTCATTAAGTGCATCAGAAAATTAAAAAAACATGGTAGTATGCATACATGATAAATCATAAAAAAAACATGCATCCATAAGCATCTCATATACACATACATTTCATATTTACCATCTGGCATGAGCATGTCAGTAACATAGGAAAAATAAAATATCCATATATGAGTCTGCATAATAGAAACACATTGCATATACATCTCATCATCTAAACCACCAAATCATGTAGAATAATACATATAGCAAAGTAAACCATGGCATATCATATCAATAACAATAGCTACACCTCATATAAATCAAAATATCTGAGTATAATGAAGGGTCGCAAGTCTGATCAAAGAAGGTAGTCAACATGTATATCAATAAATATCAGTGTATTGGGATACAAAAATGGTGCTACTCAGAGTATACAATGAATCACTACAAATATGGTACAAGGAGCATAGTCAATAGGAGCTACCCCCACCCTCGCCAGGAGGCACATGAGGGGGAGGCATATCAGAATTTGTCCTGTGAGAGGACCCAGGAGCTTGAACACCACTACTCTGAGAATGCTAAGCCCTACTGGATCTCTACGATGTTGTGTAACTAGGCACCCTTTGTGCCACCGAAACTGCACCCTCATAGTGTTGTCTCTAGTACTCAATCTCCCTCTGAGCATCTCACCCAAATCTATAATACCTATCTAGAATATCTCTCTATGCAACATCCTGTACACTATCAATAAAAGAGCAGACCTCGGCCCGAGCCTGTCGCTCTCTAGACTTAGTTGTTGTAACACGAGCCTCCAAGATAGTCACACATGCATTGGATAAAGAAAGTCAGGTCTACAGATCCTGAACCTACTGGGTGAGGCACTCCACCTCCAAGGGATCATCATCCATACCACCCATAGCCACATCCATGTCTCCCTCCTCTGCCTGGCCTCCCAGTCCCTCACCTCCTCTCCGTCTCAGAACCACAGAATCATCACCACTCTCAGAGCTCTCCCTTGTGTTGCTCCTACTACTGCCACTATCCCCAAAGGAGCCTATCTCGGCACTCTACTCACCTAGATCCTCCACATCTATGTCCACAATCTCTACATCCACGTCCTCAATAATAACCCGATCCTCATGTCGGGGAGCCAAAATTACTGTCGTCCACCTACAAACTCTGCGCACCAACTGAGATGCCTCCTCCTCTACAATCTACTTGTCCTCTAGAATGGCACCCAACCCAACCCTGGGAGCACTAGTCTATCCCCCACTCTGACCACCAACCCTAACCCCACTACCAGAACCCCCGGGGCCAGGATCATCCCCTCCATCATCTCCTTTCCCCCTTCCTCTGCCTCTCCCACTATCTCTCCCACCTCTCCCCCATCCACCATCTCTACCCCCATCCCTCCCTCCCTGGCCACCACCTCTCCCTCCATCACGACCTCCTCTACCACATCGTACTTGTCAGGCCCTCCTCATAACAGTCTTGGGAACAAGATGGGAGACATCCGTCAGTGCGATCGGTCGATGCTGCAACCAATGGGCATCATACTATGGTGTAGTGCCTGCAAAAGACAAATTCAACTATCAGTACCAGAGTAGATAAAACATAAGTATCAAAACAAGATATAAGCAAAAATTAAAGACCAGAAAGGAAGTACATAAAGCAATCAGAAACAAGACAAACCTGGGTCTACAGTGGCAGAACGCCAGGTCCATGCCACAGGAAGTAATCCTAAGAACTCGATGCAAGCAACATCAAGTGATACCATGGCACCCCAAATAGTAGCATCTCTCAACCTCTGAGTAAAGTAGGTGTAAGAATCAGATACATCTTGCTGCTCTCCAAACTGACGTAACACCCTGTCGGTGTTATGAAAATCTATCATATGGGCGTGATCAGTCACGTGACCAATCAAGTATCGTCACTGATGAAAGAAAGGAAGATGAATGTCCTCTCCATCCCAGATAGGACAAATTTCATGTGCGGCATTTTACAAACCCAACTGTGGCACACTTATCAATTGCGGTATTAAACTGGCAATTGCAGCATTAAAACTGCAATTGCGGCAAAACCGCGCTTGATTGCGGCAAACATGTCAATTTTCCTAAAAAGTACAAATTTTAAAAGAAAAAAATACAAGCATTAATGACACACAAAGCGAGAAAACTCACCGCACGTCTAGAGCTAGCTGGTCTACGGTACATACGGACTTGGTTTGAGATGTGTGTGAATCCAGGAAGGCCAGCCATCGCTCACAAACAAGAGAAAATAAGACAGAAATCAGAAAAGCAACTCACCAATGACTCAGAGCTCCAAAATCGCAAAGTGACAAATGAAGAGCTCTCTTCACTATTTATAAGGGTTCCAAAAAACCCTAATTTCACTAGGAGGTCTGAAAATTCTTCTCGGTCCTTGAAAACTTTGACGGTCAATTACAAAGGCATATTAAAGTATTTTTCAAATCTATCAGCTACCTAGTTCTAGAAATTGCAGTTTCAACAAATCAACGCTTGTCTCGTGACTTTTCGCTCAAATTTGTTGAGGGGGCATAAATACACCTACTGCTGCCAGGGCAAGCTGGGGCAAAATCAAAGAATCTTTGACACACTGTGACAAGTCACATCACATCAAGGAGGGGCAAATGTAGACACCCTAAAATAGACAGGCTTGCGACTTTACATTAAAAACACTAATTTTCATCTATTAATTAAAGGTTTTTTAATCATTAATAAATCATCTATTTTCCTCTAAATTCATTCCCCAAATTATTTAATCAAATTCCCAAAATTAATTAAATAATTAATTTATTTAATTAATTAGCTTTAATTGATTAACTATCATTAATTAATTAATTAAACTCAATTTCCCATAGTTTAAATCCAAATATTTAAACTTATTAATTAAATTAATTTAATTTCATCAAATAAAGCAATTCTTAATCAAAAAGAATTCAATTATCTCACATGTTGAAAACAATTATTAAATAAATGAATTAAATATTCATTTATCTTCAAAGAGATAAC
>MU224420.1:266703-310880 GCA_018584345.1 Thuja plicata
CAAACTCTATCTCCTCTTTACCAAATGAAGAGGTGGAGTTTACTGAGGACCTCTCCAGTTCCTTTTGATCTCAACCGTTCATCTCCTTATCTCTGGGATTGATCTCAACCATTCATATCATCACCAAATCCTATATAATAAACCCTTCATAACCATTTGAAGGATCCAGGATTTCAAGCTCTCGTGCACCATTACTCTGTCAATTTGGTTATAGCATTCAAGCCATCTTGCGATCACACACCCATTTCAATTAGCAACTTCTCAACACTTCTCAAGTCATAGACGTTGCCCTACCAATATTGAGCATCAAGAACATTGTTTCAGAAGGAGTAGAGAGAGACAATAGAAGCTTCAAGCATCATGGGGTTTGCATTCATTTGTTTTCCTTTCTCTTGCTTGTACATTTTATTGATTACATTTCAGTGTTATTCATTTGGTAGTATCATGTATTTGGTTTATATCAATTGTGAAACCTTTGCTACTAACCCTCACCTTTGGAAAGCTTGGGAATCCCTGGATCAGGAATTGAAGAAGAGGTGTACACCAGCCACGCAGGGGTTCTGAGCTAGAATAGCTCCCCCTAAGACCAAGAAGGTCTATTCAACCAGAAATAGAGGATGCGTCCACTGTGGATGCATCAACTACTTTGTTCTCTGCATTGTCCTTCTTTACTTCAACCCAAATTTTTCTTGAATATTCTTTGTCTTGAACAAACTTGACTTCTCCTTCTTCTTCAAATAGTGATCTCTTAGGATCCTCTTGTTTTTGAGTTTTGGATCTACAGAACCTTGAGATGTGCCCAGCCTTACCACATGTGTGACAAATCATAGGAGGTCTGATGTTCTTGTTCATCATGTTGCACTGCTTTGTTGTGTGTCTATTGTAATTACATATCTGACATGTAATGTTCTACAAATTTCTTTGAGGTTGATTTCTCTGATTGCTTTGATTCATTCTTCTCTGATTCTTCTTTTATTGTTTTCTTTGATTTGTTCTGCAATGTATAGCCCTGTGACCAAACTAATTATAGGAGTACCAATAACCATTGAAAGGTCTTACCTCTTTACAATCTCTTTCCAAATGAAAATATTTATTACATGCATAACAAGTTCTAATAAGTTGCTTGATTTCTCCTTTAGGTGGATCTGTTTTAATCTCTGCAACATTTTCAACTTTCTTTGCTTCTAAAGATGCTTCATGTGCTTTCTTTCTTTCTTCTAATGAATTGATTTCAATTTGTGCTACACTATATTCAAGACCAGTAGTGTTGCCTTTTTTCTTTTGTGCATTCAGCTAAGATTGAAGTGAATTAAAACTTGTGTGGAGTTTATCAATCTTATCCTTTGCTTCTGTTAATTCAGATTCTATCTTCTTCTTTATGTTCTCCGATTCCAATACTTTCATGTTTGCTTTCAAGAGTTCATCTTCTAATTGTTTGCTATCTTTGATTTTTTCTTCAATGGCAATCTGACTGTCTATTAGTTGTTCATCCAGATTTTCAATTTTATCTTTCAGAGACATGTTCTCTTCATTCAGCTTTTTGACCATTTTCCCTAAATCACTTGTAGAACAATATTTCAAATCTTTTCTCAATTTCTTGATAAGAATTTGTGAGCCATCAACTTTCAGTCTAAGTTCTTCATTTTCTTTTTCAGATCTGTCAAGATATTTAAGAGTTGCTTCAAGATTATTTTTCAAATGTTTTGCTTCTGCTGAGTCCATGATCTCCTCAAGTGGTTAAACTTTCTTTCAGATGACCAGAGCTCTGATACCAATTGTTAGAAATATTGAGAGGGTGGGGTGAATCAATGTTTGTCTATTTATTATATTTCAGCAACTTAAACATAAATCAAACATACATCCAATGAAGCTTAATACAAGAACACATAACACATGATATGTTTATAGGGAAATCTTGATCAGAGGAAAACCCCGGTGGGAATTAGTACCCACAAATATTGCACTAGTATAATGAACCTATTAAAGTTCCTTTGCCCTATTAGGAGCAGTCTTTACAATCCAAGTACAATGACCCTGTTAGGAGTCTTAGACCCTGTTAGGAGTCTATTGCAAAACCCTGTTAAAGGTATATGGCTCACTGCCTAGGCTCACTACCCAATAAGATGAAGGCTACAACCTTCTGATAATTGATATACACTATATCAAAACTGAACTATTGTGATGAAACTACTGTCTGATCAATTCTGTGTATGCGCCAATGCTCTTATTCTCTTAAAGAGATTTATCTCATGCTGACTTCATTATACTACTCTTCTATATCTCTCTTCTACATATTATTCCACTCTTGTAACATAACTTTATATTACATACTTATATGTTCATACCCGAATAGATGTGACCCAAAACAAGACTTATGGTCGACCCTAAAACATAATACACAATGCTTCTGAGCAACTTGGCTTAAGCATGTTTACAACAATAATAATTACATCATTACAAACATACTATCATAGGCACTTGGCCTTTACATAAAAAAAAATATACGCTGATCAAAACACTTAGTCAGCTTTCATGCTCTATCTTCAGGACTTCTGGTGTACTAATCTGTCTATAACTTCTTCATACTATCATGTTGTACCGTGCGTGTCTAGACTTAGTATGTAGACATTAAATAGAACATATATCTGAATGCGCATACTATGATTCGATCTCTTGCACGTGTGCTGATGTGTTGATCGTTGTATATCTCTTTTTGCCATGTATTCCATACTTAGTCATTTATCTTCTAAGTTATCTTTGACAGAAACTTAATATGACTTTGTTTCCATGATGACAACACAAAATAAATTATGTATCCTCTAGGAGTCAACTTTCCAACATAAGTGTGGACACTAAATAATCAACAAAAACTTAGAGATTAACAAAGCATCCAAATGATCAAGAGCTAATTCATCATAATCTCCATAAAATTTAGGAACCCTCTGTGAAAGTTGTGAAAAGAATTCATTAGAACTGCATTGAAACTTTCTAAGATCCAAAGGCCTGGTATCAACGAGAATCAAAAACCTTTTGAACAAAATTTTAAACATTATGTAATAGATCTTCTATTACTAATTAAAGGACAAATACTCATCCCTAACTAAAATAATTTATTAAATAGAGTCGCCACCTTCTTATCAGAAGGAAAATACTTACTATCTTCTGAGTTCTTTTCTCCTAGTAGAGTCTTAAATATATCACCAGAGCTTCTAGGTAAAATACAAAAATCTTCTTTTGAACAACTCCCAGCAGAGTCGCCAATTTGTTTGTGCTCAAATCAATAGATTGGATTTCCTATGGACTTGTCAATCCAATACTAGGAAACCCAAGTGATTTGGCCAACTAACAAGATTCAACCAAAGCAAGGTTGAACCCTCTGCAATTCTGGCTCTACAGAACCAAGGTCGGTAGCCCTATACCTTAAACTTATCCTTCAAGTCTTAAGGCTTTTTATAGAAAATAGAATACACTTCAAACCCTCTCTCTCAAGTATGGAAAGGTACTTGAAAGAAATCTAACTGAAAGTAATATATCATAAACTATAAAGTAAAATACTTTGAGCAATTGAAAGAATGTTTAGTAAATATGTATGTAAATTGAAATGAACAGATAGATAAGATATTACAAAATTATAAGCAATAAAATGAATAACTATAATCCAAATAATGATTAGACCAGTGCCTTATTCTATCACAGGCAATAGAGTCAAAATCATCCCAACCCTATGTACAATCTTAGACACAGTTTGCAAGAAACATATCACTTCAAAGGCATTATGATGAGCATGTATCTTAAGACAAATCCACAGCTATCTCAATTGAGTTTAGCTCCTCAAATGATAGACCGATTGATTGTAGCCACAATCAATTGAATTTAAGCATGCAAGATGAAAAGACCAATTGATAATGAAAGTTGTAAATTTAATCAATTAAGTATGCAACATCAAACTATCACTTTGAAGAAAATATAAATATTTTATCCAAGGGACTAATCAAAAATGAAGTTGAGTCAATTCCCACATATGAAATTAAAAAAAGCACTTATCTTTATTGATTTTGAAAAAATAGTACATCCATGTCCATGTTACACTTCTTGATTAAAAACTATCCAAATATGTGAAATTTTATTATATTGTATTGTCTTGTCTCTTTAGATTTTACATTATGTATATATATATATATATATGTGTGTGTGTGTGTGTTTGAGTGGCTTTCACACCTCTTTAGGGTGAAAAGACACAACCCTTATTACAAATTATTTTGAAAAAACAATAAACTAACTAAAAAATAGCTACCTAACTTTCGGATTTGTCTTTGGTATAAAATCCAAAACACCTCGTGAAAAGATAATATTTTTTCTGGAGATGGAAAATTTGATTTTCCGAATTGGGTCATGTTTATGTTTTTAAAATCAAACCATCTTCAGCCTCTGTGGGCATCATCTTTCTAGAAGGTCAAAATTCTAGCACTTTCTGAAGGCTTCGATTAGTTAGTTCTATTTATTTGTGTCATAATGCTTCCTTCCTTTGATTTTTTAGTATGGAGAAACTTGCTTCTTGATAATGGATTGGGACTTCTAAATTATCAAAATTTAGTGTACCACCAAAGCCCACATCTCTTGATACTGACATTTATGGTATAAAGAGCTATAAATATATATAATCAATATCAAATACATAAATATAGAAATATATATACATATACATCTATGTGTTTAAATAAACATGATCGTATTGATGTAAAAAGAGATGTATATCTATATATATTACCATATATCCATATATAGACACAGATATATACATGTTTCATATAGATTGATAGTTGTATATATATATATATATATTGTTATATATTTTTTAAGTGATATATCTGCCCCTATATTTATGTATATATTATAGACTTAGATATAAAAATATATATCATATACATATCTACTTAGACAAATAAATAAATTTATTCTTAATATTGTTCTTATATTTCACATGTGTATTAACAATTATCAGAAGTATCTACACACCAATAATTCCCTCTCTAGTCATTTCCCCTCCCTGCCATCTTGCAAGTGTCCCATGTTCTTCTCCTTCCGATGCCAGAGTAGTCCAAAGGTCTGGCGGTGGAAGAGACAATATAGGGCCCACCATCATTTAACTGGTTATATGCATTCAGCTCCCTCTAAGGTTATTCTATCTGCATGGCCTTTCACCCTATTTTTTGAGAAATGTCCACCCCCATTAAGCTGAAGGGCTCCAAGCCTCAATTAGCTTTTGAGGGGGAAATCACTGTCAACATACTAAAGTCGGTTATGCCGAATACACATGCTCTAACTCTTAGGGTCATTTTTCAGATTCTGGGGCTAGAATTTCTTTCCAACAAAGATTGATACCGAGTTAACTTAGATATCCCAGCAATGTTCATATCTATGGCAATTCAGGTAGATCTTGGGAAATCTGGCATTGGGAGGCTCTGCATGCTCATTTTTAAACGCAAATATTTAGGAGGACTGGGTCTAGTTATTCAAAATATTCGCGGAGATTTGTCGATCACAAGACCCAGATTTTACAATATGTCAATGATTAATGGAAGACATGTTCTATCCTCCCCTATTCTAGTTACAGATGACCTATCAATGTTGATCTCAAGAACTCCCATCATCAGAAGAAATCTATATTTTCTATTTTTTACCTCCATGTAAGGGCTCAAGAGGAAGATGATTGGTTCTATAATTATTGGCATGAAGATGATGTGGGTAACATTGATAGAGAAGGTTTTAGTGACTCGGATGATGAAGAAGCAATTATTGAAAGGATAAAGAAAGTTGGCCCAAGGTAGAAGAAAAGGAAAAATGAGGACTCCCCCTCAACCACTAAAACCATTGGCGTAACTACTTTAATAGGCTTGTGCTCTTTCATCTATGTATGGAGCACCTTTGAGCATCAGTAAAATGTAGGCCAACTAATAAGTTTCCCGTTGGTGTGTCATCTATCCCTAATAAGCATCTAAAATTATATGGGCTATTCAAAATGTTGTCCCAACGTTTTTGTTACATGGATATTGTTACTGTATCTAAACCTTATCTTTAGATGTTTTTCACTATCAGAATGTTGGGATTTTAATGAGAAATTTAGTTATAGTTTAGTTTAGATTTGGTAGCAATTAAATAACAACATTTTTCTTTCAATTGCTACATCTCTAAAATCTTTGTACTACAGATACTTATTTATAAAGAAATGGAAACATCATATGGAAACCTACCAATTTGATTATGACGATAATGTTAACTATTGGTTTCTATATATAAAATAGGCAATAAAGAAATATATTAAGGGATATATAAATCAATTCTTTAATATATAATCATAAACATAGATTTTTAGGGAAATTTTATTGATGTTTTCCGTCTTCTTTCAAAATATTTGTAGATCCTGATCACAATAAAATTGCTTAAGATCTTGGATATTACAAGAGTTTATCTTATCTTAAATTTCATACGGGGTATATTATTAATGTACCATGTAGATATAGTTTTTGTTTGAGTGATGTTTGTGCAGGATCAGGTAAAAGTACACTCCAGAAAGAATACAAGAAAAAATGAAGGATTTATCCAACGGAGCATTAATAAAAAATTAGGGCCAAATATTTCCGAGTAACTCTATGTAATAGTCAAGATTTGAAAGGATAAGGGATATCTCTGAAGAGTTATCTAGTTGTAAATGAAGAGGTATGTAGTTGTAAATGGAGGCATGCCTCCATCTATTCTATTTGTAACTGAGACTATCTGTTATGTTTTTGCACCTTGGTCCTAGGCTAGACTTGAGGTTTTCTTCTTGGTTCTTTCCTACTAGTACCCGCAGTGAACGGAGACAATGTAACTTTACCACTTTTTAATATAAGGGCCTTTTACTGATAAAAAAAGAAAGTAATAATCAATAAATAAACCACAAAGACCTCAAATCTATTTATCAGTTACCCAAATGTATTTTTCTATACTTAATTTTTATAAAAATAGTTCACACTATTATTCTAAATTAAGCATATAAAAATATAATTTTAAATAATAGATAAATAAATTAAAACAAAACTTATAAAAGAAGATCAAAACTTATACTTTAATTATGCATAATATAAATTAAAATCCCAAAATATATGATTTAATGAATATAAAAATAATATCCATTAAATCATATGTTTTAAAATTTTAATTTATATTAATCTTAAATAAAGTATAAGTTTTGATTGAACCCCTTAAAATAATAAATAAATATTATTTAATCCAATTTTATGAATTAATAAATATCATTTCAAATGATATTTATTAATCCATAAAATTGGATTAAATGAGATTTATCATTGTTTTGTTAATACAACTAAGCCTACGGCGGAAAATCTCTACCCTAACCCGTGAGTTTTTAAAACAAAAGGCAAAATGCCTTCACCCTATGTCATGGATTAAAAGGTAAGGAAACCCTATAATCATTTAGCTCATTGTCTTTGTGTTTCCACTCTGCCCTATTTTTTTCTGGCTCCATGAGGGTTTGGAAAAAATGTTTACTGCTACTAATTAATGGCCGCCACTATATGAAAGTGATGGTACTTATTGTTCTAGAAACGCTGCTCCATCTTCTTTTTCTGGCCGCTACTTCATGCTTGACATCTCTCCATTTTATGATGGAAATGAAACACATTTCCCTTGCAATTCGTGCTCACTCCTCCTCCAACTCACGATTTTCACTATCATATTGTCACTTTTGATTTTTTTTTTATATGGATCTTTCTATGAATGTTGTCACCTCCATAGATGATTACAAAGGCTTGGAGACTCTTCCTTGTGACCACTTCTAGTAGACCAAACTTCACGAGTAAGATCTTTTATTTTTGTTCATTACTTGAAATATGCAAATGAACTTAAAGAAAAAGAGCTCCTCTGAAACTGTGATAAATACACATTTAGAAGAATGCTTTCTTTATTTAAAAAATGACTAACTTTCACTGGTAAGTTTGCAAGCCTTGAACGTTCTATTTGAGTAAATAAATCTGAAATTTTGTGGATAAATTTAGTACTTTGTGTGATCTTTCCTAAATCTTTGGATCATCTAAACCCTAAGGTTAAAGACTATCAAAAACTCGAGAGTTTTCCTTATGTTATGGTACCTAATGCAAACTGAGCTCTTGTTGTATTAAACCTGGGTATGTTGGTCATCCCTTATTGTAAAGGAAACATTTCATAACTCTTCACTTACCTTTTTTCTCCTTTCATGGATATCCCTGATGAAAATCAGTGTCCCCTATATGATTAAAGCAATTAAAGATTCAACTATTTGTTTAAAAGTTCTCTATTGCATATGACTATCTTGAATAACTCCAGCTACACCTTATATTATCTATTTCATATTCTCTTTGTTATATTAATGACTCTGCATTCAATTATTATGCCTTTTGTTCTCCATTTTACACCTTACTACTAGCTTGTGATGATTCTTCACATGATATTCATTCCTGTGTTAAACCATGTAGATGCTTCTTCATGAATAGAAACTCTATCCCAAGGCATTAAAATTTGTTCTAAACTTCACCATTTTATCCTTTAATGTCAAACAACACCTCCATAAAGTATTTCATAGCAAACTGTCTTTAGCTTATAATCTCCATAATATTCCTAATAATTGTAATTGCTCTCATGTCATATTGATGTTGATGCTTTTGCTAAATGAGTTATTTTCAATCATTGTTGCTTTTGTATATTAATGGATTCAATATTTGAATGGACCATAACAACATTCTGATAATCTGTAATAAGGACTTTCCTTTCTGATGATAAGAATATGTGTAACTGAAATTGACAAAAGGTCAGATACTTACCTTAGTGCAGCAATCAATGATTGTTCCTCTTTTATTTTGAAGTATTGTTATTTTCCATTATATCTGATTACTCTTATGAATTGAAATTGATGTACATGCCTTTTGCACTACCCTTTCACTTCCAAGGTGAAAATTTTGCTTCTTTCTTTTATTTAACTATCCAAGTTCACTAGCACTCATTTCTTCTGTACTTGATATGGCTTAAATGCTTCAAGAAAACTACCCTTGTGATATATAATAGATTTCATGACTATTCCTGAACAACAATCAATGCTTTCAAAATAACCTCCTATAGTAGAGCAATGTATATAAGAAAAATTACTTCCTGTAGCAATCTGAAACATATGCAAAATTTGATAATTGCCAGTAGGACTGCTCCTGTAGCAATATAAACCTCTTGTAGAAACTCTGAAAACTTTGAAATGAAATAAAAACCTCATGTAGCACTACATGATTGATTTATAGGCTAAAAGGTTTCATGGTAGAATGCCATGTCCCTTCAATAGCTAGTCTTCTACAACTCCATGATTTGATTGAAAGGTTTCATACCTGTAATTTATTTATGTCCCTTTGACAATCTCCTCAAACTGTCTGTCTTCGCCTCTTTCTGATTTGATTAGATGGTTCCATGCTTGTAATTTATGCATTTCCCTTCGACAATCTCCTCAATGTCTTCCAAGTCCATCAATCATGCAAGATTTATCTGATCATCAAAGGCGGTTGCCTATTCATACTAGATTCCTATCCTAGAAGATGTGTGCTTTTGATAGCAGCAAATTGAGATGGTTTGTTGTTATCAGTGACACTTATCTTTAGCATAGGCAGCATGGATGTGCACTTTAAACACCAAAGGATGATCTGATAAATCCTTTAAGGACATGTTGGGCTCAACCCTTGTGGAAGCCACATTTTTCTCCACATGCCTTAAACCTTCATGAAAAATGAACCTATACCTGTACATAACACAAACATTGTTAAAAAATAAAGTAGCTCAAGTATTATGATCATTACTTCCAGCAGCTCTTCTATATGCATTCTGATTTACATTTTTGTAAATGTATGGAAGTAGATGTGATAGAGTGATAGGATTAATTCTTCCATTTCTCAGTTTGCATGAACTGACCCCATCTCTCTCTTTTTTGTAGGAAATACTTCAGATGTGGGACCCAGATTGAAGAAAATATCAACCTTCAACAAAGATACTAGGCAATGGGGAGCGTAACCCTATCCTTCTATTTCTTGTGTTTCTTTCATTTACAAAGATGTATAATAGCTTTTATTTCTGCATTTAAATTCAAATACATGCTTGCATTATCCTAAGCCATGGGTTGTGTGGTTGCATGATGAATGCATTTTCATAATTGTATATCTCTTAATTGATAAAAGAGCTTTTATCTATCATAAAATGCACTTTCGATTCATAGTTTTCAAAGAAACCACTGCTTCCGTGGATCATTTCATTGTTGTACTTATTTCACTTGAAATGAGCAAAGATTTTCTTTCTTTTTGAGCTCAAGCATTTGTACATTGTAAAAAAATTGAATCTTTTGATAGTTAGGACAGCAAAACTCATACTTTTGAAACTTTTTCTATGAAACCATAAATTAACTTGCAACGTAGAAATGATAAACAAATATGATAACTGAATGTAATCAATTATAATAGGCAATTCTATAAATTTAAAATGAACTTTTTCCACCAAAAAATAAGGGCTAATAACATCCCTTCCAATTAGAACAAACATGGTGAAAATTGGTAACATTTTTGGCGACCTCTCAGGGGTGTTTTCCTACTAAACAGAAATAGACCAATTGCCTTTTTGTATATCTATTGGCCACAAAGTCTTCAACTTAGTAAAAATAAACCTTCTCATACTGAAAAAAAGCACACATTGAAAATGGAAACTAAACTGAAACATGTGTTAAAAGCACTTAGAGAAAGCAAACTACAACTGAACAACGAATCTGCACTTCATCATTGTTGTAAGAAATCATGTTTAAGTGAGGAGGAGCTCCTCTCCTAAATCCTTTTGGCTCTCTCCAAGACCTTCACTGGGTCTTCTCTTAGGGTCTCTTCTCTACCCTAGCTAGAAGATTCTTTCCTAATCCTCTGACTCCCTAGGAACTTCACATTAACTTCAAACCCAACTCCTTTCACTCTTTCTTAGCTTTCTTGCAACCATGGCTTCACAAACCTCTGACTACTCCAATGGTTCCAAATACCTAAGATGAAGTTTCCAACACTCCTTAGGTCTATTACAACTCCTATGGATCCATCCTTCATCCATTTTTCAATCGAGTTCAAAATCTAGTCTTTTAGGCCTTGTAACCTTTTTAGGCCTATTAGCCCTCCTAATCACTGAAAATGTGATTTTCCTCCTAGATTTCCTTAACAACACTAGAAACAAAGTAAATATTCTTTATGGTTTTTTCTTACCCTTCAATATTTTCTAGGTCTCAAATCTCAACTCTGTCCATACAATGGACTTCTACCAAACCCCTAAAAATAAGGGTTTCAAAGGCATGTAGACTGGTTTGGTAACTTGGTCTTCTTTCTCCAATCAAATGGTCTCCTCTAGACTTATCCTTCCATAAGAAGGTCTGCACCACATACCTCTACACTCCTCTAATCTTTATTGGCTCATACCAAATCACTCTGCAAACTCCATTGCCACTGTATTGTTCAAATACCCTAACCAGAATGCTCACCACTCGCATAGGGCCTGAATGTTCTCAAGCTTCCCCTGCACACACACACTCCAAAATCCATATATATATAGTATATAAGAGTTCATAATGGATTCCAAGTTTTCATGGATTTTGAGCTATGGGAACTCCAAAGAAACCCATTATTTACATAACTGGACCAAAACTAGCCAGTGAACTTACAAAACACAAATAAATTAATAAAACCTAACCAGCACTTACAATCTACCAAACTAATACCACACAAAGCTTGGAAACTACATTTAAAACACTACCCAATCACTCATCCATTCCATTCAATCCAATAAAGTGATGGATGATGGCTCTGTCACAAAATTACACTGCAAATTGATCCTTCCTTGTGATCAGTCCGTACAAAATGAAATCTAACATTCAGATTAGGGTTGGATTCACCTTATATACCCCTATCCCATTTGTTTGGACCATTTTTTCATGATTTTGGCACCTTAATGGCCAATTCCTAGAATCTAGGAAATGTTCTCATGACAACTTTAAAAGTTGTCATGACAACTTTGACAACTTTTGTCAAAATTGCAACTTTCACATTTTGAGTGTCCTAATTGGTTCTAAACTTTACCAATTGACCTCAAATGGCTAGAAAACAACTAATCATTATAAATTTTCCCAATTTGGGACTTTGGTCAACTCTTTGATTTTTGAATTGACTTCTAGGCCTTAGACTCCTAGACTCAACTAGACACAAACAAACACAACCCTAATCTTTCCAAACATAAACCACACCTCAAACACACACTAGGGACTTTATATTTTAGTCCTTATTCAAGGATGGTTGGCCAAACCAACCTACAAGAAAAAACTGATTAAGATCTTTCAATAGACCTTAAGGGTGCTCCTGCGCCATACACCCCCCTGCAAAAAGCAAGTCAAGGAACTTTTGGTGATAGGAACTCCTCATTGATTCCATTTTTCTTGAAGTCACTTTTAGCTATCCAGGTGGCTTTTGACTCTGGTTTTTGCTTCTGCTTCACTAGATGCTCCATGTAGAATCTTATATCTTATTTTCTTTTTCACCCTTGAATCCAATATCTTCTCAACTTGTGGTTTGTCCTGTTCTAGAGTCTTGAGCTCTTCCATGTCCTTATGTACCTCTATTCTATACTACATCTCATCCATATCTAGCCCCTTATATTTTATCAAATCCTTCACATTGAAGATTGGAGAAATTGACATCTCCTTGGGCAACTCTACCTTGTATGCATTGGATCCATACTTTGCCAATATCTTACAAGGCCCAATTCGTTTCATCTGTAGCTTGCTAGGTATCCCTTTTTGTATTCTCTCCTTATTCAAGAACACCATGACTAGTTCACCCACTTCAAACTGCAATTCTCTTCTCCCCTCATCTTTCTTTGCCTTCAACTTTTGATTTGCCTCCATCAAGGTCTTTTGCACTTGCTCATGAACTTCCTTCATTGATTGTGCAAAATCATCAGCATTCCCACTGACTCCCACATATCCTTTGAGATCTTTGAGTTCCATCACACCCCTTGGATGTTCCCTATACACAATCTCTAATGGGCTCTTCCCTGTAACTCTGTTGGTACTGTCATTGTAGGCAAACTCTGCCTGTGGGATAACTTTCTCCCAACCTTGTCCATACTCCTTGGTCATACATCTAAGAAAGTTACCAAGTACCCTATTGATTACTTTAGTCTTCCCATCTATTTGAGAATGATAGGAAGATCCATGAGATAATTTGGTACCTAATCTCTTCCATAGGGTCTTCCAAAAGTGACCCATGAACTTCACATCCCTGTCTGCAACAATGCTCATTGGTAGGTCATGGATCCTTACCACTTCTTTGAAAAAAAAGTAGGCAATATGGCTGGCATCATGTGTTTTTTTACCTAGTATGAAGTGGCTCTTTTTACTAAACCTATCTACCACTACAAATACACTGTCTAAACTAGTTGGAGTTCTAGGTAACCCCACTATGAAGTCCATACTTATGCATTGTGAAGGTATACTTGGGATGGGTAATGGCTGGTAAAGTCCTGCATTAGATGAAGTGCCTTTAGCCTTCTAACATATGCCACACTTCTCCACATACCTTCTTACTTCCTTCTGCATCTTTGGCCACCAATAGAATCTCTCTACTAAGTCCAATGTCTTATTCAATCCAAAGTGTCCACTTAGGCTTCCATTATGCTTCTCTTGTATAAGGTTCTCCCTCATAGAGCCTCTTGGAACACATAGTTGCTTGCCTTTGAATAGCAACCCATTCTACAATGTATACTCTGCAAACTCACTATGAAAATGATTCTCAAGATTCTAACACACCTTATATATCTCTAAGAAGTCTGAATCTCCCTCATATAGGTCCTTAAAACCTTCAGCCCCTGTACTCTTCAACTGAATCTCTTGGATGGTGAGTAGTCTTGTACTAAGGGCATTTGCAACTTTGTTTTGCACTCCCTTCTTATGTTTGATAGTAAATGTGTAAGACTGTAGGAATTCCACCCACTTGATGTGTCTCAAGCTTAGCTTGTCTTGAGTGTTTATGTAACTCACTGCTTGGTTGTATGTGAAGACAACACAATCTTTGGGAAAAAGATAATTCCTCCACTTATTTAGGGCTTGTACAAGAGCATATAACTCCAAGTCATAGGAAGAGTACCTAGACTTAGCCTCATTTAGTCTTTCACTGAAAAAGTCCACAGGCCTACCTTCTTGACTTAAGACATCTCCCACTGCAATGCTACTTGTATCACACTCCATAATGAATGGTTTATTAAAGCTTGGTAATAGAAAAATAGGTTGATTAGCCACTTCCTTCTTCAATCTCTCAAATCCATCATTAGCTTCCTTTGTCCACACAAATTTTCTTTTCAATCCTCCTTTTATAGTCTCTAGGACTGGAGCACAAATCTCATTGAACCTCCTAATGAACTTCCTATAGAATTGGGCTAACCCATGGAAGATCCTAACTTCAGTCCCTGTCTTAGGAGTAGGCCAGTTCAATATGGCCTCTACCTTCTCCTTATCCTTTTTTAATTCACCCTTGGAAACCACAAAGCCAAGGTAGACTAGCTCTTCTTTCATGAACTCACTTTTCTCAAGGTTTATGGTGAGTTTCTCTTCCTGCAACTTCTTCAACACTAACTCCAAGTGTTTCATGTGATCCTCTTTAGTTTTACTGAAAATTAGGATGTCATCTAAATAGACAACTATAAAAACACCTATATATTCCTTCAAGACTTCATTCATCCCCCTCATAAAGGTGCTTGGTACATTGGTAAGCCCAAAGGGCATCACTAACCATTCATAAAACCCCTCTATAGTCTTAAATGTAGACTTCCACTCATCACCCTCTTTGATCCTAATTTGATAGTACCCACTCTTCAAATAAATTTTAGAGAAGTACTTAGCACCCCCCAAGCAATCCATCAAGTCTTCTATTCTAGGAATTTGAATTCTATACCTAATAGTTATCCTATTTATTTCCCTAGAATCAGTAGACATTATCTACTTACCTCCCTTCTTAGGAGCCAACACCACTAGGATAGCACATGGGCTAATTCTCTTCCTTATCAACCCTTGGTCCAAAAGCTCTTGGACTTGTCTGGCTATCTCCTTGTTTTTCTCTAGTGTCATCTTGTATGCAGCCTTGTTTGACAAAGATGATCCTTGTATGAAGTCAATTTGATGAATTATCTCCCTCTTTGGTGGAAGGGTGGCTGGTGTACCCTCACAAATTATGTCCTTGTACTACTCTAACAGTTCTCTTACCTCATGTGGTATAGGTTCCTTCTCATGAGACTCCTCCTTTGGCTTTAGCAAGATTGCATAACCAACTTCTTCTTCCTTCATATCCCTTAGAAATTCTTTTCTACTCAATAACATGGCACTGGAATGTCTTCTCCATTGTATCCTCTTCTAGTATGGATTGTATTTTGTAAGTGACCCCATTTTTCTTGAAGGTGTACTTGTTGTCTTTCCCATTATGGACTGCATCTCTGTCATACTACCATGGTATGCCAAGCAACAAATGGCAAGTATCCATTGGAAAAACATCACATAGTATCTTGTCTTGATACTTTCCAATGGAAAATTCCACCCACACTTGTTCATTGACTAAGATATTCTAGCCCTTATTCAACCATGTGACTTTGTAAGGACATTCATGTGGAATTTTAGTGAGCTTTAACTTCTCTACTGCCTCCTCTGATATAACATTGTCTGTAGATCTTGAATCAATGATCACCTTACACACTTTTCCCATTATCTTTCACTTGACCCTAAAAAGAGCCCGTCATTTATTGTGTCCATCCTTAGTGGGTTCTTTAATTAGTATTCTCCTAAGCATCAAAGTTTCACCTTTCTCTGAATCCAGACTGACCTTTGAATGCTTAGTGTTGTCCTCCTCTTGGACATAATTGATCCTCTTTTCTCCTTGTGAGGATGTTGGCTTATTTGGACACATGTATGAAGGGTGCCCCAAATATCCACAGTTGTAACATTTCATGGAAGAGAAATGAGATCCCCTTCCAAAACCTCTTGTCCTTCCTCTGCCACTATTATAAGAACCCCTTCCTCTATTGCTGAATCAACCTCTATTGTTTTATTCTTGTCCGTGATCTACATATCTGGAGTCACCTTGACCCCTATTGTCATTGCCTCTACCACTTGAACCTCCTCTATGGCCACCTCTATTGTCTCTTCCGTTTCCTCTACCTTTGGAGCTAGAATCTTGTCTTTTCTTTAGTTTTTCTTCCACCTTCAAAGCCATTTGGAAATAAATATGAATGGAAGTCAGGGTAAAGAGACTAAGCTCTTCTTGAATTTTCCACCTTAATCTATTAAGGTATCTTGCCACTTTAATACTTTTTGTCTCCTGGATTCCTGATCTAAGACAAACTTTTTGGAATTCTTCAGTATAGGCTGACACATCTAGGTACTTTTGCCTAAGATTTTGCCTCTTCTTATGCAGTTGGATGTCATAATCCTTTGGAAGATAATAATCCTTCACTTTTTCCATCATTTTCTTCCAATTTGTTATGGGCTTCTTTCCCTCTTTCTCTCTTTCTTCCTACAAGAACTTCCACCATGTAAGTGCTTGCCCTGCTAAGCCTTGACTTGGCTATCTTCACCTTTTGGGCTTTTGTAATCCCGTCACACTTGAAGTGATTCTCCATTCCTTCAAGCCATTCCATAACCATTTCAGCATCCATCTTGCGAGAGAATATTGGGATGCCTTCTAGAGCCTTTCCACTCAATGCCCTGAGTGCTTTGAGGAATGGTTCCTCAAGTAGAAGAGGATCAGGCTCTGGTTCTATTTCCTCTTCCACTAGTTTATTTCCCTTATCTATCCCTTCATGCATTTCTTCTCTCAACTTACTAGCAGTTTCAACCACTTTTTCCATCTTGATCTTCATTTCCTCCATTACTTCTTCAAGAATCCTATTTTTGATTTGTTGCTCTGACAAATCTTTGGCCAACTCTGCACTGCTCACCATGCTGGACTCACCTATGGACTCACTCCAATCTGACATACACCAATTCAATCACCCAAGCCTTTCAATGGCTTTGATACCAATTTGATGAGGAGCTCCTCTTTTAGATCCTTTTGGATCTCTCTAAGACCTTCACTGGGTCTTCTCTTAGGGTCTCTTCTCTACCCTAACTATAGGATTCTTTCCTAGTCCTCTAACTCCCTAGGAACTTCCCCTCAACTTCAAACCCAACTCCTTTCACTCTTTCTTAGCTTTCTTGCAACCATGGCTTCACAAACCTTTGACCACTCCAATGGTGTCAACTGCCTAAGATGAAGTTTGCAACACTCCTTAGGTCGATTACAACTCCTATGGATCCATTTTAGTGAATCCTTCATCCATTTTTCAATCGAGTTCAAAATCTAGTCTTTTAGGCCTTGTAGCCTTTTTAGGCCTATTAGCCCTCCTAATCACTAAAAATGTGATTTTCCTCCTATATTCTCTTAACAACCCTAGAAAAAAAGTACATATTATTTGTGGGTTTTTCTTACCCTTCAAGATTTTCTATGTCTCAAATCCCAACTCTGTCCGTACAATGGACTTCTACCACACCCCTAAAAATAAGGGTTTCAAAGGCATGTAGACTAGTTTGGTAACTTGGTCTTCTTTCTCCAATCAAATGGACTCCTCTAGACTTCTCCTTCCATAAGAAGGTCTCAGCCACATGCCTCTATACTCCTCTAATCTTTATTGGCTCATACCAATCACTCTGCAAGCTCCATTGCCACTGTATTGTTCAGATACCCTAACTAGAATGCTCACCACTCGCCTAGAGCCTGAATGTTCTCAAGCTTCCCCTGCACATACACACTCCAAAATCCATATCTATATAGTATATACAGGTTCCTAATGGATTCCAAGTGGTCATGGAGTTTGATCCACTGGAACTCCAAAGAAACCCATTATTTACATAACTGGACGAAAACTGGCTAGTGAACTTACAAAACACAAATAATTTAACAAAACCTAGCCAGAAGTTACAATCTACCAAACTAATACCACACAAATCTTGGAAAATACATTTCAAACACTATCCAATTATTCATTCAGTCCATTCAATCCAATAAAGTGATGGATGATGGCTCTGTCACAAAATTACACTGCAAATTGATCCTTGCTTGTGATCAGTCCATACAAAATGAAATCTAACTGTCATATTAGGGTTGGATTCACCTTATATACACCTATCCCATCTATCTGGACCATTTGATTTGGATTTGGGAACCTTAATGGCCGATTCCTAGAATCTAGGAAATGTTGTCATGACAACTTTAAAAGTTGTCATGACAACTTTTGTCAAAATTGCAACTTTCACATTTTGAGTGTCCTAATTGGTTCCAAACTTTACCAATTGACCTCAAATGGCTAGAAAACAAATAATCATTATAAATTTTCCCAATTTGGTACTTTGGTCAACTCTTTGACTTTTGAGTTGACTTTTAGGCAGAATGATGATGTTGTTCAGGACCAAGAACCAAAAGAAAACTAAAGGCAGAATGAGCTTGAAGAAAAACCTTGTGTGCATAATACCTCAAAAGAAACACTTGAGGTGTATCCCATTCATTGGGATTGCTAAATCATTTCCTTCAAGTGTAGATAAATGGAAAGCATTATGTGGCGTACTAGTTGTTATGATATACAAACCAACCCACAACATCAAATTTTGAATGTCTTACGGGTCTACTTTTCAATTCCCATTTCAATACAATGTCTCATGGATGGAAACTTTTGGGAGATGCTTTCTTGTCAAATGATCTCTTCATTTGAGCTTGATGAAGAACAAGTTTTTGTAAGGCATCTCTCCTCTTCTCTTCTAACTCATTTAGTTGAGCCAACCTTGCTGCCATAGGCTCTTCATCAATCGTATCCAACTGATACATAAAATCAATTGCTGAAAAATCAACTAAAACAGGTAATCTAGCTTTCTTACCATAAACCAATGTGTAAGGAGACATACCAATTGACCTTTTTGGAGTTATTCTATCAGCCCAAAGTGCTGATTTCAACTTTCCATGTCAAGAACATTGATTACCTTCTAAGGTCTTCTTTATAATCCAAAGAAGGTTCTTGTTAGTGGATTCATCTTGCCCTTACCCTATGGGTAATAATTTTATGAAGTATTCAGATACACACCTTTCTTAACAACCCACTCTACAACTTTATTTCCTGTAAATGCAAGTGCATTATCTAAAATAATTGAATCTGGTACACCAAATCTGTAAATTAAGTCATCATAAAAATTTAAAACAGTAGTATCATTTGCATCTTTGAGAGCAACTACTTTTGTCCACTTTGTGGAATAATTAGTGGTTGTTAATACCCACTTATGCCCTTCACTTGAAGGTGGGTTAATGACGCCAATAAAGTCAAGATCCTATTTCATAAATGGTTGGTCCACTTGAAATTTTTCTTTACCAGCAAAAATTGCACATTGTTTGTACTTTCTTACCTAGGAATGTGCATCTTTAAACACACTTGGCCAATAATATGCTACTTTAATCACCTTAAGAGTTGTAGCTCTTGGTGACAAATGGACTCCAGCTGGCCCTTCATGAAATTGATGTAAAATATGCTCAATCTGATCTGCTTTAATACATCTTAAAAAGACACCTTGCAAATCCTTTTTAAACAATATATCATTTAGTAAACAGTAATGAATAGAGTGCAATCTATAATACCTTCATTTTGACCTTTCCAAACCTTCAATATATTGTCTTGTTTGTAAGAAGATGATCATATCATCTACCCAATCATTTTGAAAATATGGAACAACAAGTTGTTCATCATCTTCTAAAGCTAAAACAACATCAGAATCAGCTTTGGGAGTGTTATATCCATTTCCTGCAAGTTGTTCACACAAACCTTTACCTCTTCCCAACTTGGTGAATTTGATTTCGATGTCATACTCTATTTCTTTGGTAACCTTGCCAGCTCTTTTGGTATTAAAGTCCTTATTCAGCAAGAAATCCTTAACAGAAGGATGCACAACCATTAATTTAATCTTATTGTTTGAAAGCATGTTCCTGAAATTCTTCAAACTTCTTACTACAACAAGTACATATTTCTCAACAAATGAATAATGTAACTCATAATCTTTAATGCCTTGACTGAAAAATGCTAATGGTTTCTCAAAAGATTCATCATTTTTTTTACTAACATAGAAGCAATGCTATCAATGTTCCCACAAGTATTGAAAATGAAACCTTTTCAGAAATCAAGTGGGAGCAGCAGCTAATGCTTCTTTTATGAACTCAAAACTATGTTTTCCCTCTTTAGTCCAACTGAAAACTATATTTTTTCTAAGCATAGTTGTTAATGCAATTAATAATTTGGCAATATCTGGAACGAATCTCCTCACAAAATTAATCCTACCTAAGAAACTTTGGAGACCTTTTTTATGAGCTGGAAGTGGTAAGGCTAGAATAGCGCTTACTCTTTCAGGTTCAATGGTAATACCCTCTTTAGAAACAATAAATCTCATAAATTTACCTTCATGAACAGAAAATACACTTATCTTGGGTTTTAAAGAAATATCATATTCCCTGCATCTTTCAAAGATGACTCTTAAATGCTGAAAATTGATCTGATGCATTCTTTGAGAAAATAGTAATATCATCAAGGTAAATAAGTACAAACTTGTACATTAAGTTTATGAAAGCCTTATCCATTTCATTTTGAAAGGTTGCACCTGCATTAGACAAAACAAATGGTATCTTTTGATAAGCCATAGTTCCCCATTTGGTAGTAAATATTGTTTTGAATCTATCCTCCTCTCTTATCAAAATCTGGTTATAACCAAAGAAATCATCAAGTAATGAAAACCATTTTGATCCTAAAACAACATGTAGAATCTACTCCATTGAAGGCAAAGGATGTATATCCTTCAATGAAGTTCTAGACAAATCATGGAAATCAACACATTATCTGATTTCTCCATTCTTTTTCATAACTGGAACCAAATTTGACACCCAAGAGGTATGCTTGATTGAGAATATAATATTTCTCTCAATAAGTTTATTCAATTCTTTAATCATAAGAGGATCTAACTTAGGATTTACTATCCTTTGATTTTTTCTAATTAGTTTCTCTCCTGGTTCTAACTCAATTGTATGCTGAGAAATACTAGGATCAAACCCTTTCAAATCTAAATAATTCCAAGCAATAATATCATGAAATTCATTGCATAAATTAGCAAAGGTTTGATGCTCTTTAGGTGTACATACTGTCGCAGGCTCGATCTTATTTCCATAATCTCGAATTAATGAGGGGGTTAGTAGCACTGATTTGCAATGTGGGAAACCCATCAATTACTACTAAGAATGAAACTACAAAAAATAAAATGACAAGCAATAAAGGAGGAATACAAAGGAATGTAAACCAACAAAGCTCTAACCTTCTATTGTCTCTCTCTAGTCCTTCTGAAATGATGTTTGTGTGGTGCTCAGTATTGGTGTAGACAACATCTATGACTTGGGAGCGTTGAGAATATGATATTGAATGCTTTGATTGCAAGAATGCTTGATGCTTGAACCAATCTGACAGAGTAATGGCACACGTAAGCTTAAAATCCTGGATCCTTCAAATGGTTATGAAGGGTTGATTATATAGAATATAAAAATAATATGAACGATTGAGATCAAAGGTAAATGGAGAATCCCTCAGTAAACTCCACCTCCTCAACTTGGATAGAGGAGTAAAGTTTGGTTAGCTGAACAACTGATTATGAGTTACCTTTTGAACTGAAGAGGTAATTTGGAGTTACATTTTTGAAATAAAGAGATAGGTGGATTAATTGATGCTATCAGAGATCTGATTAAGAGTTCTCTTTTTTGAACTAAAGAAAGGATTTAATTGAATATTTAATTCATTTTTATAATTAAAGTATTCAACATGTGAGATAATTAAATTCTTTTTTGTTTAGAATTGAATTATTAAATTAAATTAATTTCATGATATTAATTTAATTAGAAGAATTAATTAATAAGTTTAAATATTTAATTTAAACTTTAGGAAATTGAATTTAATTAAATTATGGAAATTAATCAATTAAGGTTAATTAATTAATAAAAATAATTATTTAATTAATTTTGGGGATTTAGATAATTTAGGGAATGAAATTAGAAGAAAATAGATGATTAAATAGTGATTAAAAAACCATTAATTAATAGATGAAAATTAGTGTTTGTAATGTAAGGTTGCAAGTATGTCCATTTTAGGGTTTCTACACATACCTTCCCAAGTTTCAGCATTTTATCCTTTGCAACTACAATCTCTTCGTAATGTTATTCTTTAATTTGCAAGCTAGATTTATCTTTTTTAAGCTGATCATTAGTGCTAAAAATTGATTCTAAGGTCACAAGACCTTTGGGTAGCTTGTTTTTCCTTAATTGAATGATCTGATCCTCATATTCATCATGCAATTTTTGCTGGTTTGGCGATGCAAATTCAGCTTCTTCTCTCAAAAAGTTAACAATATTTTGATCAGATTCAAACACTTGCCAACTGTCAGCATTATTAGGTACTGCAGGTCTAACAATCACTTTTGCATAGTTTAGTCATTTAACGTTGCTGATTTTAGTTGGAATATCATATTGTGCACCAATTGCAACAAGTCTATCAACATACTTATTTTGATTTCTAGGTACAGATTGCAAATTAAAAGCTTCAAATCCTTCAATTAAATCTCATACAACGTGCTTATAAATTTTCAATAAATCTTTTTTTGTTGTATGAATGCTTCTAAATTAGTTAACAATCAGTTTTGAATTACCAAAAACTTGCAAATAGTTGATACCTCTTTAATAGCCCATTTTAATCCATGCACAAGTGCTTCATATTCAGAAACATTATTGGTACAGTTGAAAGTAAATTTGAATGACAAATAATACCTTTCATTTGCTAGTGAAATCAGAATACAACTTTCTCCTGCACCTATCTTGTTGCATGAACCATCAAAAAATAATTTCCAAACAACATTAGATTGTTGTTAAGAATTTAAATATGTACTTTTTGTAATATTTGGAAAGAAATCAGTGATTTCATGAATGACATAATCGCCCAAACTTGGCTCTTCTATCTGTTTCTTTGTCATTTCAACATTTTTCAATATCCCACTCATCTAATAACATATCAGGAACATGGTCTATCTGTGTTTGGGACCCATGAATAGCAGTAATTTCCTCTTGATCAAACAATACAATTGTTATTTCATTTCTAGCACCAAAAATATGTTGTTCAACTCACAATTTTGCAATAGGTTCTAAAGGAATAGTGACCTTGGTGCCATACCTAGTCTGAAAGAGCATATGAGACCAATCTGCAGGTAAATAACCTCTTGTTTTGGCAGTGAAATATTGTGATAAGAAAATAGAAAAATTAGGAGGCAAATCAATAATGTAGACATCCATAGGCACTGAAAAACTAGGACAAACATGCAAGGTCAAGGCTAAATTCCTTATAACTCCAACAGTTTCAACCGCTTTCCCATCTAGTTGAACTACTCCTTTTTCAAGTGGCTCATATTTAAGGCCTAGCTAGTCTACAATTTACTTTGGCATAACTGAGCTAGTAGCACTGGAATCAATCATGGAATTATGACCTAGGTGCTCTCCTATTATAACAGTAACATAAAATGGTGGAGGTTTAACCAGTTTGGATGTTTATTGGGTTGTATTGGTATTTGCAGCCATTAGAACCTTAGGAGTTTGTGTTAACAAAACATCATCAGATAATGAAAGTGATTGCAATGCTTTCTGTAGCATATCTTTTTGGCTTGAAAGTGCCAAGGCATCCCACATGGACAAAGGAACGTGTGTCTTCTTTAAATTCTCAACAATATTGAAATTTTGCACACTAACCTTTTGTTGTTGTTTTGGAACAGCAAGCTCATTTGCTGGTTGTGATTGTTGATATTCCACTTTCTATGCTTTTTCTTTTTGTTTTCTTTTATCATCTTGTTTTTGTGACATAACAACAAGCTGTTGTACTTTATCAACCTATTTCTGATCACTGAAAACCTTAGTTTTTGACCTTGTACTTGTTGCTACATGTCTCCATACTTGATTTGGATTAAAATTCGCTGCTAAAACAACTTCATCATCATTGAAATTCACTAAAGAAACATCAGGATTACCTTTTGGTTGCATTTTATCATAATGTACTTATGTTTGAACATTACCTAGTTGACCCTTCAAAATATCTTGCTTTCTTACTTCAAGTGCATGAGGGAAATCGAGCCAAAAATGGCTATCATTGCATGTATTACACCACTTCTCTTGTGCATATTTACTTTGAGGAACAACTACCAACTCCTTAGAATTACTAGGAGCTCAATAATTATAAGGTTGAGTAGCTCTTTGACTGTTAGAATAACTGAGAGGGGGATGAATCAGTGGCCTCAAAAATATTTCAATAAATCAACCCAAAAACTTAGTACCACAATTATAAGCCTCTAGTTATCTTCAGTCCTACACGATGTATGCCTTGAAATAATCTTATCAAATAACTATTGCTCATAGTTCACTGTTAAAACTAATTCTTAATCTTTACCAATTAGCAGTCTATCATTTACTGAAATACAGTAAAAAACTTAGTGTTTATCGATCAATCCTATTTAAGTAATGTGTAAAGCAAACCATCAAATAAATGACTCATAAACACATTTGACACATGGATTTTTAATGTGGAAAGCATGTTAAGGGAAAAACCACTTGGGACCGGTAACCCAAAATTTTCACTCTTCTGAAGTGAGCTAGGTGAAGAGCCAACCCTGTTAAAGGTTACAAACACACTGTTAAGTGCGACCTTGTTAGAAGATTTATCACTAACAATTAATCACTTGATATCTAGAATTTCACTATGCTATCTTTATGAATTAACATTTTGATACTCCTTGGGATGTATCTCAATATATAAAGGATTGTTAGATCTTGCTCGGTTAAGAGACTTTCTGAATCAATGGTTAAACTAAAATAGTATATAAATTATTCATATACACAACTTAGACTTGCAGATGTTCAGATCTATTGTAAGCTCATAATACCTTTCTGATCAATATTTCCTTTCAATACCTTTGCTCCACTTATTTCTGCTCGGTGATGTTGTGCTTCTCTATTGCTCAGTGTCCACAAAAATATTATCTCTGTTCTTCATCTTGATTGATCAGTATTGTATGAAGACTTCTTTCTTCATGAGTTTCTCTTCAGCATCCTCTTCTCTATTCACTCCCTTTTTTTCATAATGAATTATCTTGTCTCTTTATAGACATGACTTCACCATTTCTAAGTCCTTGAATTTCTTGTTCTTGGTGTGATCCACAAATCTCTCCTTTCTTACTTTAAAGCTTTACTTCAGTTTTATCCCATCGGTTTCTCTTTAAAAACTGGAATAAAATAGCTTTAAAACTCTAGCTTATCTCTGGCTTTTAACTTGTTGATGATAACAATGTTATCAACCAATTAACTCCATCTTTAGCTATTGCTAGCTAAGTCTTTTTTTTTATGAACTTCAGTTCTTTTTGGTGTTTTACTCTTTGTTAGCTCGGTCTAGTCTTCAATTGTCCTCACACATCTCTATCTATCAGGGTTGTCTGTCCATTGGGGTTGTCTTTCTGTTGGGTAACACTGTGGTTTTTCTCATTGGTAATGCTTGCTCAAGTTTCTTTCTTGGGTATCACTGTGACTTTTCTCTCGGGGCTCTCTATCTATTGGGGTGCACTGTCTGTCAATGTTTGTTGTCACTTTGTGAATACTAAACTTTTATGCATTACTGATAGAATAACCTTTATCTCTCTATTTATTTGAAGCCTTTGACACTATGTATATAACCAATCAGATTATATCAAGTTGACATCAATGAAAATATAATACATTAACTGATTTAATGTCTTGCATTAACTTTCTGCAGCTCGGTGATCATCAAATTAACATCTTTAAACATTCAATTAGTTATAGTTCATCAATCTCTCCCTTTGGCATTTATGGAAACACACTACATTACTACTAATACAATATGAAATATATCAGTTGTAGTTCATCAATATACCAAACTTATTGTTCTATAACCAATACAAATATCTGGCTCTCAGGAAGCTCTTCTAGCTTAGATTTGTTTCTTGTAGAGTACTTTCTTCAATATTGATTCCCTTCACTGGATAGATGTAGTAGCTTTTGATTTTGTCTCTCCCTTTGATGTAGAATCTCTTCTTTGAAGTTGTCTCTCCCTTTGACTATTCTTCTCCTTGATCATCTCTTTTTCCTTTGATAGTAATATAGAATACTTCTCTCCCTTAATTCATCTCAAGTCATCTCTCCCTTTGACAACAATTCCAAATTCATATCCTTTCTCCTTTTTATAATATACTCCTTGAATTTCCTTATCCCTAAGAAATACAATGACTCTGGTGAGTACCTTTCTGTGTACTGATGTATCTTTACAGTCTATCTCTTTGCTTGCATCAACATGAATGATCTTCTAATTTTGTGTAGGATGATGTAACCTCCTAGTTAGTTTAGTGACTAGTAGACAAGGGTCAGACCCCTAGTCTCTTTCTCAGGTACTCAAATGTATCTTTAGGTAATGGATTTGTGAATATGTCAGCTAATTGTTCCTTAGATTAAACATATTCTAGTATCACCTCTTTCTCTTGTACTTGTTATCTTAAGTAATGATCCTTGATAGCAATATGCTTAGTTTTAGCATGCATGAATGGATTCTTTGATATGTTTATTGCACTGGTATTATCACAATAGATAATCACTGGTTCAAGAATTTTCATATTCATACCTTCCAGTAATTATTTGATCCATGCAATGTTGGAGCAATTTGCAGCAACAGCCACATATTCTACTTCTGCAGTAGATTGTGAGATGCATCCTTGCTTCTTATTGATCCATGTGACAAATTTGTCACCCATGAAGAATGATCCTCCAGTTGTGCTCTTCATGTCATCAAAGTTTCCAGCCCAATCAGCATCTATATGGACTTGAATCTCAAATTTTCCTTCTCTTTTATACCATAAGCCATAGTCTTTGGTATTCTTTAGATATCTCAAGATTGTTTTGACAATAGTCATGTGTGATTCGTTGAGGTTAGCAGAGAATATTGCAACTATTCCAACTGCATGTGCTATATCTAGTCTAGTATGAACACCATACCTTAGTTTTTCAATCATTGATCTATATGAAGTATGATTTACCTCATTTGACTTATCGTCCTTTGTCATCTTACATCTGGTTGCCATAGGTGTTCCAACTGGCTTGGAATCTTCCATCTTGAATATCTTCAGCACTTCCTTGATGTATTTGGATTATGTGATATATATGTATGTATCTTGTTGAAGAATCTGTAGACCAAGAAAGAATTTGATCTCCCCAAACATCAACATCTCAAATTCTTTGCTCATTTCATTAGCAAAATATTTACATAACATTGTTGATGACAATTATTCAATTGTATATTGTCATTGATGTTTACACAAGTATAGTGATGTTTACACAAATGTCTAATCCTATCCGAGAATAGTCACTGTCTATTGAGCTCTCTCGAGAATTGAAGAAGACCAAAGTGATTTTTAGTTCTAACAGAGTTCACTCGGGCATTAGAGTTTTGGTCGTGCATTGAAGGATTTCAGTATTGACCGAGTTATGCTTTTAGTAACAACCGACTAACAACAATTTATATTTATGGATAATTGATTGTATGAAGCTGACAAACATGAGTTTTATTATTTATTTGGAAGGATATTAAGGCCAACTTGATAAGGCTTATCATATTTATATAGGGTCAATTTTAGATCTAAAAGTGTGGATGTGTGAAGATATACATTTTGTGATATGAAGAGTGAAGGCAAAATCAGATGGGAATCTGATTGAGTAAAAAATATATAGAGCTGCAACAGAATATTTGATCATTGAGCATCAAGTAATCATAGCCAGAGAACATATCTGAATCAGCAAAGATAGTTTCTTATCAAAATAGGTCAATCCATTTTTACTCTCTAACAATTGTAGCAGTGATCAAAATCTCTTAACAGAGTAGACTTGACAGTCTTTTGTAAATCCTCTCACAAGGTGAGATTTCTACATCGAAGTGTTGTAAGAAATCTAACAAGAAAACTCCTTATAGGGTGATTAAATCCTCTAACAAGGTCACACCTAACAGTGTGCTATTGTAACCTTTAATAGGGTTGGCTCCTAACAGGGCTCACTTCATAATAGTGAAAAACGGTGACTAGTTGTAATTGGTGGTTTTTTCCATATTGGATTTCCAAATTAAATGTTGGTGTTATCAATATACATTTCATTTTCTTATGGTTTATATGTTTCTTCAATTAATTACTAAAGGATAATCACATTTAATATCTTAATATTTTCTATGTTAACCGAGTGAGAGTAGAATATCTGTGTTAACTGAGCAACAACGATAAATTTGTTTAAGATGTCTAAGGGACTTGGATTTTTTTTTTGGTAACTGATTCACCCCTCCCCTCTTAGTTGCTAAACTTATTTCCAAAAAACATATCACTACCCCCAAATATGATATCATCAACAAATATTTCAGCAATCAAAATATTGTCATTAATATCTTCTTTTAAATACAGATTGCTATTTTCACTTGTTCTTACAAATCCAATTCTTATGAGATAGGAATGAAGTCTTTCATACTAGGCTCTCGGTGCTTGTATCAATCCATATAAGGCTTTTTGTAGTTTACAAACCATGTTTCTCTTTTTAGGATCAACAAATCCTTCTGGTTGTTCAATGTATACCTCTTCTTCTAGAATTCCATTTAGGAATGCAGATTTGACAACCATTTGGTATACCTAGCTTGAATCCTTTGTATGCAGCATAAGCAAGTAGAATTATGACTCCTTCTATTCTAGAAATATGTGCAAAGGTTTCTCCATATTCAATATCTTCTTCTTGTGCATACCCCTTGCATACTAACATTGCTTTGTTCCTTTTGACTTCTCCATTCTCATTCAGCTTGTTTCTGAATAAACATTTGGTACCAATGACATTCTTGTCATTTGGTCTGGGTACTAATGTCCATGTTCTATTCTTATCAATCTTTTCTATCTCTTCATTCATAGCACTGACCCAATGTTCATTTTCAAATGTAGTATTAACATATTTAGGCTCAAAATCACAAATTAAACATCTAGTGTTTAGTGACTTACTTCTTGTTTTCATTCCAGCCTTCTTGTCTCCTATGATCTAATTCTGTGGATGGTATCTTCTGACATACTTGGAAAGTATTGGTTCAGCTCTTTATTCATCACTATGATCATCATCTTGACCTTCATTCTGATCTCCATCACTCAGAACATCATTTAGAACAATTTCTTGATTTTTGATATTTGCAGTCTGATGCTCGGTTGCATTGTTCTGTTGCTCAGGAGTGATACACTGTTTCTCGAGAAAAGTGTCAGGTTATTTATTGTAGACAAACCTATTGTATTCTTTTGGTTCTTTTCTTCTTTCCTCATCATTTTTCTCTCCATATTCATCTATTCTGACATTTGCACTTTTAATTATCTTGTTAGAGGACTTGTTAAGACATTTATAAGCCTTGCTCTTGGTGGAATACCCTAGAAATATTCCTTCTTCACTTTTGGATTCAAGCTTTCCATTTCTACCATCTTTCAAAATATAACATTGACTTCAAAAAATTCTGAAGTAACTTACATTGGGTGTTCATAGGGTGTCTTTTTGGTGTCTTTCTTTAATTGAACTCTGTTCAATGTGTAGACAACAGTTTGACAACTTCCCTCTAGAATGTTTGAGTGATGCCTCTCTCTATCATTAGTGTTCTTGCACAATCAACAATGGATTTGTTTCTTCTTTCAGCAATCCCATTTTTTTGTTGTGTTCTTGGTGCAGAAAATTATCTTTTATTCCATCCTCATTGCAAAAGTTGGTGAATTCATCAGAAACAAATTATCCTCCTCTAGCTGATCTTAAGCATTTTAGTTCCTTACCACTTTTTTTCTACAATAGCTTTGTACCATTTAAACATCTTGAATGTTTCTAATTTTTCTTTTAAAAACATAACTGTCATCACTCTAGAATAATCATCTACAAAGAGAATGAAATATCTATCACCATAGTAAATCTTTGTTCTCATGGGTCCACATAGATCAGTATGGACTAATTCTAGAATAGCATTAGATGTATGGGTTTTTCTGTTGAAACTATACTTTGTCATTTTTTCCTTTTGACAATTCTTACACATGATATGGTCGGGCTTTGACATGATCGGTAAGCCTCTTACTTTCCTTTTATTTCTTATCTTAATCATGTTGTCAAAATTCACATGAAAATCTTATATGCCATAACTATATGTCTTTGTTTTTAGCCATTAAATAAGTGGTTTTAATATCATCAAGATAGAATATGTTACCTTTTTTATGTTCACTAGTTCTGATCAACCTTCCTGATTCATTAAAGACCTTTTCCTTTTTGTTCTCAAATTCAACTCGGTGACCTGTGTTATTCAGCTGTGAAACACTCAATAGATTATAGTTAAGTCCTTTTACCTAGTATGCATTTTCACATTTTGTCAGGTTATTCAACATTATTGTACCTTTACCTTCAACATGACAAGCTGAGTCATTACCCATTCTTATCGATCCACCATTATAATACTCAAAAGTTTCAAACTTTTGTTTATCATTGGTCATGTGGTGAGTGGAGCTACTATCTATAATCTAGACATCATTATTACTAACCTTAGATATGAGTGAAGTCTCAACAGACCTTTCCTCTTTGTCTGAATAATCCTTCATGGCTACAAATACCATCTCAATATCTTCATCAGATTCGATGTCAGTATCTCTGGCTTTGTTCTCGGCTAGGTAACAAGATTTCTTCCCTTTGTCCTTGTAGTCTTAGGTATCTCTTCTGTCAAATTTTTGGTTACTTTTGATAATTCCTGTTGTCACTTCTGTCAAACTTCTTTTCATATGATTTGTCACTGTTTATGTCTTCTTTTCTTTTGTTAGGACATCTAGCAGCAAAGTGTCCAATCTCTTTATAATTAAAACATACAAGTGGTAATTTACCTTTGTATCTACCTTTGCCTCTTTGCAATCTTCTATCCATTAGTGCTTCAATCTCATCAAGTTCTTGGTCATCACTATCACTTTTACTATCATTCCTCATAGTGTGTTTATGACTTGAATTACCTATTTTCAAAAAAGTTTTGAATGCTGACTCAATAGATAGTAAGACACTGTTATCAAAGTTATTCATATCAAATGAAATGAGTCTGCCAACAAAAATATCTAGAGTGACATTATTATTTGGTACTACTCTCATTTATTTTATAGAAGATAGTCTAATAGCATATACAGGTAGTAAGGTTCTTAGGATTTTACTTACCACTATTTCTTCTTCAAGTACACTTCCAACTCCTCGGATAGCATTGACTACCTCTTTTATTCTACAACTATACTGAGTGATATTTTCTCCTTCTTTCATCCTTAGGTCATAAAAATTACCTCTTAGGCTTTCTTCCTTAGCTCTTAGTACATTAGCATCTCCTCCATGTACCAGCTTCAATTTGTCCCACATTTTCTTTACAGAGGTGCAGTTTTTGACATCTTCAAATTTAGCATCAGAGAGTGAGGAAGCAAGTTCTATCATCATAGAATTGTGCTCATTCTTTTCTCTCAATTGATCAAGAGTGTGAGGTCCTTTAGGCAACACATATTCAGTATCCAAGTATTGAGTAACATCATTTCCAATACCTGATAGGTGGAGTCTTATCCTGCTTTTCCATAATGAAAAGTTGTCTTTGTTCAACTTGGGCACACCTTGTTTTCTCATCTTTTGATCTTTATCTTAGGTCTTGAAACCTTTCTTCTAAGCACACAAGCTCTGATACCAATTGTTAGAATAATTGAGAGGGGGGGTGAATTAGTGGCCTCAAAAATATTCTAATAAATCAACCCAAAAACTTAGTACCTCAATTATAAGCCTCTATTTATATTAAGTCCTACAAGATTTATGCCTTGAAATAATCTTATCAAATAACTACTACTCAAAGTTCACTGTTAAACCTTATTCTTAATCTTTACTAATTAGCAGTCTATCATTTACCAAAATACAATAAATAACTTAGTGTTTACCGATCAATCCTGTTTTAGTAATGTATAAAGAAAAACATCAAAGAAATGACTCATAAACACATTTGACACATGGATTTTTAATGTGGAAACCTTGTTAAGGTAAAAACCACTTGGGATCGGTAACCCAAAATTTTTACTCTTCTGAAGTGAGCTCGGTGAAGATCCAACCCTGTTAAAGGTTACAAACACACTGTTAAGTGTGACCTTGTTAGAGGATTTATCACTAACAGTTAATCACTTGATATATGGCATTTCACTATGTTATCTTCATGAATTTACCTTTTGATAATCCTTGGGATGTATCTCAATATATAAAGGATTGTTAGATCCTGCTAGGTTAAGAGACATTCTGAATCAATGGTTAAACTGAAATAATATATGATCTATTCATATAAACAACTTAGACTTGCAGATGTTTAGATCTATTGTAAGCTCATAATACCTTTCTAATCAATGTTTCCTTTCAATACCTTTTCTCCACTTCTTTCTTCTCAGTGATGTTGTGCTTCTCTGTTGCTCGGTGTCCGTAGAAATATTAGCTTTGTTCTTCATCTTGATCGATTAGTATTGTATGAAGACTTCTTTCTTCATGAGTTTCTCTTCGGCATCCTCTTCTCTATTCACTCCCTTTTTCATAATGAATTCTCTTGTCTCTTTATAGACATGATTGCACCATTTGTAAGTCCTTGACTTTCTTGTTCTTGGTGTGATCCGCAATTCTTGCCTTTCTTGCTTTAAAGCTTTACTTCAATTTTATCCCACAGATTTCTCTTTGACAACTGGAATAAAACAACTTTAAAACTCTAGCTTATCTCTGGCTTTTAACTTGTCGATGAAAATAATGTTATCAACTAGTTAACTCCATCTTTATCTCTTGTTATCTAATTCTTTTTCCATTTTTGAACTTTGGTTCTTTTTGGTGTTTAACTCTTTGTTAGCTCGGTCTAGTATTCATTTTTCCTTGGGCATCTCTTTTCATCCGGGTTGTATGTTCATCAGGGTTGTTTGTCTATCAGGATTGTCTGTCCGTCGGGTAATACTCTGGTTCTGCTCATCGATAATGCTTGATCGGGTATCACTGTGAATTTTCTCTCAGGTTTCTCTATCCATTGGGGTGCACTGTCCGTCAGTGTTTGTTGTCACTTAGTGAATACTGAACTTTTATGCATTATTGATAGCATAACCTTTATCTCTCTGGTTCTTTGAAGTCTTTAACACTATGTATATAACCAATCAGATTATATCAAGTTGACATCATGACAATACAATACATTAACTGATTTAATGTCTTGCATTAACTTTCTGCAGCTTGGTGATCATCAACTTAACGTCTTCAAACATTCAATCAGTTATAGTTCATCATTTGACCATAATTTCTTTGTTATCCTTGAGCTTGCCTTGGCTGGTATGAACTTGAAGATTGATTTGATTGCCTATTTTACTGCTAATAAACTTGAGGAGGCCTATTGTATTGGCTTTGCTACCTCTTCAAGTTTGTTATTTCATTGCCATAGCTTTGCAAGGTTCTCATAATACTATCACTTTTATTGTTTAACTCCATATTCTGCTCTTTTAGATCTCTAATAGGAGTTGTAACAGCATACTTCTCTTCTGCAACTTGCATATTAAGTTGTGATAATGGTGGAACAATAGCTATAGGTGGTATAATAGCTGGTATAACTGACTGAATTTCTGCACAATAAGGCATTGGAGGCCTTGGAGGTAATTTTCCATCTTGTATTAAATTGTTTTCATCTCTAACAACTATATAAAATGCATCAGGCAAATTACATCCCCTGATAGACTATATCATAACTGAAATATCATTGTTAAAAGCCTTCAAATAAAATAGAAATTCATAATCATTAGAAGGTTTAACATATACTGGAATTCTATCGCAAGTTCACTGAAAATGAAAATTGAATTCATAAATATGATCATTAGAATTCTTTTTAATGGTAGTCAATTGTTCAACCAATGAGAGATTATCAAAATTATCTTCAAACTTACTGATCAAAATAGTTCAAAATTCATCCCATGTGGCAATAGAATTCACTACTAAACTTTGAAACCAAATTAATGCCTTACCCTTAAGAGAAGTTGCCAACAATTTTAATTCTACATCGTCATGTGTAACTTGATGTAATCCACAAAGAGTGACTATATCCTTAATATGTTCAATTGCCAAAACATAATTTTCACCATTAAAATATGACAAACCTTTTAATGTTGTTGATGGAATATCATGGTAAATAGTTATTTGTAATGGGCTGCCAGTAGTGAATGCCACAAATGGTAATTTTTAGGTCATTTGATGAACTGGTGGTATTTGTTCCTGAATTACAGGTGGTACAAAAGAATAATTAGATCTAATTACCTTTCACTGGTATATTTTTAGACCTTGATGAACCATTGTAGTACCACTTGTAGATGCTGCAAAATAAAATTGGTCCTTTGGTAACTCTTCAAAATTAGGTAGCTCAAATCCAGAATTATCAAGAACACTTGAATCCTCGGAAAAATTGAAATCTTCATAAATTACCTCATGTCCTTTTAAAATTATAGCTTGATCCTCAAAAATAGGATTATCGAAAATAAAGAATCGAAACAAAATAAAGAGGATCTTCCTCCTACAACCTGAGGTGTTCTTCCTCTTCTTGTTGATTTTCTTCCTCTTCTACCTGGTTGCAACTCTGATATATAAATCCTTCTTTGTTTTCTCTTCTTAGAGTTCTTCTCATTAAAATAACCACTAAACCTGCAATTGAATCTGCAATAAACCTTCAAAATAGAGTCGTCGGGTGCTAGAAAATACTTTCAAAAATGGCTGGAATATTGTTGTTCACACCAAAATAGCAATAAAAAAATATGATAATGTGAATAACTGGCAAAGAACTATGTAGCAGTTTGTGTCCCACCGGGTGTGCCAAAAATTGTTGTCGATCAGGATTATGCCTTTATCTTGATGTGAAATCTAGCTATCATGTTGAAACATGGAAAATCTCTCAGGTGGTGGGTTATCCTAAAATGAGAGAAGAATCTCTGGAAGATAGGTCAGTTCCTAAATAGTGCTCACCTAAAACTAAATATGTATGTTGGGAAAGGGATGAGAGAATATGAATACCTAAAACCTAAATGAGGTGATACACCAATGATTTGTATGCAACTTCAATTGAATCAACATGAATTATTGAAGATACTAATAATTATCAATACTTAGGCAAGCATGCAATTAAAAAAGTGTTTCTATGTAAGGACCCAAAATCTTTTGTTTTGAAAGGAAAACCTAGGTTTTACCAATTTTCTGCAAAAGAATGAGGACACAAACAAAGACCTGCAATTACAAGTATCTAGATTTGAACATGCAATAAGGAATGCATTTTTAATGAAGGGTAAACACAACATAAAAACAAAGAACCCACAATATTGCACCTGAATCAATGAGAAGGAACCGATGTATCTGTATAAACAATGCTGAAAAAATCTCTGCTAAAAAGTGTTCTTACAATTTACTCATAAGTATGCAATGTGAAAAACATATAAGCCAAAAGAAGACCCTAAAAAATGAGGGCAAAATACAATAAATAGGCTATCGATTTGAAAGGGTCGGATGCATGAGAAAAACCATAAAAGGAGGAACCAAATTGCTAGGAAACCAAGTCTAACTGGTCCATAAACTCCTCCAAGCCATGCACAATTAAAGTGCCACGCAAAACTTCCCAAAACTGCTCAAAGTCCTACAAAATCATGCAGAAACTATGGGGGTCGGTTGTGAGGATAAATCACACCAAAATAGAGATATAACTACTAGAAACTGTGACCAAACTACTCAAAAATGCTCCCCAACTGATGTTAACTGATAGGAAACTCCAATATAACTCCAAAATATCCCCAAAGTGTTGTAAACAGACCCTAATTGCTTCCAAAAATGATAGTGAATAGAACTCCTCTCCCTCTCAATTAAATATGAGACAAGCAATCAACTGACAGTCAACCCCTAGAAAAATGACACAACCCAAGGGAAACTCCTAGAGAAGACCTCCTAATTGCACTCTTAAAATAATTAATAATAGTTTCCTTATAATATTGACAAACTATTATTATTATATGTTCAGGTTTAGAATTACCACCCCAACTCAGGCATTGGGGCTTTATAGGTATTCTATCCTAACAATGGAAACCTTCTCTAGCTCTGGGTGGACTATGATTGAGAAGGAGTCTCTAAATTCTAGGCCGGTTCCTATCTGATTTGGGATATCACCTCCTAATTTGTAACTTAGTAGGGAAAGGGAAAAAAGAAACTTTAAAACTAAAAATAGATAGGGGTGATACACTAAGAATGAATTTAGACTTTTGATGGAAAGATAAGACAATAACTACAACTCATATATCAAAGGCTTAACACTTCAAATCCCTGTTCAACATATAGGCTAATAGATTTCTCTACTAGGGTTAAACCATAAATAGCTCAAATTATCAACAAACATACATTTTCCATACAAGGTTTTGAAAAATAACACTTGCAAAGAAAGATGAAAACAAGATCATAGAATGAAAACTCCAAATGTATGAGCCAATGAAAAATTCTACTTTATTTCACACCAAAATCTGACAGAATGGATTAGAAAATGAACTCCAAAACATCTAGGAACAAAAAGTTCACTACATGCCTTCTCTCCAAAAACTGCAACCCAATGGATACAAAATGCATAAAAAGGGTCTACAGGAACAAATAGTTCACTAAAAGCACCTCCTCTCTAAATTATGAACCCCTAACTATGAAGTAAAAGGTCTACTAAATAGCCCACATGGCTAATCTTGAAAATGAGATCTCCCTCCAAAAAGACCCTCTCAAACAGACAGATAGCCCTAAATTAAAGGCCTACATGATGCCTACAAATTAGTCTCCAACAAACTCTCCCATAGGATCAAAACCCTAATTTTGAGGCATGACTAGTGCCTAAAATTATAGCCCTAAAATTAAATTAAAAAATCTAAGCCTTACTTGCTTGCTCTAAATTGAATACATCTTAGTTATATCAAAGAATATATTTAAATACCCAAAAAATATAACTAAGGTAAACCCTAAGATGTAACTCTAAATATCAAAAAACCTAACTTGAAGTGTATGTCCAAACCAACCTAATTCGATAGCCTATCATTATGGTCAAACTAACCTATTTTAAAATATCCCCATTTTTACAAAGGCATGTGATGAGGTGTCGTGTACTGCAGTTTGACATGGCATTAACTATCACATTTGTGGACTCCAAATTTTATTAAAACTTGGCATAGGCATTTTATTTCATCTCTTTTAGCTTTATCATTTGGTATTATCACATTTTTTTGAAGGAGAAGCTTAGGGTTTTGCTTGGTGTTGCCATGCTTGTTTGCATTTTATCTTTGGTGCTCTCTGTATGTGTGAACTGGGAAGTTAGAGTTCTTTAGACCCCGTAATACATGGCACTATATTTGTGTATGAACTTGGGATTTGCCTCTTGGCGCTAGGATTTTCAACACATTGTTTTGATCTTGAGTAATGTTTCAAAGAGCTCGGGCTCTCTATACACCGCTGGCTATCTTTAGCTGGAGTCAACTCTCTATAGCTTGGGCTTCAACAGTTGACACTCAGGCTAATCTGGAAACAGGTGTTTCATGCCATAAGAATGGCATTCTACTTTGGTTTTCAATCCATAAGAATAGCGTTGTCCATGCACTCTTTAAGAACTCAGGATTTATTGCATAGTTTCCACCGTAGTTTGCACTTGACTTAAACTGGAGTAGAAATGCATGCCACAAAATATTGGCATTGTTCTATGCATCAACTCAGACTCTACTAGAGTGCTTGCTGCAGCAGAGATCTAAAGAACTCAGGCTCTTCCATATACTGCAACTGTATGTAAACTGGAAGCTCTTCCTTCAAAAACTTGGGCTGCATATAGTATTGGAGCTTGGGCTTCATTTAACAAGAGATAAGTTCAACTTTTTATGTCTTGTCTTCTCTTTAACTACAGTATGAACTCTTTGTTTTTAAATACATATCTTTTGAAAGCTTGAGTTGTTAACACAGATTTCTTGTTAGTAAAGTTGCATGCACTTTGCACTATTTTTCAATGAATGCTTGGGTTGTTTCCTTTGAACTGTCAGCTCCTTAATTAGAGTCTCCTTCATTAACTGCATGTTGTCATTGAATTTGGGGCTATTGATTTTATAAATGCTTGAAGAGTTTGTATCTATTTCTTTCATGATTCAATGCTTTTACCCACATAGCACTCCTCCATTGGTTGTTTGTAGCTTATATCTTGTGTGAATACCCACTGTTAAAAATAGAGAGCTTTAGGACTATTGATGTCTTTTAACAATGAACAAAACATTATCATCTCCATCATTTTTTATCATGGTAAAAATAGGTTTTGAAGGGACCCCAAAACCCTTTAACAAAGCTGAGAGAAGAAAGGCATTAAAGCCCAGAGAACAACACTCTGCCCCAAGGAAGGAAGCAGGCTACAAAGGGACAGATCCCAGATTTAACAAAAGGCAGAAGCAAAGCAAAAAACAAAATAAAACGCTGGAAGGAAAATAGAGAGAAAAGCCACTAGCACCGAGATCAGAATAGAGTCTTCAGGAAACTCTCAGAATCCTCCAGCTGAGACTTCATAGTCATCATGTTCTCTCTCAGCTTCTGGACATCCGGATCCTCAACCTTCTGCTTCTTGGATCTAGTGCGGGTGTCAGGTCCCATCTGATGGGAAGGATCAGAATGTTCAATGGTGTCTTTGTTTCCTTCCAGCCAATTGCTCAGAGACATCAAATTCTCCAAAGTAGCCCTCATACCAGTGTTCACCAGCGTGAGCTAATGTTTTAGCATTTCCTCATTGCCGCTTATTTTCTTCTGGATAGGTATCATGGCTAACTCAACATCTTTTTTAATTTTTTCATCAATTTCAGAGCATTAATCATGAACAGGAACATTGACATTGTGAGGAAGGTCCTTTCTGAGAATATTCATAGTTTCTTCAATCAAAGAGCTCTTACTTTCCAGCTTGATGCATCTATTCTTAAGTTCAACCAGGTCACTCTGCACCCATTTATCCAAATTGTAGCTATAGATAGATTTATTTTTTGCAATCTCAAGGGGAGACATAATAATTGTCCTTCTGACCTGAGAATCCATCCTTCGAATATCTCTTTGAAGAGACTAAGGTTTTCTACCCTGAAGAATTCTATCACTTTCTTCTTCCATGTTCTCTTTCTCAGAGCTAGGAGATTCATGGGATTCCAAGTTTTCCTCTTCCAGAACCTTAAAACTATTATCCACTGAGTTATCAGCATTACTATCCATTAGATTAATATCAGTTTCTTTATTCTTCTCAACTTCAATCTCTTTATTCTCATTTCCTTCTGTATTAAAATTCTCCAGAACAGAGTTAAATTTTTCCCCTATTTTAAGATTATCATGACTTACCTCAGGGATTTCCTTGGCATTTTTAATTTCAGGATCCTCCGAATCCTTCACCACAGGGGTCTGGGTAGTGGGGGAAATCACTACATTAGGATCCATCTGATGATTCTGGACACCTTCAAATTCTATTTCCTGAGGGATATGCTTCTCACCATCAGACTCTTGGAGGATAGGACTTGTAGGGGTGTCCAGAAATTTCTTTTTCGACCCAGAGGCATCACTAAGATGCTCATCATTCTTCGGCTCAACCAGAGACTTAGAAGGAGATGGCTCAGAGGACAGAGAGGCCTTATTAGATTTAGAAGACTTATTCAGGGACCCCACAGACTTCCTCTTTTTAATCTGGGTAGGGATAGGGTCAGGAATATGATCTCTAGCATAATCAGCTATAAGGAGGATAAGCCCGACATGGAGAATAGGGACATTCTTCACTCTGTAGTCAGTAATGCTCTGATTAAGCGACCAGAGGAGGAAGTAGGGGAAAGAAATGTGTATCTCATGTCTAAAATGATTAAATAGGGCAAAGTGATAATTATAGACCCTAGAGAATCTACCCTCAAGAGTAAAGTATTCCATTACAACTTTAATCATAGAACCCCAAATTTTATCAATATTCTCCATATCGACAGTCTTTCTTACCTTTCACCAAAAGAGCCCTCTCCTCATCAGTGACAGGAAATTTCTTGTAAGCTCTGGTTCCCACTTTCACCTCTTTAGAGTACTTCATACCATCCAGCGGGAGACCAATAATGTCAGACATGACCTCAAGGCTGAGGCTAAAAGACTTGCCCGCAATATTAACCGTTCCCTTATCCCAGCCATCAGCGAAGGCTTTAGAAACCTCTGAATCAAAACCATGAAGTCTCTTAAGAAAATGGTGAACATGACCTTTCTTCAAAATTCTCCACACTTCCTTTTCCTTCTTCCACTTGCATTCCACTGGTTCTTCCCTTCTGAGATCACCACCCATGACAACAATCTTCACCTACTCTTTTTTCACAGGCTGGGAAACATTATTATTTTGATTAATCTCAATCTGGTGAGAGTTATTAGTCTGATTCACAATCCTCTTCACATGCTCGAACTGGCCACAGATAAAAATAATAATAGCTACGAGCTTTAAAGTTTGTGCTTTCATGATTAGGGTAAAAAACCCAATCTTGGATATGTACTTCACCTTGTTTTGGTCGTCATTCCAACTCCTCCCAATCTGAGATGAATTAATTCGTATCATTAACAACCCTTTTAATGATACCTTCTTTATGCCTAATTTTATCATAATTGATAATTGATTTGACCACATCATTACTCATAGGTGTGCCTTTCCATTTTTGAATTCCGTCACTTTTGGCTCCAATATTGGCAAGACAATCAACAACCTGATTAGTCTCACGATAATTGTGAGATATATGGAACACTTCAAAGGATTTAACTATAGATTTAATTTTGAGGATAATATGCTCTATAGTCCAAGAAGGGGGATTGATATCTTTAATATTGTTTATTATATTTAAAGAGTCACCTTCGAGCCAGACTCTTTTGAATCCTATTTCTTCCACTAGTAGGATAGTGTTGAGGGCCGCCAAGGCCTCAGTTCTATGATTAGATTGAAGACCCAAGGGGATAGAAATAGCACCAAGAAAGTTACTAGAGCTATCTCTGATGATACCCCCTCCCCCAGATACACCCGGGTTGCCTTTGGAGGCACCATCAAAATTGGCTTTGACCCAGCCAAATGGAGGAGCAGTCCAGACAGATAATTCTCTTTGGGAACATTCATGATTTTTGAGGAGAGGAAAGTTCCAAGTAGACCAATTGACATCCAAGATGAGAGATCTAAATTTGCTATTGCTATTATTTATAGCAAAGCTAAAAATTTCCTTTAAAGATCTAGACATTATGTTGAAGACGATTTCAGGTTTAGAGCTTTTCTCTCTAAAGATTCTGTTATTTCTTTCCTTCCAAATACTCCAACAAAGATGAGGCGGAATAAGATTCCAAAAATTTCTAGCCATTTCATTATCAAAAGTGCATCTCCATTGAGTAACAAAGTCCTTCCAAGAGTTAGGAAAGAACCAAACCAAATTCCAATTTTGAAGAACCAAAGACCAAACTTTCCTAGTAAAACTAGAATGGATCATGAGGTGATCACAGGATTCAGCTTGATCAAAGCAAAGACTGCATCTATTAACATGAGAGAAGCCTCTTTTAACGAAATTATCAATAGTAAGGGGCTTATTCTGGATGAGAATCCAAAATAAAAAGTTAATCTTTGGAGTAAGGAGATTATACCAGATGGTAACACATTGAGGCTTAATTTCCTTGGAGAACACGAAGAAGCAGGCAGAGGCCACCGTGAATTCACCATGAGTGGAAAGGTTCCACACAATCTTATCTGGAAGATTATCTTCACTAAACCAGGGCTGCAAATATTTCATAAGGGGTAATAAACTTCTATCAATGCTAGAGAGATCCATCCAGGAATTGTTATTCCTATAGTCGGAGACTTTATATCCAATAGTATTTTTAGCTTGGGTAATAAAGTCCTTCCACTCTTATCTTTCAGACAGGGGATATTCATAGATCCAAGGATCATCCCAGAATTCAATGGTAGACCCATCTCCCAATTTCCATCTTATTCCTTTTCTCAAGAGATCAATGGAAGAGCATAAATTGTTCCAGATGTAAGATCCATTGACTCTATCTTCATTGTTTAGGAGATCCTTCAAAATGTTAGAGTTGATGAGGTATTTGTTTCTAATTATACTATTCCATTGTTTATAATCACCAAATATTCTCCAAACCTACTTAGCCAGAAGAGCCTTATTAATAATCTTTATAGGTCTTATCCCCAGACCCCCTTTATTTTTAGGCTTACAAACTTTTTTCCAGGCAATCAGACTGAGCCTTTTTTTATCTTCAACTCCAGACCATACGAAGAATTTTTGGATAGTTTCAATCACCATTGCATACTTATGGGGGATATTAAAGAGGCTTAAAGCATACACAGGCAAATTTTGTAATGTCGATTTCAAAAGCTGAAGTTTACCTGAACTGCTAAGGAGAGCACCTTTCCAGCCAGCCAACTTCCTATTGAATCTATCAACAATTTGGTTCCAGAAGCTATCTGGAGGTTTAGAGCAGAGAGGGATCCCCAAGTATGAAGAGGGAAGAGCACCAATGCTGCAGCCAAGAATTTTAGATATCTTATATTGTCTCTCTAGAGGAGTATTAATAAAAAAGATGCAGCTCTTATCCCAATTGATGAGCTGACTCATTGTTGAGGTGTAAATTGATAAAGCTTTTTTAATATTCCTAGCTTCTTTCACAGTAGCTTCACCCATAATAAGAGTGTCATCAACAAACTGTTCATGGGAGCAGGAGGTTCTAGCCGAGGAGGGATGGAGACCAGAGATTAGGCCAATATTAACAAGTTTAGATATATATCTTCCCAACCCTTCATCCAATATAGAAAATAGAATAGGAGAGATAGGGTCCCCCTACCATAGGCCCCTAGAAGGTTTGAAGAAATTAGAAGAGCCACCATTCAAAATGACAGAGGAAGTCACAGTAGAGACCAGCTGATTTACCATTTTGATAACCACTGCATCAAAACCAAAGTTGCTTAAGACTTTTTGGAGAAACAGCCAGTCAACCCTATCATAGGCTTTAGATAAATACAATTTCATGAGAAAGCCCTATTTCTTGGCAGTTTCAAGGGAGTGTATATTCTCATGAACAACCATAATGGAATCTAGGATTTGTCGCCCAAGAACAAATCCATTCTGCTAAGGGGATATAATAGAAGGCAGAAGAGCAAGATGTCTAGAAGTCATAACCTTAGCTATAATCTTGTATATTCCATTACAAAGACTGATTGGTCTGAAGGATTCCACCGTATTAGCACCATGGAATTTAGGTACAAGAACTAAAAAGGTGGCATTAAGTTCTCTAAGAAGAGATTTACAACCAAAAAATTCTTTGACAGCATTGAGAACATCCTGACCAGTAATCTCCCAAAACTGCTGGAAGAAGAAAAGGGGAAATCCATCAGGACCTGGAGATTTGTTGCCTTCAAAGGAAAAGACAGCATCTCTAATTTCCTTATCATCTGGGATAGCCTTAATTCTGGAGTTGGTATTACTATCCATCAGAGAAGGGATAGCAGAGAGAATTTTGTTTTGGTTCTGGGAATCAAGCATATCTTCTCTAGATAGAAGATGAGAGAAGGAATGAAGTGTTTCCTTTCTTATCTCTTCTTCCTTAACCAGATTCTGATTGTTGACTTTTAAGGAAGAAATTCTATTGATAGCTTTGTGTTTCATTGCATTCATGTGAAAAAATCTTGTATTTTTATCCCCATCTTTAAGCCAGAGAGCTCTTGATCTTTGCCTCCAGAAGGAATCCTCTTTAGAAATGATGTTATGATATTCAGCCACCAAGACATTCTCCATACATCTATGCTCCTCTGAGAGACCCTCTTTTTGAATA
>MU224420.1:324562-341357 GCA_018584345.1 Thuja plicata
TATATATATATATATCCTTAGTGTAAACGTCGATCATTAATTAACTATACCAATAAATCATAGAGATTCACTACCTTATGTTAACCAAGCATGCACGTGCAATAGTCTATAAGTTGACTATTAGTCCACTAGTTGTCGTTAGAGTGCTAGATTCATAACTTCTATCTTAAAACATTTTAATTTGTTTAATAATTGTAATAAGTTTAGGGAATGATTAGAGTTCATAAAAGAATTCGAAGTTAATGCACTAATTAACATTTTTACTTGAAGTAATGTGTAATTAATTTGAAAGGTAAATCTATTGAACCCAATTGATTATAAGTGTCGTTTAATTTCCAAGAGGATCCCTTTAGTTCTACCAATGGAATATAGTTTGAATTCATGTTGACCGATTACATCCCATTAGGTAATTAACTTAAAAGATTTGTTATATAACTAAATGATTTAACTTTAAAATACCAATATATTTATTCCCCTAAATCATATTATATACTCTAAAAATAGTTTAAAAATTAAATGGATAACCTCTATTTAACATCAAATTCTCTAATTGTTAACATTAAAAGTTACCTTAGTTAACTACTGGATAATGTACCTATTCTAGAAGTTAATTAAATAATTCACAATTTATCAATTAACCAAACTCTAATCTTGCAAAAAGGACATCCAATTCAAACCAGATAAATTTGAACCTCTTTTAATAAGATGCTTAATACTTCCACATTAATCTCCCGATATCAATATATGTTTACTAAATTACGTATTATCTAGATAACTTTCATAAATAATCTATCTAGACAAGATTAGAAATAATTTAACTCAATTAAATATTAAATTAATAAAACTAAATTTATAAAAGAATTTATTCCAAAGGACTAATTTACTAACGTATTTATCCTATGGAAATATCAAAGCATCTCAAATTAAAATATGTAAATATCCTCATAAAACATTAGAATACTTACTAATTAACATTATTAATATGTAAACCATCTTTTTGATAATTGGTAATCTAAATAATTTAATTAATATAAAAGGGAGCAAAACTACTTTAATAAATACTATTATCTAACTTAAGGAAATTAACTAGCAAAATTAACCTTGTTTAAATCTTAGAAACAATATTGAAACTCTTCTAAAGATTTCCAAATATTAAAGTCAATAATCTTTAATTAAAAAAAAATTAATTGCATTTATAAATAAATCAAATCTATAGAATTACTATATTATTTCAGTGGGATAATTATCCATAAACTTCTAACAAATAAGTCAACAATTACAACTATATGTTAAAAAGGATAAATTTTGAGATCCAAAACAAATCAAATATAGATAAAATTTAGCTTATAAATATAATCTTACCTTATTCATTAGATATCTAAATGTACATGCTCTGTATATTTTATTTTATTTGAATGAATCAATGGCTAGAGTAAAGCAAACCCTATTATCGCTAGGGTTTGAAAAAAAAATCCCCACAGGGCCGCAAAGGCTATGGTGTCTAGAGGCAGAAGGAGGCGATAATGGTGAGCAATGAAATATTGGCAATTCCGCTGCCTTCATATTGACAAGAGAAGCGGAATGGTGCCTTCATATTGACATCCTCCCACGTACATCTTTTCCAGGAAGGGCATTTGGCTGCGACCAAGGAAGGACAAGGGTTGGGACGGTAGTGGGGTCTCTGTGCCACCACTGTTCTTAGCACACTGGCAGTCGCTGCTCGACCCCACTATGTTTCCACAGTGGGTCGCGATAGCAGCCTCCACTGTGCTCGCACAGTCATGCTGCCACACCCAAGATGACATGGGTGGGTACGGCTTCGCCCCCTCCCTCCCCCCAACCTTGTTGCGATAATTATATATATTATAATTGTTTATTAAACAATTTTAATTGGATGCATAGGTATTTGATTTCATAATGGTCTTTATTAGTTTTATTTTTTTACATGTAATTACTAAAATTTATTTATATCTATTAGATTTAGTATTATATATATGAGATTATCTATATTTACAAATGCTTGCAATTAACATATATTTATACTTTAATAAATGAATTTGGAAAGAACTTTTATGACTAAAGTAAAAGATAAATTTTACCTTCATGAAATAGATGCATGAACAAATTTACTTTTTTTTTTAAATTAAAAATTACACTTTAATGGTACAAACTAAAACTAAGTTTGATTCTTCATATTTACTGAATCAATTCATTAATAATTTTATTTTAATTAATTACTTATGCACTTGATAAAGTTAACCTCTACATCAATAAATAAAAGCATATTCTCCATGCATACATTTATTATATGTATAGATGAAATATTAATTGGTATTTGCAAGTATTTATAAATAACTAATGGAGCTTAGAAATAACTTATTTAGCTATTAATTAATATGAGCCCTATCTTATAGAAAATAAACGAGATTACTTAACACTCATTTAGCTAAAGTATTTAAACCAAGGTAGAAATAAAAGATTTAAAACTTACTTTCCTTATTTAGAAACTAGTGGTAACTACAAGGTAATTAAAATTTCTTTCTTTATAACTATATAAGCAACAATATATTCAATTTTAAGATAACTATATCCACAATAATAATTACAAAGCATATGATAGAAATCTTTTTCCTCATATTCGCTAAGATTGCGATATTCCATAATATATTTGCATCTCAAAATTTCAAGGTTACAACTTGCTAGCACCTAAAAGCTACAAACTCAATTTTAAATAAACTTGGATATAACAAAATCCTTCATGTGGCTCGTTCACAGTTCACCTACTCAGAACTCCAACTGATTACTATCACTTACGTACATAAACTAAGCATAGTGAACCCTAGGCCCTAGAGGGGAACCCAGAGCTCTGATACCAAGTGTCATGCCCCAAAATTTGGGCACTTAAACCTTAACCTAATGAACTTAAAAATTTCATTTAAACATGATATATTAACTAAAGGAGGTGTAGAATTTTCTTTCCTTAATACATCTTTACAAATTAAACTAATTGAAAGTTTATTTAATTAATGATATAGTCCTAAGATTTTCTTATCACTTTAATACAACATTAGTCAGACTAATTCTGGAGTAGCCAATAATGGAATTATTGATACAAGTATATAGAACAAGTTTTCTCTTTTTATTATAAGGAAGTAGTGAATACAAATCTTTCAAAACACATGTGCCTTAAAACAAGGGGATTACAAATTTCCAATTTCCTTTAAACATTTCAAGGAAAAACTTTAAACCAGAAAAATGATTTTGAGGAAGAAATTTCATCCAAAACACCAAGACTTCAGCTAAACTTTCAGAAGCTTTCTCTAAACCTGCAAGAACATCAAGGTTGACCATGGAAGCTCACCTCCCAACCTAGGCCTTTGCAAGGCCACCCCCGAGCTAGGGGATCCAGAACAGAACTGGGATACATACACACATAACAACCATGAAACTAAAAATAGAAACACAAGAAAATACCCCATACCCAAGGATATACATAGATTTCCAAAATACCTGAAACAAAGGGGTGAAAGAGGACTACCACAAGAGGATAAATTCAATAATACAAAATATATACACTAGGAATAGGCCACACATGGGCTCAACATTCCTAAGTACCACATATAATCTTGTTCCATGGCCACACATGGACTCATGAATAAATTTCTACCCTTCGCCTCCATGCCCTACGGCGACAACTAGAGTAAATTTACCTTTCTTTCACTAAACAAGTCATGGCTTCAAGCCTTCCAATTTTTCTTATGAACCCCAAATTCTTTGGGAATTCTTGGCATCATTGGCACCCATATACCCATGTACATCCCTCCACACATGGGAGACTCTACACTACTTGGGTAGATCACTAAATTTCACCCCATCAAAGTTACCCAACCCTCCCAAGGGTGAATATGCCTTGAAGAAACCCCATAAACAAATAATCACAAAATAAATACAAGACTCAACACATAAAATCCATGAAAGCCCATGAAGCTGAAACAATAACATAAACTTCATTCATGGATTTCTCAAGCTATGAACAAATGCAAAGAAGAACTACTCCTAACTATGCTAATTAGGAAACTCACCTCAAATCCAAGCTATAGTAAATGTAAGGTGGTTTGTGAAGAGCTTATCCTTCTCATCCTTCCTCCTCTCAAGTCTTACTCCTACAAATGAATCTGTCTCTAAAAGTAGAGAGTGGGTGTGTACCCAAACTCCCTCTAAACACTTCCTTATATAAGCATTCTTCCTAAAATATCAAGAGTCATAAATGGAGGGGAGACCCTAATCCATCTACTCTCCCCACTTTCCTTCTTCATAAATGGAATTTAAATGCTTACAAGGAAAGAAGGGACAGCTTAACCAAAGTCTTACAACTCTTCAAATTCACCACTTCCCAAAATGGAGACTTTAGGGGAGTCATTAATGAGTTTCAAGACTCTTAATGGGCTGAAAATGACCCCTAACCCCTAAGGTACCAAGTGGGGTAGTTAGTTTTGACCCTAGTTACTCCCTAGGAGTCCAAATGACCCTCCTAAACTCCACCCAAGGTTAACCCTCAAAAATAAAACCCTCAAGACTCAATCTAATCTCTCTTGACTCATCCTTATCTTCCTTGACTCAATCTTATCTTCCTAAACCTTAGGGTAAACATTGGGACTATACTAGGTAACACCTGGGTAAATTTAAGCCTATGCTAGCCACATTCACTAGCCATTCCAACACACAAGGTGCACATGTGTCAAGTGACACAACAATTTTACATGAGCATGACTTATTACACATTTACTCAATTAAATAAAATACAATCATACACCACACTTTTACGAATAAAAATACAATACAACAAGGTCCATGTCTCTTTTTATAGATAGGGCCTTAGCATCATGGTTATCTCATAGGTCCATTCCTGAATCCTCGATTAGTACCATGGTCAAATTTTCCTTCACACTCATTGCACACATCAGTAGGTCCAATAAATCAACACATAAACATATCAAGATACATAATGTAAATAGAACACACATTCACTCACATTTGCATCAATAATTTAACAATATCTACATCTAATCCATATGCATAAACATAAATCTTAATAAATTTGCATACTGATATTATCTAACATCCACTTACTAATCCAATATACTAAACCATCAAAACTAAGTCCTAAACGCAAATCTGCATCACTCACACAAAGTATCTAATAGATTCCCTGATTACATAATTAGGTGTTGTATACAAGCAAAGGATTCAACAGATCCATAAGGTAATACATGTGTCCCCATAGTCCAACTATAACAAAATTTGTATCGATAGGAGAACATATAAATGAGAAATAGTGCTAAGCTTATATCAAACTGGGGTAGGCCTCACAAACTCACAATTTTGACTATCATATTGTCACTTTTGAGTTTTTTTATATGGGTCTTTCTATGAATGATGTCGCCTCCATAAAAGATTACAGAGGCTTGGAGACTATTTTTTGTGACCACTCCTTGTAGACCAAACTTCACGGGTAAGCTCTCTTATTTCTATTCATTACTCGAAATATGCAAAGGAACTTAAAGAAAAAGAACTACTCTGAAACTGTGATAAAGACACATTTAGAAGAATGCTTTCTTTATAAAAAAAATGACAAACTTTCACTGATAAGTTCACAAGCCTTGAACGCTCTATTTGAGTAAATAAATCTAAATTTTTTTGCATAAATTTAGTACTTTATGCGGTCTTTCCTGAATCTTGGAATCATCTAAACCCTAAGGTTAAAGACTATAAAAAAACATGAGAGTTTTCCTTATGTTATGGTAACAAATTCAAACTGAGCTCTTGATGTATTCGACTTGGGTATGTTGGTCATCCCTTATTGTAAATGAAACATTTCATAACTCTGCACTTACCCTTTTTCTCCTTTCATGGATATCCTTGATGAAAATCAGTGTCGCCTGTATGATTAAAGAAATTAAAGATTCAACTATTTGTTTAAAATCTTCTCTATTGCATATGACTGTCTTGAATAAATCCTTTTGCACCTTATACTGTATATTTCATATACTCTTTGTAATAGAAATTACTCTGCATTCAAGGATTATGCCTTATGTTTTCCACTTTACACCTTACTACTAGCTTGTGATGATCCTTCACATGATATTCATTCGCATCTTAAAACATGTAGATGATTCTTCACAAACAAAAACTCTATCCCAAGGCATTTAAAATTGTTCTAAACTTCACCATTTTATCCTTTAATGTCAAACAACACCTCCATAAAGTATTTCATAGCAAACAGTCTTTAGCTTATAATCTCAATAATATGCCTAATAATTATAATTGCTTTATGTCATATTGATGTTTATGTTTTTTTCTAAATGAGTTATTTTCCATCATTGTTCCTTTTGTATATTAATGGATTTCAATATTTGAATGGACCATAACATCATTCTGATAATCTGTAATAAGGACTTTCCTTTCTGATGATAAGAATATGTGTGACTGAAATTGACAAAAGGTCAGATACTTACCTTAGTGTGGAAATCAATGATTGTTCCTCTTTTCTTTAACAGTCATGTTGTTGATGAACCATAACTAATTAAATGTTTGAAGATATTAAGTTGATGATCACCAAGCTGTAGAAAATTAATGCAAGATATTAAATCAGTTAATGTATTGTATTATCGTTGATGTCAACTAGATATAATTTGATTGGTTATATACATAGTGTCAAAGACTTCAAAGAACCAGAGAGATAAAGGTTATGCTATCAATAATGCATAAAATTTCAGTATACACTAAGTGACAACAAACACCAATGGATAGTGCACCCCGACAGATAGAGAACCCGGAGAGAAAAGTCACAGTGATACCAGTGCAAGCAACCTAAAAAAGCATTACCGATGAGCAGAACTATAGTTTTACCTGACGGATAGACAACTCTGACTGACAAACACAGATTCCCGAGGACAACTGAAGTCAAGACTGAGCTAACAAGGAGTTAAACACCGAAAAGAACTGAAGTTCATAAACGGAAAAAGACTTAGCTGGCAAGAGCTAAAGATGGAGTTAACTGATTGTTAAACATTGTTTTCATTGACAAGATAATAGCCAGAGATAAGCTAGAGTTTTAAAGCTATTTTATTCCAGTTGTCTAGGAGAAATCTACGGGATAAAACTGAAGTAAAGCTATAAAGAAACAAAGGTGAGAATTGCGGATCACACCAAGAGCAAGAAAGTCAAGGACTTTGAAATGGTGAAATCATGTCTATAAAGAGACAAACTAATTCTTTGTGAATTAGGGGAGTGAGTAGAGAAGATGATTTTGAATAGAAATTAATGAAGAAAGACTTCAATCAGACGTAATCAATAAATCTAAAGAACAGAGCTAGTATTTCTACGGATACCAAGCAACAGAGAAGCACAGCATCACAGAGAATAAAGAAGTGGAGAAAAGGTATTGAAAGGAAACATTGATCATAAAGGTATTATGAGCTTACAATAGATCTAAAAATATGCAAGTCTAAGTTGTATCTATGAACAGATCATATATTATTTCAGTTTAACCATTGAATCATAGAAGTCTATTAACCAAGTAGGATCTAAAAAAATCCTTTATATATTGAGATACATCCCAGGGAGTATCAAAAGGTTTATCATGAAGATAGCATAGGAGTACTAGATATCAAGTGATAAACTGTTAGTGTTAAATCATCTAACAAGGTCACACTTAATAGTGTGTTTGTAACCTTTAACATGGTTGGCTCTTCACCAAGCTCACTTCAGAAGAGTGAAAATTTTGGGTTACTAGTCCCAAGTGGTTTTTCCCTTAACAAGGTTTCCACATTAAAAATCCATGTGTCAAATGGGTTTATGAATAATTTCTTTCATGTTTTTCTTTACACATTACGAAAACAGGATTGATCAGTAAATACTAAGTTATTTACTATATTTCGGTAAATGACAGACTATTATTCAGTAAACATTAAGAATAAGGTTTAACAATGAACTCTGAGCAGTAGTTAATTGTTAAGATTATTTCAAGGCATACATCTTGTAGGACTGAATATAATTAGAGGCTTATAATTGTGGTACTAATTTTTTGGGTTGATTTATTGAAATATTTTTTAGGCCACTGATTCACCCCCCTCCCCCCTCTTAGTTATTCTAATAATTAGTATCAGAGCTTATGTTCTTAGAAGGAAGGTTTCAAGACCTAACTTAAAGATTAAAAGATGAGCAAACGAGATGTGCCCGAGTTGAACAAGGAAAACTTTGCATCATAGAAAAGAAGGATAAGACCACCTATCAGGTATTGGAAATGATGTTACTCAATACTTGGATACTAAATATGTGTTGCCTAAAAAACCTCACACACTTGATCAATTGAGAGAAAAGAATGCGCACAATTGCATGATGATAGAGCTTGCTTCATTACTGTCTGATGCTAAATTTGAAGATGTCAAAACCTGCACCTTTGCAAAGCAAATGTGGGAAAAATTGAAGCTAGTACATGGAGGAGATGCTAATGTACTTAGAGCTAAGGTAGAAAGCTTAAGAGGGAGGTTTAATGACCTAAGGATGAAAGAAGGAGAAAATATCACTCAGTATAGCTATAGAATAAAAGAGATAGTCAATGCTCTCCGAGGAGTTAGAGGTGTACTTGAAGAAGAGATAATGGTAAGTAAAATCCTAAGAACCTTACTGCCTATATATGCTATTAGAGTATCTTCTATACAAGAAATGAGAGAAGTTGCAAACAATAATGTTACTCTAGATAGTTTGATTGGTAGAGTGATTTCATTTGAGATGAATAACTTTGATAACAGTGTCTTACCATATATAGAGTCAGCATTCAAATATTCTTTGAAAATAAGTAAGTCAAGTCATAAACACACTATGAGGAATGATAGTGAAAGTGATAGTGATGACCAAGGACTTGATGAGAGTAAAGCACTAATGGTAAGAATATTTCAGAGAGGAAAATGTAGATACAAAGTTAAATTACCACTTGTATGTTTTAATTGTAAAGAGATTGGACACTTTGTTGCTAGATGTCCTAACAAAAGAAAAGAAGATAGAAACAGTGAAAAATCATATGAGAATAAGTTTGATAGAGGTAATGACAGAGATTACTGAAGCAACCGATAATCTGATAAAAGAGATACCTGAGACTACAAGGACAAAGGGAAGAAAGTTTTTTACTTGGCTGAGAACATAGCTGAAGACACTGATGCCGAATCTGATGAAGACATTGAGATGGTATGTGTAGCCATGAAGGATGATTCAGATGAAGAGGAAAGGTATGTTGAGATTGCACTCATATCTAAGGTTAGTAAGAATTATGTCTAGATTATAGATAGTGGCTGCACTCACCACATGAATGGTGATAAACAAAAGTTTGAAACTTTTGAGTATTATAATGGTGGATCAGTAAGAATTGGTAATGACTCACCTTGTCTAGTTGAAGGTAAAGGAACCATAATGTTGAATAACCTGATCAAATGTAAAATGCATACTGGGTAAAAGGACTTAAATATAATCTATTAAGTGCTTCATAGATGAATAAAAAGGGTCACCGAGTAGCATTTGAGAATAAGAAGGCAAAGATCTTCAATGAATCAGGAAGGTTAATCAAAACTGGTGAACAGACAAAAGGTAACCTATTGTATCTTGATGATATTAACACCTATTTTTTAATGGCTAGAAATAAAGACATATGGTTGTGCAATAAAATATTATGTCATGTGAATTTTGACAACATTATTAAGATAAGAAATAAAAGGAAAGTAAGAGGCTTACCGAGCATGTCAAAGCCCAACTATATCATGTGTAAGAATTGTCAAAAAGGTAAAATGACAAAGTCTAGTTTCAAGAGCAAAACCCATAAAACTAATGTCATTTTAGAATTAGTCCATACTAATCTATGTGGACCCATGAGAACAAAGAGTTACTATGGTGATAGATATTTCATTCTCTTTGTAGATGATTAATCTAGAATGATGACAATTATGTTCTTAAAAGAAAAATCAGAACAATTCAAGATGTTTAAATGGTATAAAGCTATGGTAGAAAAAAAAAGTGGTAAGGAACTAAAATACTTAATATCAGATAGAGGAGGGGAATTTGTTTATGATGAATTCCCTAACTTTTGCAATGAGCATGGAATTAAAAGACAGGTTTCTGCACCAAGAACACCACAGCAAAATGGGGTTAGTGAAAGGAGAAATAGAGCCATTGTTAATTGTGCAAGAACATTGAGAAGAGCATCACTCAAACATTCTGGAGGGAAGCTATCAGTATTGTTGTCTATACATTAAACAAAGTGCAATTGAAAAAAGACACCCTATGAGCTATGGTATGGATACACACCCAATGTAAGTTACTTCAGAATCTTTGGAAGTCAATGTTATATTTTGAAAGATGATAGAAATGGAAAGCTTGAATCCAATAGTGTAGAAGGAATATTTCTAGGGTATTCCACCAAAAGAAAGGCTTATAAATGTCTTAACAAATCCTCTAAAAAGATCACTGAAAGTGCAAATGTCTAAATAGATGAATATGCGGAGAAAAATGATGAGGAAAGTAGAAAAGAACTAGAAGACTACAATAGGTTTGTCTATAATAAATAACCTGATACTCTACCCGAGCAACTATGTATCACTCCCGAGTAATAGAACATTGCACCCGAGCATCAGGATGCAAATACCAAATATCAGGAAATTTCTCAAAATGATGTTATGAGCGATGGAGATCAAAATGAAGGTCAAGATGATGATCAAAATGATGAACATAGAGCTGAACCAAAACTTGCCAAGTATGTCAGAAGACACCATCCATAGAGCCAGATCATAGGAGACAAGAAGGCTGAAATGAGAACAAGAAGTAAGTCACTGAAAACTAGATGTTTAATTTGTGATTTTGAGCCTAAATCTGTTAATACTGCACTTGAAAATGAAGAATGGGTCAGTGCTATGAATGAAGAGATAGAAAATATTGAGAAGAATAGTACATGGACTGCAAAGATACATATGTATACAGCAAGGTACCTATCTACACCGAACACGAGAGATATTTTTGGCTAATATAGAGCTATTATGCTGATGGAAGGGAAATTCAAGGAATATATTAAATAAAGAGAAAAGATGAATGACTTTGGCATTGTTGTCAAAGGGAGAGAGATTCAAAGGGAAAAAATATCCTAAGGGAGAGAATATCTAGATGGGAGAGATATTACATATGAAATATCCATCATGAGTGAGAGAAGTCATACAAAGGGAGAGATTGTTGTCAAAGGAAAAAGAGATGATCAAGGAGAGGAACAGTCAAAGGGAGCGAAAACATCAAGAGAAAAGATTGCTACATCTATCCAGTGAAGGGAATGAAGATTGAAGAAAGTAATCTGCAAGAAAAAAATCTAAGTTATATGAGCTTACCGAGAGCCAGACATTTGTATTGGTTATAGAACAATAAGTTTGGTAGTTTGATGAACTACAACTGATATATTCCATAATCTATTAGTAGTAATGTAGTGTGTTTCCATCAATGCCAAAGGGAGAGATTGATGAACCATAACTGATTTAATGTTTGAAGATATTAAGTTGATGATCACCTAGCTCGAGAAAGTTAATGCAAGACATTAAATTAGTTAATGTATTGTATTGTCATTGATGTCAACTTGATATAATCTGATTGGTTATATACATAGTGTCAAATACTTTAAAGAACTAGAGAGATCAAGGTTATGCTATCAGTAATGCATAAAATTTTAGTATACACTAAGTGACAACAAACACAGACGGACAGTGCACCCCAACAAATAGAGAATCCTGAGAGAAAAGTCACAGTGATACCTGAGAAATCAACCCAAGCAAGCATTACCGATGTGCAGAACTACAGTGTTACCCAATGGATAGACAACCCCGATGGACAAACAGAGATACCCGAGGACAACTGAAGTCAAGATTGAGATAACAAGGAGTTAAACATAAAAAAGAACTGAAGTTTAGAAATGATAAAATACTTAGCTGGCAAGAGCTAAGATGGATTTAACTAGTTGTTAAATATTATTTTCATCGACAAGATAAAAGCTAGAGATAAGCTAGAGTTTTAAATTTGTTTTATTCCAGTTGTCTAAGAGAAATCTATGGGATAAAATTGAAGTAAAGCTTTAAAGCAACAAAGGAAAGAATTGCGGATCACGCCAAGAACAAGAAATTCAAGGACTTTGAAATGGTGAAATAATGTCTATAAAGAGACAAACTAATTCATTTTGAATTAGGGGAGTGAGTAGAGAAGAGGATGTTGAAGAGAAACTGATGAAGAAATACTTCAATCAGAACTGATCAATCAAGCTGAAGAACAGAGCTAGTATTTTTGTGGATACCGAGAAACAGAGAAGCACAACATCACCGAGTAGAAAGAAGTGGAGCAAAGGTATTGAAAGGAAAGATTGATTAGAAAGGCATTATGATCTTACAATAGATCTGCAAGTCTAAGTTGTATCTGTTGGTGCCCAAAAATGATGGATCTCTTTTGGCCAACTAATAGGTATAATGGTGATGCACCACTTGATACCTCTACAATTTTAGCTTAATCAAGCCAAGGCTAGTATGCCTTAGTTCACTTGGAACTATCATATTTTCTATGTCGCACAACTGTGTACACAACAAACAAAGCTCCTCCCAAGGTGGTGAATGATCCTTGGAGGAAAACAATGAATCTTCATATAATTTTTATTTTAAAAATTAAATAAACTCATAATCACTAATATCCTAGTTGTAAGGTTTTGAAATAAATTATTTAATAATCTCCAAACTATAAAGCATGAACCAATATAACAATTTCTAAATAATGATTAGTTTAGTGCCTTCTAAAACTTGGGCTATAGAGTCTGAAAATTCTCAATCCTACATACAATCGGAGACAGTTTTAAAAACTTACTTTTAATAAAGCAAGACTATCACTTCATAGGCTTCCACTTGATTATAATTCAAATCAATCTATACAGCTAATCTTATTGAATTTAACTCAAATTAAGAGACCAATAAAAACAAAAGAAGATATGCAGATCTTTCAATTGATTTTTAAACTATATATTAATTTTAAATTATGATACTCAGTAAATTCAACACAATGAAACATTCTATAAATTAGAATATTTAAAATACTAATTGAAAACATATAACTTATAACCACAAATAAAAAGAAGAGCACTTATCTTTATTGATATTGAAAAACTAGTACATTAAAGTTCATGTTGCAATTGTGATCAAATTCTATTATACAATGTGTTTTTCCTTTTATGATTACATTTTACACCACATATATATGTGGTTGAATAGTTTGGATACCCATTTAGGGTGAAAATACATCATTTTTCATTAAAATTTAGAAAACACTTTTGAGAAAAAAGTAATCAACTAACTAACTAATAACTACCTATCTTTCAGATTTGGCTTTGGCCAAAAATCCAAAATAGATTGTACAAACTTAATATTTTTATTGGAGATAGGAAATTTTATTTTCCGAACTGGGTCTTTTTTAGATTTTTAATATTTGATTGTTTTCATTCTCTGTCAACATCATCTTTACAACAGGTTGAAATTCCAGCGTCTCTAAAACCTTCGCTTGCAAAATTTTGATTGTTCCTGTCACAGAGCTTCCTTCCCTAATCCCTCAAATTTTAATTGAAAATTAATATGTTGTTTTATCTCATTTCATGTACTTCATCATATCATCAATTATTGGGCATGGAGTTTAGGATGCAATTTTTAGAGTTTTATCACTATATAGGAATCCAAATTTTGCCAAAAATTTAGAGCTCCAATAGGCTCTTTCTAGGGACATATGCTCCATGTGAGCATAGCGAGATCCTAGTTATCTCTGGAGTATAATACCATTAGTTAACTATCCTCTTCATAAAATATTTGTCTGAACTTAATTTGGTGGCCCCTGGCCTCCAAAATTAATATTATTCTTTTCATCTGTCAAAGATTTTATTCTGATCATGTAATACTTTGAATCTCCTGAAAAATGATATTATATCGTTCCTTTTCCTTATCAAATAGAATATTTGAAAATAGACAAGTTTCAAAATTATTCAATCCCAACATTTGATCCTTTGTTGTATCTGATGCATCATCCTTATGGACCATATTCATTGGTTTCACTTTATCAACACAATCAATGGATTTTGATTTATGTTTTGCCTCTGAGATATAATTAGGTGCACTGTGTTCTTTGCTGGATGGAGGATCCCTGTGCATATGATCAGGCATATAAATATCTAAACTAAGTTCTCTTGCTTGGATATTTCCTTGCACACAATCTGCCCCATTTCCATTCTCCAGGTATTGTTTCTCATTACATAAAATTTTTGAAGATAGCTCATATTCAGGAACTATCTTCTTATCAGGAATTTGATCAGATAGGACACTCTGATAATTTTTAGAACTAATCTTCAACACATTTTCATCATTATGTATGTTCAATTCTATCTCATTTTCACATGTCTGATATAACGTTTGCTCAGAGGATGAAATGATGCACATCTCATTTTTTGCATACACTTCCCCATACATATTCTGAGATTCATCATCCAAAAAATGATTACTAGACCCATTTTTTTTATCATGATGATGATGTACTTGATTGCATAGAAAATATTCTTCAACTGATGGATTCAAGGGCATAGACATATCTTCCTCTACTTCCTCTTCAAACAATGGATTCAGGAACATAGAGAACTCAAGCACATCTTCTTTTGCTACCTCTTCAAATAATGAATTCAGGAACATAGAGAGCTTGGGCATATCTTCTTCATGAGAGATTTCATCTAAAAATTCTTCTTGTTTATATGTTGTATGTTGTTCTATTTCATCTCCTCTCTTTGATTCTTGGAATTTATCATCTCCTTCATCTAGTACTCCTTGAATATATACTAATCAATCAACTCACTTATCATGGTGTATTGAGAAATAAAATTGACCACTCTTCTCAACATGTTTTTGATATTCCATGTCTAGTAAATATGAGATTTCTTATGTATTGAGAAGATCTTCTTCCTCATCATCATGTTCATTGATACCTATTTCCATACAAATCTCACTACGTACAGATTCTTCTTCAATCTGATCTAAATTTTTCTCTTCCATGTCATCACAAGTACTATTATGGTTCTCAAGAATGGATGCTTGTTTATCTTTTGTATGACTAGTGCACTCATCTTCCTCACCAAGATAATCATCAAGCACAAGGCCTTGTTCAATCTAAGCATAAGCCTCCCTTTTTCTGTCTTCCTCATCTTCTTCTAATATATGTGCAAGGAACTTTATAGAAGGATCATGTGATGTGATTCCCAACTCATGCATTTTATTTATTAATTACTTGTGTAGAGGCCTAATGCGTGAAGGTATCTCTCGAAGAGTGCTCACCATTCTCATTACCAAGTGTACAGAAGACTCCCCTTGGATTCTCTCCAAGATCCAAAAGACATTAAGTGGAGACATTATAGGATCCTCTTCCATGCTGCAACTTTGGTCTTCATATTGTTCATAACACATGTTGTCTTCTTCACCACTGGCATCATGAAACATATCAAGAAACCATTTCTCAAACTGTCTCCATGATGACATACATTGTGTGGGTAGTGATTCATATTCTTTTTGTGCATAGTCCCTTAAAGTCCTGCTAAATAATCTCATCACTTGATATTCTACATAGATCTCATAATGTTTTATAAATATGTAAAATGCATCCAAGTGTTGCAGTGTCGATTCATCCCATTCTCCATGGAACCTTTGGTAGAAGTTGTGAAAGTTTTGGTGATAACTTATTTGGGATGCACTGAAATCTCCTAAGATCCAATGGCCTAATGCCATCTGGAATAAATGGCCTTCTTTGAAATGGTTGAAACATCCTGAAAAAAAATTGTCTCCCTTTTCAAAGAAGAAAACTATCATCTCTTTCTGAGTCTTCTCCCTTAGTAGAGACACTGACTAAAAAATTTTAGCGAATAGAGTCACCACCTCTTTCAAGGAAAATGTTGATTTTCTGGTCTTCTAGATTCTTACTTCCAACAGAGTGTACTTTCATACAAAATTGGTATAACTGTTGTCTGATCTACAAAATCTGAAACTTTGGGTAACTTCACAATACTTATTGTGAGAAACTCTCCCCAACAGAGTACTCACCAATTTTTTGGTGCCCAAAAATGATGGATCACTTTTGTCCAACTGACAAGTATAATGGTGATGCACCACTTGATACCTCTACAATTTTGGCTTAATCAAGCCAAGGCTGGTAGGCCTGATTTCACTTTGAACTATCAAATTTTCTATGTCACACAACTGCGTACACAACAAACAAAGCTCCTCCCAAGGTGGAGAATGATCCTTGGAGGAAAACAACAAATCTCTTGATAATTTTTATTTTAAAACTTAACTAAACTGATAATCACTAAGATCCTAGTTGTAAGGTTTTGAAATAAATGATTTAATAATCTACAAACTACAAAGCATGAACCAATATAACAATTTCCAAATAATTATTAGATCAGTGCCTTCTAAAAACTTGGGCTATAGAGTCTGAAAATTCTCAATCCTGCGTACAATCAGAGACAGTTTTAAAAAATTACTTTTAATAAAGCAAGACTGTCACTTCACAGGCTTCCACTTGACTTATAATTCAAATCAATCTATACAGCTAATCTTATTGAATTTAAATCAAATTAAGAGACTGATAAAAACAAGAGAAGATATGCAGATCTTTGAATTGACTTTTAAACTATATATATATATATATATATATA
>MU224420.1:348258-363242 GCA_018584345.1 Thuja plicata
CTCGGTGAATACTGCAGATTCTGCTAAATCCTTTGGTAACCGACTGAACTCGGTAAGTACTGCGAACTCGGTAAAGACTGACTTTCCTTCATATATTCTTTGATGACCGACTGAACTCGGTAAAGACTAAATCTCATTTGTTGACCAAGTGAGCCCGGTAGTAACTGACTTCTCGATATAGTATACTTTGAGTGCTCGGTAGACTCTGTAAATTGCTTCTCTTACCGTCTGAACTCGGTAGACTCTGTTAAACTGCCTTGCTAAACATTCTTAGCTCGGTAGACTCTGTCTAATGACTGATATGACATTCTGAACTCGGTAGACTCTGTCTGATGACTATTATGACATTTGTGTAACATCAAGGACAACACACAATTAAACAATTGTTTCCAACACTTTAGGGTGAAAAGATGTCATTTTTCATTAAAATTTATAAACACTTTTGAGAAAAAACTAATCAACTAACTAACTAATAACTACCTATCTTTCAGATTTTACTTTGGTTGAAAATCCAATTCAGACTATACGAACTTAAGATTTTTACTAGAGATAGGAAATTTGATTTTTCAAACTGGGTCTGTTTTAGATTTGCAATGTTTGATCATTTTAATTCTCTGTCAACATCATCTTTACAGCAGGTCAAAATTTCAACATCTCTAAAACCTTCGCTTGTAGAATTTTGATTGTTCCTGTCATAGAGCTTCCTTCCCTAATCCCTCAACTTTTAATTGAAAATTAATATGTTTTTTTATCCCATTTCATGTACTTAATCATATCATCAATTGGGCATGGAGTTTAGGATGCAATTTTTAAAGTTTTATCACTATATAGGAATCCAAATTTTGCCAAAAATGTAGAGCTCCAATAGTATCTATGAACAGATCATATATTGTTTCAGTTTAACCATTGAATCAGAGAAGTCTCTTAACTGAGCAGGATCTAAACAAATCCTTTATATATTGAGATACATCCCAAGGAGTATCAAAAGGTTTTTCATGAAGATAGCATAGGAGTGTCAGATATCAAGTGATAAACAGTTAGTGTTAAATCCTCTAACAAGCTCACACTTAATAGTGTGTTTGTAACCTTTAATAGGGTTGGCTCTTCACCAAGCTTACTTCAGAAGAGTGAAAATTTTGGGTTACCAGTCCCAAGTGGTTTTTCCCTTGACAGGGTTTCCACATTAAAAATCCATGTGTCAAATGTGTTTATGAGTCATTGCTTTCATGTTTTTCTTTACACATTACTAGAATAGGATTGATCGGTAAACACTAAGTTATTTACTGTATTTTGGTAAATGACAGACTGCTATTTAGTAAATATTAAGAATAAGGTTTAACAGTGAACTTCGAGTAGTATTTATTTGTTAAGATTATTTCAAGGCATACATCTTGTAGGATTGAAGATAATTAGAGGCTTATAATTGTGGTAGTAAGTTTTTGGGTTCATTTATTAGAATATTTGTGAGGCCACTGATTCACCCCCNGATTCCCCCCCCCCCCCCCCCTAACTTATTCTAACAATTGGTATCATAGCTTGTGTACTTAGAAGGAAGGTTTCAAGACCTAAGCTAAAGATCACAAGATGAGCAAATGAGATGTGCCCAAGTTGAACAAAGACAACTTTGCATCATAGTAAACCAGGATAAGACTCCACCTGTCAGGTATTAGAAATGGCGTTACTCAATACTTGGATACTGAATATGTGTTGCCTATAGGACCTGACACACTTGATCAATTGAGAGAAAAGCAAGAGCACAATTGCATGATGATAGAGCTTGCTTCATCACTGTCTGATGCTGAATTTGAAGATGTCAAAACCTGCACCTCTACAAAGAAAATGTGGGATAAATTGAAGCCAGTACATAGAGGAGATGCTAATATACTAAGAACTAAGGCAAAAAACCTAAGAGGGAGGTTTTATGACCTAAGGATGAAATAAGGAGAAAATATCACTCAGTATAGCTACAGAATAAAAGAGGTAGTAAATGCTATGTGAGGAGTTGGAGGTGTATTTGAAGAAGAGACTATGGTAAGTAAAATCCTAAGAACCTTACTACCTATATATGCTATTAGAGTATCTGCTATACACAAAATGAGAGAAGTTACAAATAATAATGTTACTCTAGATAGTATTATTGGTAGACTGATTTCATTTGAGATGAATAACTTTGATAACAGTGTCTTACCATCTTTAGAGTCTGCATTCAAATCTTCTTTGAAATTAAGTAAGTCAAGTCATAAACACACTATGAGAAATGATAGTGAAAGTGATAGTGATGACCAAGGACTTGTTGAGATTAGAGCACTAATGGGAAGAAGATTGTAGAGAGGAAAAGGTAGATACAAAGTTAAATTACCACTTGTATGTTTTAATTGTAAAGAGATTGAACACTTTGTTGCTAAATGTCCTAACAAAAGAAAAGAAGACAGAAATAGTGACAGATCATATGAGAAGAATTTTGATAGAGGTAATGACAGAGATTACCGAAGCAACAAAAAATCTCATAGATTAGATACCTGAGACTACAAGGACAAAGGGAAGAAATCTTGTTACCTGGCTGAGAATAGAGTTGGAGACACTGACACCAAATCTGATGAAGACATTGAGATGGTATTTGTAGCCATGAAGGATGATTCAAACGAAGAGGAAAGGTATGTTGAGACTGAACTCATATCTAAGGTTAGTAATAATGATTTCTCAATTATAGATAGTGGCTACACTCACCACATGACCAGTGATAAACAAAATTTTAAAACTTTTGAGTATTATAATGGTGGATCAGTAAGAATGGGTAATAACTTACCTTGTCTAGTTGAAGGTAAAGGAACCATAATGTTGAATAACCTGATATGAAGGTATGATAGAAAAACAAAGTGCTAAGGAACTAAAATGCTTAAGATCAGATAGAGGAGGGGAATTTGTTTTTGATGAATTCACTAACTTTTTCTATGAGCATGGAATTAAAAGACAAGTTTCTACACCAAGAACACCACAGCAAAATGGGATTGCTGAAAGGAGAAACAGATCCATTCTTGATTGTTCAAGAACACTGATGATTGAGAAGAGCATCACTCAAACTTTCTGGAGGGAATCTATCAGTATTGCTATCTATACATTAAATAAAGTAATATTGAATAAAGACACCAAAAAGACACCCTATGAGCTATGGTATGGATACACACCCAATTTATGTTACTTTAGAATCTTTGGAAGTCAATGTTATATTTTGAAAGATGATAGAAATGGAAAGCTTGACTCCTATACTGAAAAAGGAATCTTTCTAGGGTATTCCACCAAAAGCAAGGCTTATAAATGTCTTAACAAATCCTCTAACAAGATCAATGAAAGTATAAATGTCAGAATAGATGAATATGCAGAGAAAAATGATGAGGAAAGCAGAAAGAACCAGAAGACTACAAAAGGTTTGTCTACAATGAAGAACCTGACACTCTACCCGAGCAACTATGTATCGCTCCCGAGCAATAGAAAATTGCACCCGAGCATCAGGTTGTAAATACCAAAAATTAGGAAATTGTTAAAAATGATATTCCGAGCAATGGAGATTAGAATGAAGGTCAAGATGATGATCAGAATGATGAACATGACAGAGCTGAACCAAAACTTGTCAAGTATGTCAGAAGACACCATCCACATAACCAGATCATAGGAGACAAGAAGGCTGGAATGAGAAAAAGAAGTAAATCACTGAACACTAGATGTTTAATATGTGATTTTGAGCCCAATTCTATTAATACTGCACTTGAAAATGAAGAATGGATCAGTGTTATGATTGAAGAGATAGAACAGATTGAGAAGAATAGTACATGGACTGCAAAGATACATTTGTACATAGCAAGGTACCTATCTGCACCGAACACCAGAGATATTTTGGCTAATACAGAGCTATTATGCTGATAGAAGGTAAATTCAAGGAATATATTAAATAAAGAGAAAAGAGGAATGACTTTGACATTGTTGTCAAAGGGAGAGAGATTTGAAGGGAGAGAATATCCAAATGGGAGAGAGATTACATATGAAATATCCATCATGAGGGAGAAAATTCATACAAAGGGAGAGATTATTGTAAAAGGAAAAAGAGATGATCAAGGAGAGGAACAGTCAAAGGGAGAGACAACATCAAGAGAAAAGATTGCTACATCTATCCATTGAAGAGAATGAAGATTAAAGAAAGTACTCTGCAAGAAAAAAAAAAAGCTAAGATATATGAGCTTATCGAGAGCCATACATTTGTATTGGTTATAGAACAATAAGTTTGGTAGTTTGATGAGCTACAACTGATATATTTCATAATGTATTAGTAGTAATATAGTGTGTTTCCATCAATGCCAAAGGGGGAGATTGATGAACCATAACTGATTGAATGTTTGAAGATATTAAGTTGATGATCATCGAGTTGTGAAAAGTTAATGCAAGACATTAAATTAGTTAATGTATTTTATTGTCATTAATGTCAACTTGATATAATCTGATTGGTTATATACATAGTGTCAAAGACTTCAACGAACCAGAGAGAAAGGTTATGCTATCAGTAATGCATAAAAGTTCAGTATACACTAAGTGACAACAAACATCGATGGATAGTGCACCCTAACAAATAGAGAACCCCGAGAGAAAAGTCACAGTGATACCCAAGCAAGCATTACCGACGAGCGAAACCACAGTGTTACCCGATGGATAAACAACCAGTTGTTAAACATTGTTTTCATCGACAAGATAAAAGCCAGAGATAAGCTAGACTTTTAAACCGATTTTATTCCAGTTGTATAAGAGAAATCTATGGGATAAAACTGAAGTAAAGCTTTAAAGAAAGAAAGGCAAGAATTGCAGATCACGCCAAGAAAAAGAAAGTCAAGGAATTTGAAACGGTGAAATCATGTCTATAAAGAGATAAACTAATTCATTGTGAATTAGGGGAGTGAGTAGAGAAGAGGATGCTGAAGAGAAATTGATGAAGAAAGATTTCAATCAGACCTGATCAATCAAGCTAAAGAATAGAGCTAGTATTTCTATGGACACCGAGGAATAGAGAAGCGCAAAATCACTGAGCAGAAAGAAGTGGAGCACAGGTATTGAAAGGAAAAATTGATTAGAAAGGTATTATGAGCTTACAATAGATTTGAAAATCAGTAAATCTAAGTTGTATGTATGAACAGATCATGTATTATTTCAATTTAACCATTGAAACAGAGAAGTCTCTTAACCGAGCAGGATCTAAATAAATCCTTTATATATTGAGATACATCCCAAGGAGTATTAAAATATTTATCATGAAGATATCATAGGAGTGTCAAATATCAAGTGATAAATTGTTAGTGTTAAATACTCTAACAAGGTCATACTTAACAGTGTGTTTATAACCTTTAACAGGGTTGGATCTTCACCGAGCTCACTTCAGAAGAGTGAAAATTTTGGGTTACTGGTCCCAAGTGGCTTTTCCCTTAACAGGGTTTCCACATTAAAAATCCATGTTTCAAATGTGTTTATGAGTCATTTCTTTCATGTTTTTCTTTACACATGACTAAAACAGGATTGATCGGTAAACACTAAGTTATTTGTTGTATTTCAGTAAATGACACTTCTATTCGATAAACATTAAGAGTAAGGTTTAATAGTGAACTCCAAGCAGTAGTTATTTGTTAAGATTATTTCAAGGCATACATCTTGTTGGACTTAAGATAACTAGAGGCTTATAATTGTGGTACTCAGTTTTTGGGTTGATTTATTGGAATATTTTTTAGGTTGTTGATTCACGCCCCCCCCCTCTCAGTTATTCTAACAGTTGTTTTCCATTATATCTGATTGCTCTTATGAATTGAAATTGATGTACATGCCTTCTGCACTACCATGTCACTTCTAGGTGAAAATTTTGCTTCTTTCTTTGATTTAACTATCCAAGTTCACTGGCAATCATTTCTTATGTACTTGATATGGCTTAAATGCTTCAAGAAAACCACCCTTGTGATATATAACAGATTTCAAAACTATTCTTTGTATTAACACTATTGTGGCATGTAATCTTTGTCATGATGACTAGAATGGATCATTTCCTAGCATTATTATTTTCATTAGTGTTGGGAACCTTATGAAGAATCATTCTTTACTCTTCTATTTAATGCTATTTTACTACCTTGTAATAACAGCACCACTGTCCTTTGCCACTTATGTTGGCTTAAGATATATGTTGCCCCTCTATTTGCAATTTCTATTACTTTGTATGTAAGGATTCCTATTCTGGGAAATATAAACTGATATTTTGGTCTTAATCACCTTGTTGTCCACTCCTGGTAACATAATAATCCTAATGAATCATATGACTGTGAATATTATGCAACTAAAAGTTGGCCTTCTCATATTCTCTGCAACTACTTCAAATGCATGCCTTTATCTTTTTTTCCATTTTACACCTTATGCAATTTTAAGGTGAATTGATTCATGACCCTTCAAGTTGATACTTTGTCTTTATACTCATAATAATAGCTCTTTAATCTAAAATTGATTTCAATCATCAATACAATGGAAGAATGTTTTAATATGTTGTATTCATATTTCCCCTATTGAACAAGCTCTCAACTAAGTATCAGAAATGTCACTCCTGCCAAATTAGTGATCACAAAAGTGATAACCTTGTTGATTTCTCTTTGTTTTAAAAAATTATGTAGTTGATCCTTTGTTGTTATAGTATACTCCATGTTGTTTATTTCTCACTATTGTAGCCTTATATATTTTTTGATCATATGTTGCACCTTGGGCTTACTAATGTCATCTTGTTCCACTACTCCTTTTTATATAACCATGCATTCCTTGAGTACAAATCTGGTTCATATAAAATAGCCAATATTTGCAAAAAAACTTCCTATAGTAGAGATTTTAATTACTTCCTATAGAAATATGATTGTTTCATTCCTTTGAATATACATCTGATTCATGAACAACAATCAATGCTTTCAAAATAACCTCCTGTAGCAGAGCAATGTATACAAGAAAAATTACTTCATGTAGCAATCTGAAACATATGCAAAATGTGATAAGTTCTTGTAGCACTGGTCCTGTAGCAATATAAATCTCTTGTAGCAACTCTAAAAACTTTGAAATGAAATAAAAACCTCATGTAGCACTGCATGATTGATTTATAGGCTGAAAGGTTTCATGATAGAATGTCATTTCCCTTCAACAGCTAGTCTTCTACAACTCCATGATTTTATTGAAAGGTTTCATACCAATAATTTATGTATGTCCCTTTGACAATCTTCTCAAACCTTTGGTCTTCACCTCTTCCTAATTTGATCAAAAGGTTCCATGCTTGTAATTTATGCATGTCCCTTCGACAATCTCCTTAGTGTCTTCCAAGTCCATCAATCTTGCTGAATTTATCTGATCATCATAGGTGGTTGTCTATTCATGCTAGATTCCTATCCTAGAAGATGTGTGCTACTAATGACAGCAAACTAAGATAGTTTTTTGTTATGAGTGACACATATCTTTTGGATAGGCAGTATGGATGTGCAGTTTAAGCACCAAAGGATGACCTAATAAATCCTTTAAGGGCATGTTGAGATCAACCCTTATAGGAGCCACATTTTTCTCCACATTTCTTAAACCTTCAAGAAAAATGAACTTATACCATAGCGCAAACATTGTTAAAAAATAAAGCAACTCAAGTATTATGATCATTATTTTGAGCAGCTCTTCTTTATGCATTCTGATTTAATTTTTTGTAAATGTATGGAAGTAGATGTGATAGAATGATAGGATTAATTCTTTCATTGCTCAGTTTGCATGAATTGACCCCATATCTCTCTTTTTTACAGGAAAAATTTAGATGCGGGACCCATATTGTAGAAAATGTCAACCTTCAACAAATATACCAGGCAATGGGGGGCCTAACCCTATCCTTCTATTTCTTGTCTTTCTTTCATTTACAAAGATGTATAATAGCTTTGATTTATGCATTTAAATTCAAATGCATGCTTTCATTAGCCTAAGCCACGGGTTGTGTGGTTGCATGATGAATGCATTTTCATAATTGTATATCTCTTAATTGATAAAAGATCTTTTGTTTATTATAAAATAAACTTTCAATTCGTAGTTTTTAGAGCAACCTGTGCTTGTATGGATCATTTCATTGTTGTACTTCTATCACTTGAAATGAGAAAATATTTTCTTTCTGTTTGAACTCAAGCATTTGTACTTTGCAAAATATCTGAATCTTTTGATGGTTAGGACAACAAAACTCATACTTTTGAAACTTTTTCTATGAAACCATAAATGAACCAGTAACTTAGAAATGAGAGACAATCTGATAATTGAGTGTAATCAATTATAACATGCAATTTTATCAATTGAAAATGAACTTTTTTCACCAAAAAATATGGGTTGATAACAGCCCTGCCAATTAGAACAAACATGGTGAAAATTGGTAACAGATAGGCAACAGGATGCCCATGTTGCATGAGTACCATACCAAGAGTGTAATCAGATGCATCTATTTCTATCTTGAATGATTGTTGCAGATCTGGGAGGACTAGTACTGGTGCTAAACATAATCTTTTCTTTAATTCCTCAAATGCTCGTTGCTTTGCCTTTGTCCACTAAAATTTTTCTTGTGCTCCACCCCTTAGTGATTGATTAAGAGTTTGTTGGTGCTTAAATCGACAGATTGGATTTCCTATGGATTTCGCTTATCCAATGATGAGAAATACAAGCAATTTGCCAACGAATGAGGTTTCAACAACCTCCTGCAATTCTGGCTCCGCATAGCCAAGGTTGGTGGGCCTGTACCTTAAACTTGTCTTCAAAGTCTTCTAGAGGTTTTCTATAGCGGATAACTGATAACTTTAACTCCTAATTCTCAAGGTGTTAATAAGATCACAAAATTGAAAATGTGTTATCAAATATAATGTTATTAAAAATTGCTTGATATAAACTGGATAAGATGAAAGAAAATAGTAGTTCAAAAATTGAAAAAATGAAACCTAATACCACAATTCAAATAACAAGAGAGGCTAGTGCTTTAATCCAATAAAAGGAAATAGAGTCGATATCGCTTCAATCCTACGTTCAACTTCAGAGACAGTTTAGAAAACAAAACTTATCACCTTGAAGGCATTATGAAATGCACGTATAACTAAAAGCTTAAATATATTTCAATTAATTATCATTCCTCAAATGGCGGACCAATTGATCAAGGCCTTAATCAATAGGATTTAACCATGTGAAAATGAGAAAGAAACAATTGAATATACAGACTATAAACTTAAAATGAAATATATGCAAATAAAAACTATCACTTTAAGGAATTTCATATTAGTTTATCTGAAGGACTCATTGTAAAAAGATAACAAAAAAATTGCATTAATGAAATAAACATAGACTTATCTCTGCTTGATTACAAAGGATGATATATCAAATTCATGTTTGCAGCATTTGATCAGTTGTTTTCATTCCGCCATGATCCCCAAAAATTGTATCTGTAATGTATCAATTCTCATGTTATATTTTTTTTTTCCTTGTTCTCAATCTGAACTTATATAAATATAAACTTGAAAGGGTGTGTAAAACATCACACCCTTTCCCTAAAACTAACCTATAACCAACTTTCTCTATCTCTTACAAAGACTGGAAAAAATATTCCCTCCATCGACAACAACTGCCCACCCATTCGGTTGGATAACCTGCCCAACTTCCAACTGTTTGGTTTGTTTAAAAACCTCATAGCGACATTTGCTTGGTTTGTAAATGATCTCTGAGAATCTGCTGAATATATCAACCACTATTCTTTCTGATGAAGGTGGCGACCAGGTTGATGAATGTTTGATGACAGAGAAATTGACCATCATGTTAGAGGCATATAATACATGGGAATGAACCGATCCAACCATATTGGATTTGATGGATGCTTAACATGGGAAGTCGATCCATTATGTCATGCTTGATTTATCAAAATCAATGTCTTTGTATTCCAATCCAATCATATATTGATGTCGCTGATTACAGAAACATATTTTGCATTGCCTGTAGATTGCAAAATGCTTTCCACAAAATGTAAACACATATCAAAGACAATCTTCCAAGAATCATAATGTTCTGTGACTTCATATCTATCCATAGTCTCTGTGTAGTATGTTTTTAGTCATTACGTTTGAGGATTAAATATGTATTATGATAATACTTCCAAACCACTCAACCAGCCGCATTTTTAATAAGTCTGTCTACACATCCATTCATTGTCACATGGGGGAGTCGATGCATACTCAATATGCATTGAAGGTGAATATGTACCATAGTGGCGGCTGAATCCCATGTCTTACCACCATTTTATTTACCACCCTGCATATGTTGATGACCATTCCTTTGTCTGATCTCTTTTCAATCTGTCGCCTCTTAATGGCTGTAAGAATGGTGACATAAGTATTTATGTGCATGGTATCTGAGACCCAGCTGTTCATCTCCTCAGTTGACTGCAGCCCTGGTGTTGAATTGCATGTTTATCGACGTTTATGATGTTCGCCACCTTTTTTTTTCTGAATGAAAAATTAAATAGTCAATAACAAAACTATCATTAAGCCTGTTCAAAACAAAACTATCATTAAGTGAAAAGAATAACATAATATTTTAAATGATATGTAACAATAAATATAATTATCAAAAGGCTTTTATCTTTTCCTTCCATACCATCACATAACGTTTAAATAGTGAACAACACGCAATATGGATAATTATAATAAACATTTTAATCATTGATTCTTTTAAATAGATAATAGCCATAAATATAAGACGAGATTCAAATGATGATAATCAAGCATAGGGAAAAATAAATAAACCAAATCTATAACGTAATCTTTTGTCCATTGTTTTATACAAAGCTTTAGTCTTTCCTTTTACCAACCCTTTTACTTTGTAAAAAACTTTGTTTTAATCAATAATAACAATAATAATAAATAACATACCATTAATAAAATTTATCTCTCCTTATAAAAAATGGTATGAAATTCACATATTAAGTAGGCACTTAATAAATATAACTTTCGCTCATGATGATTAATAAAGGAAATCATAAGTATATACTAATATCACAAATATCTATGGATATAATAACATGAATATTTTCAAGAGTAAGCATGTATTAATATAACCTTCTTTAATAACGTGTTCCCTTATAAATTTATTCAAATTCCCCTTCGTATTCATAAAGCATAACATATTTTCTAGGAGAAATTTTACATCTACCAATCACCTTCCTTTATATTCCTTTTATACAATAATGATAACCCTAGTCATTCTATAAGAATTAGGGCATATATATATGAAAAAGAAGTATCATTTATCTTTGATTTGATCAAATCATAACATGTTATAATCTTCTCGACCATGATCATAAATAGTAACATTATCTTTCCATTGAAAATAATAAACATTCAAAACCAGGGAAGTTTAATTAAAACAAGATCATCCTTTTCAAAACATTAAAAAACATTTGAAGGTATCATTAAATCAAAGATATAATTCTCTACATAAAATATTATCTCTTAGGTCATGATTGTAAGTTAATTGCCTCTATCACCAATATGGATTTAGATATTCATAATGCAATGGTAAGATATGTAGAATTCCTTTTAATTGCACTAGGATTTATATGAAAACATCACATAAGACTTTGAACTTAATCAGAAGCACATTCAAGATCAATTGCAATTACATTGTGTCTTTAAGGAAGGAAAGTCATAAAATAAAACTCCTAGGTTCCCTTTAAGAAAAATGATTATAGGATAATGAAAATCTCAAAACATTAAACCATGAGACATATGAAAGTGAATGAATACATAATAACACTTTGATAATACAAAGATGATAAAAAATGGAAGCTATAAAAGACAAGTAGGTATATGTAAATAGTTACTTCCCTAAACAAGAATGGATACAAATCACTTTGTCGACATGGGTTCCACCAGTGGCTCTTTCTGGGGATGTGTGTTTATACCTGAACACAGCAATATCCAAGCTATCTTTGGAAAGCAGACCATTAGAAAATACAACTACAATATATGTATATAAGAAAAAGAAAAAAAGAAAAAAAACTTGCCTATTGTTATCTTCAATGAAAGAAAGGTTTAAAGTACTGACCATGCATAGGAATTTCATTATTGTAACCTTCCAAATCTTGTAAAATGTAAGAATTCTCACCTCCTTTACCAATGATGACAAAAGGGCCTATCCATAAAGCATCAAAATTTTCATGTTTACATTTGTCTTGATCTTTCACATTCCATCTCAAAACTAAGTCTCCTTCCTGAAATTTCCTTTTTGTGGTTTTCTTATCAAATAATTCTTTTACTTTCTGTTGCAATTCCTGATTTCTTTCATGAGCTCTATTCCTTATCTCGTCCAATTCTGCAAGTTGTAATAGTCTGTCTTCCATGAAATCCACTTCTTCATATTGTTCTTCATTCATAAACTTGTACACTGGCAACAAATTATTTAGTGGTAAGTGAGCTTTCTTTCCATAAACAAGTTCATATGGAGCATGCCCAGTATATTTTATAACTGTAATTCTGTCTGCCCAAAGTGTGAGACGTAATTTTGAACCCCATGCTCTTTTGTTATTCTTTAACATCCTTTTGATAATTTTCATTATATTTTTGTTGCTAGATTATGCTTGACCATTCCCTTGAGGGTGATAAGGGGATGAAAAATAAATCTTTATTCCATACTTCTCATGAAATTCAATAAATTCTACAGATCTGAAACACATAGCATTAGGAACACCAAATCTTGTCAATATCTTTTCTGTCAAAAATTTGATTACTACTTTACTAGTAGCTTGTCTAGTTGGTATGGCTTCCACCCATTTAGTGAAGTAATCAGTGGCTACCAAAATCCATTTATTCCCACCACTGGATGTATCAGTTATTTCACCTATGAAGTCTTTTCTCCACATTTGGAATTTTTTTTTAGTAGACATAGGATTGAGAGGTAATGCACCATTATATTTGAGCTTTCCTGAAAATCTCTGATATGCTTCACATCTCTGAACATATTCATTAAAATATTTAAATATGCAGGGCCAATAGTATCCTGCATTCAATATCTTATGTGCAGTGGTTTTTGTTGAAAAGTGCCCACCACATGCTCCATCATGGAGATCTTTTAGCACTTCCTTAGCTTGGTATGTATCTAAACAAAAGAGAAGTACACCATCCCTATTTTTCCAATATAGGTCTCCTTGCATCAAGATATACTTAGATTCTTGTAACTTTATTGTCCTCTTCTGACTATCTGTAAGGTTCTCAAGACACTTCATGTGTTTCAAAAAATATACTATATTAGTGTACCAAGGGCATCTTTCAATACTTGTATGAGTTTCACTTAGATCAATATGATTTACTTGTAATGCATCCATATTTGACTCCGCCATCAAATTTTCTAATCTTTTTCCTCTAATAATCTTAGTGATTGGGATCTCTATGTCAAATTCCTGAATCTGATTTACCCATCTGCATCTTCTCCCAGTGAGTTCTGATTATCTGAATATATCCTTTACTGGTGCATTGGAACATAGGCTAACACTTTTGCACTAACCAAATAAGGCCTAAAGGATTTCACTGCCTTTACAAGAGCATAAGCTTGTTTCTCATTGATATCATAGTTTAACTCAAAATCTTGAAGGGTTTTACTGAAGAATTCTATTGGTTGTTCATATCCTTCATCATTCTTTTGTAATAAGACATCAGCAATGGTATGATATGATGCAAAAGAGAACAATTGAAATGGCTTAGTATAATCCAGGGATTTGAGAACAGGGGCTTCCTTAATTGCCTTCTTAATCTTTACAAATGCATCCAAAGCTTCATTTTTCCACTTCATGTCTGCACCCTTCTTCAACATTATAACAATGGGTTTAATTATCTCTAAAAAGTTTGGGACAAATCTCCTTACAAAGTTAATTTGTCCAAAAAAGGATTCAATCTTTTTAACACTCTTAGGAACCTCAATTTTATCAATTGCTGCAATTCTTTCTGGGTCTATTCTCACCCCATCCTTGGATACTATATTTCCTAATAACTTTCCTTCACTTACTACAAAATGGCATTTCTTTGGGTTTAAGGATATCCCATATTCAAGGGCTCTTTGAAGAATTTGTTCCAAGTATCCACAATGATCTTCTGCCCTTTTGGAGTAAGCAGTTAAGTCATCTTGATAGACCACCATAATTACATCAATGAAATCCTCAAAGGCTAGATCCATTTCTCTTTGGAAGGTAGCTCCTACATTAGTGAGTCCAAAAGGCATTCTAGCATATACATAAGTACCCCAAGGTGTTGTAAATGATGTTTTATATTGTTCTTCTTCTTTAACTTTCACTTGGTTATACCCTGAGAAACCATCCATCATTGTTAACAATTCATTTCCTATGACCTTCTGAAATAATGCTTCCATGTTAGGTAATGCATAATAATGCTTCCATGTTAGGTAATGCATATTTGTGCTTTAATGATGATACATTTAGATTTCTGAAATCCACACAAAGTCTAATATCACCATTCTTCTTCCTGACAGGGACTAAATTTGAAAACCATGTTGAGTGTCTAATTGGCTTTATTATACCAGCATCCCTCATCTTGATTAGCTCATCTTTCATTTTGGGGACTAAAGTAGGGTTTATAGGTCTTTGCCTTTGTCTAAATGGTTTAGCATTAGGTTTCAAAGGTATTTCATGTTGAAAAATATCCTCTCTGTAAGCTTTAACATCATCATAGGACCAAGCAAATACATATCTATATTTTCTCAATAATTTGATGATATCTGTTCTGATCTTGGGAGTTAAACTTTTACACACAAATACTTCTTTTGGAGTCTCTTCACTTCCCAAATTTATCCTTTCTATATCATCCATTGTGACATTAGTATTTTTATTTTCCAACTTTGAATCCTTATTGTCAAACAATCTCTCCATTTCTACAAGA
>MU224420.1:363344-383080 GCA_018584345.1 Thuja plicata
AAAAATTTGATTATATCTCTATCGTCTTCAAAGATTTGCCAATTGTTGATGTTATCAGGTATAGAGGGCCTAGTTTTAACTTCAACTTGAACTATGTCTTCACAAGGGATATCATTATGCCTTAATGCCAAATTAGCCATAAAATCTGCAAGGATATTTTGTGATCTGTCTATCCAATCAATAGAAAAATCATCAAAACATTCCATAGAATCCCATACTTTATTTCTGTATCTTTTAAGATGAGGATGTTTAGCAACAAATTTACTTTTAACTTGAGAAATAATTAATTCAGAATCACCAAAAACACTTAAACATTTTATTCCATGTTTATTAGCTATCTTTAAACCAAGAAGTAAAGCTTCATATTCTGCAACATTATTAGTGCATTCAAAATCTAGTAAGAAGGAATATTTAAATTTTTTCTTATCAGTAGCAAAGAAAATGACACCATATCCATTACCATCTTTACAACAAGCACCATCAAAATACATTTTCCAAATTGTATCATTACTTGTTTTAGCATGTAATTCAATAGGTTCAGTATTATGCATTGCATTTTTTGAAATACTTACTTGAAAGTTATCCATTTCAGAATGACAGAAATGTGTAACTAAGCTTGGATCCACTTCCTCAATAATGTATGGACTTCTAGCCTCCCTATCAATTCTTACATTCATATCATTTACTAGAATAGAAGCATAAGAAAGATCTAATTGAATACTACCACCTACTAAGCTAGACCATTGTCTTGATAAAAGGGTTCCATAATTGGCAAGAACTTCAACAACAGTAACATCCATTTTATAAGACATTTTAGGACATGCAGGAAATTTAAATTCAACATTTTTCATTATACCTACAACGAGAACAGATCTATTATCCATAGCATAGCATCTACCGAATTTGGTATCAACATTCATTCCTAATTCTTTCATTATTGTTACCATATTTTTACTATGTGGTTCAAAATGGTAGGGCTGTTATCAGCCCTGATATTTCTGGTGAAATAAGGTTATTTGGAGTTAAAAGGTTGACTGGTTTGAATGTGTAAACTTGCTATCACGTTTCTTGTTCTTTTAAATAAAATAAAAACATTCTCAGAAAATCTGAAGTTGCTGCCCTAGGTTATCAAAGAATGTGGATTTCTTTTATGAAGTAAAAATGTTTGTTCAAATTCATAATTGAAATAAATGGAAGAACAACATTTATAATACCAACACAAGCAATGGTTGCTTTCAAAACAAAAGAACTGAAAGTGAGTTTCAATTATCAACAAAGGATCTTTTTCATTAAAAGGTATTCAAATGAAATACATCTTTTAAAGAAGCAACCACACAACCCATAGTTTTAGGATAATGCAAGCATGCATGCTAAAATTAGAAATGTAGGGAAATACAAGAGTTGTTTTCATTTTCATAAATGAAAAGAAATCAATACAAGAGGGATAATGGTTAGGCCCCCCCATTGCCTGATATTGTTGTTGTAGTTCTGAATGCTGTTGTGTGCTGGTTGTCATCGTAGCTCTGGACTCGCATCCGAGATTCGCCTGCAACAAAGAGGAAAAAAAGGGAGGGGTTAGTTCGGATGAACTGAGCAATGGAGAAAAATAACTCTAACTCTATTGTGTTGATCTTTATTCACTGATGAAATGCATGACAGCAATACAAAAAGCATATTTAGAATTAGCAAGGAAAGGAGAAGGTGTTTTAATTAATGTTGTTTGCTTCATGTTCAGGTACAGGTATGAAGACTAAGTAGGTTGTCGAAGGGACATGCACCCACTATGCGCATGAAACCTTCTGACTGAATTCATGGAGGGGAAAAGACCGGAGGACTAGAGGGGGTTGTTGAGGGGGCATGCATAGATTTAGGCATGGGACCTTCTGGCTGAGTCATGAAGTTGTTATACATTTATGTTGTTGAAGGGATGTGTATTTACATGCATAAAACCTTCCGACATTCATCCTTTCATATTAATTTGAAAGAAAATTATTGGTTATACATATACATCTCAACAGAACAAAGGTGAAATATATTCTATCAAGGAGCAGCAAGCTACAGGAAAAGGTAGCCTGGCATCAAAGCAAGGCAATCAGTTATTCACTGCTACACTAAGATAAGTATCAAATCTCTTGTCAAGTTCAGTCACATCTTTTTTCATAGAAAAGAGAATCCTTATGTATCAATATTTGGGATAAGCGGTAGCAATTGATGCAAACAGCAAACAACACATTGTTCCAAGTCTAAAATGCCTTATCATGAAATACTCCAGTATGTGTGAAAATCATATAGATTGGACTAACACTTGTCATAAGGGGGGGAAATCTGTTAGAGAAAAATGAAATTAAGTAATAAGGCTAGGACAAAGGGGTTTGCAATAATATCATAAACATCATAGGATGGATCAGCTCAAGCTACAACACATGTTGTTACAGGATGAAGGAGATCAAGTGTGCACTGTTCTGACAATGAATAACTACAAGCTATTATCAAAATAGTTATAAAGAACAATAATAGTGGCAGCCCAGTATTAGCAAAAGAGAAATAAAGAACAGTGATAAAAGTTGGTAGAGCAGCTCAAGGCAATGATCCTAATTGTAGGAGGAACAACGGGTGTGTCAAGAATAATTATCCCCTTCAAAAGATTCACGAAGACAAGATGTTCTTCCTTAATAGAAAGATCATGAAAGAAGCTTATAGGAAGAGCAAAAATGGTGAATAGTCGGACCAACCTTATAACTCATCATTATGGAATGCTACAACATGAACAAATAAAAGGTGTACAACAATGTTCATTTCCAGCCAGCAATAGTTCTTGCAAAGGAAGAATAGATTCTTATTACAGAGGTTCACATCTTTGGAGTGATATTTCATAATTAAAAGACAACCAGCAGTGAAACCCTTAAGCAATGGATGAGATACACAAAAATTGTTAAGGATTCTTTGAGAAGATATTACAAAGAGCCCAGATTTATACAGGAAAATATTCAATAGCAAAAGCCACATTTGCTAAAAGAATTCAAACAATAGAATAGTTCCCTGATTCAGAATTTCAAACGGAAAAGGAGAAAATAAAGAATACAGAGTTATGAATTATCGAACCATGTTAGTACATCATAACAGCATTAACTTTGATATCAGATTCCAGGATCGTATTTGGAAATGAAGAGGACTACAGTTGGTATAGCTCTATGAAATTAGAAAAGCTATGGCACTTTTTTTTAACAGATGCATTCAGATCCAATAAGTATGCTTGGCATAAAATCTAAAACAAAATTTGAGTGACCAGAATATCATGTAGAAAATAGAGATCATGTGTTTGTCTTTTCAAGGTAGGAGTATGGATGAGATGTTCAGATTATAGGAGGTATTGTGCTCTATCTTTTCTATGTTGTTCTTTTTCAACATCTGACATGATCATATGATGTTTAAATGTCTGAGGGTTTTAGCAAAATTAAGAACCATGTCTTTGCACATGAAACATCAAAAACCTTCACCAATGATAGGAAGTATGTTTTATCGAGCAAAGGAAAGAAGAGTTTGAAACCCTCAGTGGTCGTGGCTAAGAGAGTGGAGCCGATTTTACATTTCCCAGCTTGCTAAACACAAAAGATCACAAGGGTCTGAATAGAGAGTGCAGGGAAATTAATAGCCATGGGTACCATTCAGTAAAGCACATTTTTATGTTATAACAGTGCATTTAAATTTGTCAAATAAAATTCTTGATGCAAAGTGAAAAAGGAAACAAGTGAAGCTAAGTCTACGTTTTAGCATTAGCAGAGCTTTCAAAGTTCATAAGTCTTCTTTTTTATATACACCAGAGCTTGCTTAAATAGAATAAGAAAACAAAAAGGAGAAAGGTGAAACATTACTTAGCATCTTCGTTGCAGATAAAGAAGATTTTTGTGAGAGCTGAGCTATTAGGTGTTAAATCTGAGCATCTTTCATGAAGGAAAAGACACAGGCAGCAGCCGTAGCATTTTTCCAGTAAATAGAAGGAAAAGAGGATCAGAATCTCCATCAAGTTCGGTCATGGCAGCATACTACAGGCATAACCGAAATGCAGAAAAACCCTTCATGGCGGCTCTTTTTAGGAGCAGACAGCAAACAGAAGGTGGCCAGCATAAGAGAAGAGAACAACAACAATGAGTCTTAATGCCAAAGGAAAGGAAGCAAAGACATCCTTGGCGGCAGACAACAGTAGAACTCCAAACCTTCAAACCCTCATGGTGGCGCTTCAAACAACAGAGCTATATTTTGCAAGGATAAAACATGACTAATGAGGAGTTAGGGTGAGATTAGGTTTTTGAGCTCCAAGTTATGAGCCAAACTTCAAACCATTTCCGAAACTAGTTAATGATTGAGTATGGTTTCCAGATTTTATCCCCTTCCTCATTGTTTTGCTTTGTTTTTTATTATGTTTTGATTTATTCATTTTTTTAACCTTCCCTAAACGAATATATTATACTATATGTCTAACTTACATTTAAGAGATTATTCTTATTATCCATTAAACGTAAATTAGGCATATAGTATAATGTATATTATTTAAAAAAGGTTAGAGTTTATTTATTTATTTTTATTCATTATATTAATCATACATTGTGAATATTATAATTTTACTTTAATATCAAATATATAAAGTAAAACTTTTAATAGTGATACTGAATATGTTAAATATTAAAGTAAAATTATTATTTATAAGATACGTTTAATATAATGAATTTAATTAATAAATCACAAATAGTTTCTAATAAGATATTTATCTATTTTATAATAATTGTAATATCTAATATCTAATTTTAAAATAGATAATCAAGTTATCCATTTTTTAATTAAATATTTTCTATTATAATTATTATTTAATAAATAAATATATTATTCTTAGAGTCGTTATTTATTTATTAACTAAATATTATCAATTGTATTTAATATATTCAATATTTTAAACAAATATTTATACTATTCATTTTAAAATATCAAATATACTAAACATAATCGATTAATAATTAATTAATTAAATAAATAAAGGTTTTAGAGAGTCTTGCACATCTTCTTGTAAACAATAATAATAGGTTGTCAATGTTATAAGGCAACTATTATTAATTGTCAAAGATGCAAAGTAGAGGACTATCTTTTAGGAGTTAGTGTTGAGTTAGGGTTGAGTTACGCCTTTCTAGCATTGACCGTCAGTTAGCTGCTTATTCTATGCTCGTTTCAAGGGAGCATTTTCTGTTCACATCTAGTTATGTTGTTGTTATGGCCTATTCACAACTTCTTGAGGTGTTTTCTGAGTTACCATGCAGTGGTCATCAGTTGAGGGGTTGTTGTGGAGCAGTTTGGGCACATTTCATGTAGTTTTGACCCTCTTTTTGTGGGTTTTCTCCTTCTATCCAACCTCACATTTTTGCATGATTTTTGGAGTTGAGGAGTAGTTGGACGATCAGTTTGAGTTGTTTTCCAGTGGCACTTGGCTTGAAGGAGATTTTTCAACAGTTATACTTCAGTTTCTAGCAGTTTGAGGCCTCTTTTTGAGGAGTTTTTTCATGCATTCGACCCATTGAGATCTGATGGCTATATCTTGTACTTTTAATTCATTATTCAGGACCTTCTTCTTTTTGACCTCTTTTGCACATTGCAAAAAGTAGGCATCATTGTAAGGAGGCAATTTGTAGCCGATCCTTGGAGATTTATATAGAGTTTTGATACCTTTTCCAACTATCTTTTGTGTAATAGTTTGATTGTTATGATTGTGTTACCACTGATTTTAAGTGATTAAACTGTGAAAACGTTAGCATTTTCCTCTTTATTGTTGGTTAAGGAACCTTTCATTGAATCATTATTGTAGAATTTATCAAGTTGATAATTGTGTTTCACATATTTGTTTATCTTAAGGTTTTGCTGCAACATCAAATTTTGATGAATCACCTCAGTAGCATAGTTTTCTTTTAAGCATATCCTTCTACCCCTTTTCCTCTTCAAGAAATAATTTAGATGATCACAAGGAGGTAGCCGGCCTATGATCTGGAGATTCGTTCCCATTCACAATAGCGGGAATGTTTCCATGTTTCAACAGTATTGCGAGGTTTCACATTTTGCATCATGGGTGCAATCCTGATTAACAACAATTTTTGGCACGCCCAGTGGGACACGTTCTTGTTCCACAAGTTGATTCAACACTTTATTAATGTTGTTTTTTTAGTGTGAGCAGCAGTTTCCAGCCTCGTGGGAGGTATTGTTTTGAGCACTTGGCGACTCTAAGGATCTGGTTTCTTGCAGATATAGTTATTGCAGCTTATGAGAAACGTTTATACTTGCCAAAATAGGGGCAAACCTGAATTTCAAGAGCTCCAATTATGGAGTACAAGAGGCAGAGCAGCGAGGAGAGGTGTTGTTCTACCAAGCAGAAATGGTAGAGTAACAGAAACAGCCACTGATCCTACTATAGCAACATTTGGCAATCCAGTTTTTGACGATTTTGAAGATTGGATTAATCAAGGATCTGAGTTTTCAGTGTTAGCAAGTAGTTCTTAGATTCCTAGCACTTCTGATTTAGAGATACCAGCATATACAAATCATTTTTAGGCTGTTGCAACTGAGATACCAGCAGTAAATCAAGTACAACAGCCACCTATTAACCATATTTAGCAAGTACAACAGCCACCTCTTGGAGTACAAATGGCCTGAAATTAGCCTTTTGTGGCTTTCAATCAAGGGAGTCCCTTGAATATTCAGCAACATCATGACATACTAGCTACACCTTTGAAGGGACTACTATATTTCACGGGAGAAGATCACACCACACCCATTGAGCGTATGAGAGATGTGGCTTCTCTATGCGGATTACATCAAATCAGGGAACAAGACGTAGCAATCAAATTGCTCGCTGCATCATTTAAAGGTAAAGCTCTTGCTTAGTTTAGAAGATTACCTATTAATTATATTGCAGAATGGGATCAGTTGGGAGCTGCCTTATGCGCACATTTTGAGGACAAATCTGATCATTTGTCATTGGTGGAGCAGTTGATTATGATCAAGAGAGCACCTCATTAACATATAATGGATTTCAATCACCGTTTCCAAAAGACATGGGACAGAATTCCACCTACAGTTAATCCCTCTAATGATTATGTATTTTTATATTTTTTAAGAGCTTTTAACAGTGATATATCAGTTCAGATTCAATCTATGGGTGGAATCACGCTTCCAGCAACTTATGAAGTGGCCATAAGGGTTGAAAATACCCTTATCCAAGCAGGCAAGATAGCCCCAAGGCCACCAATGCCATATTTTGTTGAGATTCAGCAAAGTACAGTAGTTGTACCACCTGTTGTAGCTACTATACCAACTTTTTTAGCATTCAATGCTCAAGTGCAACAAAGTACAACATCATCTCAAGAATACAAGGACATAAAAGAACAAAATAAAATTCTTATGAAGACATTGCAGAACCTTGGCAATGAGATGATCAATCTTAAGAAGCGGAATGAGACCTCAAATAGGCCTTATCAAGCTCATATTCAGGCAAATAGGCCTGCCTATCAAGCTAATTATCAGGGCCAAAGAAGAAATTTTGGTTACAATCAAAGGGCTGGACAACCATATAATCCAAATACGCCAAGCACTTCAAAAGTAATGGTTCCTATTCAGAACAATATGGTTCAAGATTACGAATGGTGCTACCCATGTAATTAGCCTCATAATTAGGCCACCTACCCAAATGGGATACATAATCAGGCTCTTATGGTGCAGAACAACATTTTGGGATAGCAAGGTGCAAATCAAGATGGGTCAGAACAACAAGGTTCACAATTGAATCCCAATGAACCACATGTTGCCTTGATGAATTCTCAAAATGGGGATTTTTGTGGTGCAAATTTTGCACAGAACCAGCAATATGATCTTGTTTCAGCAAACACTAGATCAAAAACTAGAGCTGCTGATTTAAACCAGCAAGCTGGAAAAAATAAAATACTAGCAGTTTTTTATTCCAATCAAGCTTGAAGCAGTCAAAAATGGTAGCCTATTGTTACACAAGCTCAAGGGGTGAAGATTTTACCGAGAGGATAGCAAACATCTGCTGGTGATCATCAAAAAATGCAAGTTTCAATACTACAAGGACAAAAGGATGTTGTTGCTGATAAACTTCAGCAAAAGGTTAGTTTCACCAATTTCAACATTGTTGATTATATGAGAAAAGCTACAGTTAGTATTTCATTATTAGATGCTTTGCAATTACCTGGTCAAAAAGAGAGTATGAGACAAGCGTTAGCTAAAATATCACTTTCAGATCAGCCAGCTCAAGATAAGTCTAAGGTTATGCTAGCTAGTGCTTTTACCCCTAAAGATAGTTCACACAAGCCAGCTCCTTTCTATGTGACCATGATTATTGGTGGTTTTCTAGTTCACAATTGTATGATAGATTCAGGGGCCACGAGTTCTGTTATACCCAAGCAGTTGGTTGATAAGTTGGGTTTAAAGTATGAGCCATTAGAAAGGGGAGTTGTTTAGTTAGATGGATCAGCCATTAATATAGTTGGCATCATAAGAAATCTAGATTTAACCCTGCATGCATGTCCTAACTTTTCAATATCACAAGACATCTATGTAATTGATTTGCCACCCTATTTTGCTATCTGTTTGAGTAGGGATTTTACAACAAAGATAGGGGGTTATCTATCTTCTGATTGGTCTCATATGTTCTTTAGAACACACTATGGTACAAGGGTCACCATAAAAGCGAAACCATTGGCCAAAGACCATATAGAACCTTTTACTCCAAGTCCAATTAATGCAAATCTGAGTTTTCATGAGGATGAACAGCTTGCTACCTTAGATCCTAGCACGTTGTTGGAAGGCATATCAGACATCATTTTGGATGAATAGACTACTGAAGACAATGAAGAGAAGCCATTCAATCACATGGATGTGACTGGACTTGGTAATTATGTCATCCATGAACAAAGTAGCATTCCAAATCTTGTTAAAAGTGATGAACATCAGTCTGAAAACTATTCTAATAGTTTATGGCAGCTTTATTTTGATGGTTCAAGGAATCGTAAGGGTTTAGGTGGTGGTGCTTATTTCACTTGCTGGTGAAAAGTATTATTTCACTTTTCACTTTACTTTCAGCTATACAAATAATACAGCAGAGTATGAATCTCTTGTACATGGCTTAGAATGGGCCAGAATGAGTAAAATTAACTGTTTAAAGGTTTTTGGTGATAGTGAGCTTGTAGTTAATCCGATCAGAAATGTAAGTTCAGCCAAGAATGATGTTTTAAAATTATACAAGCATAGAGTTCTAGACCTGATTGAAGAGTTTTCTGCCTTTAATATTGTTTCAGTCCCAAGAGGCCAAAACAAACATGCTAATAGGTTAGCAGCCATGGGAGCTGAATTCGACATACCTAATGATATCAAAAATATTCAGTCCCAACCATATGTCAAAGTGGTAGTCAAACCATCTGTACCAGATAATAATGTGAATTGGCAGGTTTTTGATAGTGATGAGCATACTCTGAATTTTCTGATTGAAGAAGCTGAGTTCTCAAATGGAAATCAGAAAAAATACCAGCAGCAATATGAAAACCAGGTTGTACAGCTGAAAGGTAATAAAATACCTAAGGGTCTTGTGACACTTGAGTCAATTTTTAATACTGATGATCAATTGCATACTGATAAAACCAGCTTAGCAGTGAAGGAAGATCATTATCAAGCTGTTCAAGTTGCCAAGGATAAGTTTTTAAAGCTTGGGAAAATCTGTACTGCAGAGGAACAACAAAAATTTGTTTTATTATGTCAAGAATATAGTGATATATTTTCTTGGCAATACCATGATTTGAAGGGTTTTGACCCTCAATTAGCCCAACACACAATAGAGCTAGAACCAGGTGCAAAACCTGTCAGACAGAAGCAGAGGCCTTTGAATCTGAAGCTGGAACAGCTCATGAGATCTTAACTTATTAAGATGTTGGAAGGGAATATTATATCTCTAATCAAGTATACATCCTGGGTATCAAATCTTATACACGTGAGGAAGAAGAATGATGAAATAAGGCTTTGTGTTGATTTCAGAGACCTAAATCGTGCCTCATTGAAAGATCATCACCCGCTGCCCTCCTTGGAGCAGATTTTGCAATTTGTTTCAGGTTCTGACCGTTTCTCTTTGCTGGATGGTTTTAGCGGATATAATCAAATTCTGGTCAAGGAGGAAGACCAGTTCAAAACAACCTTCACAACCAAGTGGGGAACAATGGCTTACAAAAATATGCCATTTGGATTGTCAAATGCTGGAGCTACCTTTCAAAAAGTGATGGAGATGGCTTTCCATGGCCTCATAAATAGGTTTGTACTTGTTTATTTAGATGACATTACTATATTCTCAAAAGATTCAGAATAGCATTTCAAGCATTTAAGGCTGATATTCAAAAGATGTAGAGAATTTGGTGTTTCCTTGAATCCCAAAAAGTGTATCTTCGATGTTCACGAAGGCAAACTGTTGGGTCATATTGTTTCAAAGTATGGTACCACCATTGACCCTGAAAGGGTAAGTGCTATCTTGGCATTGCCATTGCCAGCTCACAAAAAGGGGCTGCAAAGTTTCCTTGGAAGGATCAATTTTTTGAGAAGGTTTATTCTGAATGTTGTTGTTGTTTTGAAGCCTATGACAACAATGCTTAAAAAGAATGTGAGCTTCACCTAGACTAAAGAGGGCAAGCTCAGTTTTGAAGAGGTAAATAAGGCAATTTCAAGTTCTCCCACATTGATTAACCCCAATTTTGAGAAAGATTTCATTTTGTATGCTTGTGGGGCTAATGAATCAATTTCAGCATTGCTGGTACAGCAAAATGCAGAGGAGCAAGAACAGCCTGTTTCTTTTTTCAGCCAAGGATTGGAGGGCTATGAATAGCGTTATACTTTTATTGAAAAGAATGTCCTTGCTGTCATAAGAAGCCTTAAAAATTTCAAACCTATGATTGCAAGCAATAAGGTTCATCTGATGGTTGCCCATCCAAGTGTGAAAAACTTTCTGCTGAATAAAGATTTAAATGATAAGAGGGCTGGATGGATAACCCGTGTGATGGAGTATGACATGGAAATCAAGGTCACAAAGCTTGTGAGAGGGAAAGGAATGTGTGAGCAGCTCGCTGCAAACAATAAGGATATTCATCAACATCAAGGTAATGCTATACTTACCCATGATAATGCAGATCAGAGGAGCCAACCAGTAGTTATCATGGATTGGATGGAGCAAATACAACAGTATCTTCACACTGGTGAATGCCCTCATGGTTCAAGAAGCTCTCAAAGGAGGTATTTTAGATTACATGCTATTCCTTATGTTGAAATTGATAATGTACTATTTAGAAGGGATTACAATGGTGTGTTGCTGAGATGCATTAATGAAGATCAAATAGAGAAGATTCTAGAAGAGTTTCATGATGGACCAGCTGGTGGTCATTTTTCTACAAGGACTACAACACTAAAAATTATGAAGGCTGGTTATTTTTGGCCAAACCTATTTAAGGATGCCTTCACGTGGGTGAGGAAGTGTCTGAAATGTGTTGTTTTTGCAAATAAATAGAGGTTAGCAGCTTTACCTCTGAATCCAATTCAGGTTGAATAGCCTTTTGTTAAATGGGGACTGGATTTTATTAGCCCCATAAACCCTCTGTCAATTTTAGGGCATAAGTATATTCTAACAACAACAAATTACTTTACAAAGTGGACTGAAGTTGTTGCATTGAAAGATGCAAACGAGACTTCAGTTCTGAATTTTTATGAAGATCTGATTGCAAGGTTTGGAACACTTGAATCCATTGTTTCTGATAATTCTTTGGCCTTTTTAGGCACAAGAATTACTGATTGGGCAATAAGAAACAATGTTTATCTTAGTACCTCATCCAATTATCACCCACAGGGTAATGGACAGGCTAAATCAACAAACAAAAATTTGATTCGCATCATCAAAAGGACTATTGAGGATAATCCAAGAGTTTGGAATAGCAAGTTGAAACAAGCCTTGTGGGCTGATAGGATTACCCCAAAGCGCTCGATAGGGAACTCACCTTACACGCTAGTTTACAAAAAAGAGGCAAGATTGTCAATTTCAGTTGAATTACCCAGCTTGAGTTTGATCAAGGAGTTAGACCTGATGGACCAGCAGCCTATGGAGGTGAGGCTTGCTAAATTGATAGAGTTAGAAGAGATAAGGAAGGAAAATTTTCAAAATTTGCAGAAACATCATGAGAAAATGAAGAAGACATTTGACAGGAAAGCTGTCGCAAGAGTCTTTGAAGAAGGCGATTTGGTGCTCAAATGGGATGAGCTGAAGAGTAGACCTGGTAGACATTCAAAGTTTGATGCCATTTGGAATGGCCCATTTGTAATCATAGGATGCAAGCCACACAATGCCTTTTAGCTCTCAAACATGCAAGGAGAATAATTGCCAATCCCAGTTAAAGGGATCCACCTCAAGCGTTGTTTTTGAGGTGAGTTAATCTGAATAAGTGCTTGGCACATAGTTAGTTTTCTTCAGTTAGTAGCAGTAAGTTCTTCTAAACTCATAGTGGTTAAATCAAGAAGGAACACACCATGCATAATAGAGAATCCTTTGGGATTCTTGGTTATAAATGAGGCATAACTCAATAATGTAATCACGGTGATAAAAGAATTTGTTTCCAATTAATTTGCTTTGCAGTTTTAAAGTTAGAATAAGCAGAAACATCAAGATCAATCACACAACAAATGCATGAACATCATGCTCATCACATGAGACATGGATAAATTCCAATGTCTCATATCATATAGCATCAGGTTCACACATTTATTGTGCAATCCAGGTGGTTGTTCAAGCTCATTCTGGCTTTATGTTTTTAGTTTTAGTTGTGTGGTAGAAGGAATTAAGGAAAGCGTTGTTGTACTGCACCATTCCTACATGAAAAAATACTTATCATATAGGGCATGAAATCTTTTCCTCTACCCCATATCACAAGCATTTCATCCACATAGGAACACTGCAGCACAACAGTGATACATCTAGTTTCTGTTTAGTTTCAGTTTGCAGCGGTGTGTTTATTTTTAGTTTGGAGGGGTTTTCAGTTTTCAAGTCTAGAGAAAGACTTTGTGCCCAATGGATTATGCGAGGCTACTGGTTATATATTGTTTTGCAGGAAAACACCCCTGAGAGGTCACCAAAATGTTACCATATTTTTACAATACGGTTCAAAATGGTGGTTTGTTATCAGCTTTGATATTTCTGGTGAAATAAGGTTATTTGGAGTTAAAAGGTTGACTGGTTTGAATGTTCAAACTTGCTGTCACATTTCTGTTTCTTTTAAATAAAATAAAAAAAATCTCAGAAAATCTGAAGTTGCTACCCTAGGTTATCAAAGAATGTGGATTTCTTTTATGAAGTACAAATGTTTGTTCAGATTCATAATTGAAATAAACGGAAGAACAACATTTATAATAGCCACACAAGCAGTGATTGCTTTCAAAACAAAAGAACTGAAAGTGTGTTTCAATTATCAACAAAGGATCTTTTTCATTAAAAGGTATTCAAATGAAATACATATTTTAAAGCAGCAACCACACAACCCGTAGTTTTAGGATACTGCAAGCATGCATGCTAAAATCAGAAATGCAAGGAAATACAAGAGATGTTTTCATTTTCATAAATTAAAAGAAATCAATACAAGAGGGCTGACGGTTAGGCCCCCTCATTGCCTGATATTGTTGTTGTAGTTCTGAACGCTGTTGTGTGTTGGTTGTCATCATAGCTCTGGACTCGCATCCGAGATTCGCCTGCAACAAAGAGGGAAAAAAAGGGAGGGGTCAGTACGGATGAACTGAGCAATGGAGAAAACTAACTCTTACTCTATTGTGTTGATCTTTATTCACTGATGAAATGCATGATAGCAATACAGAAGAATATTTAGAATCAACAAGGAAAGGAGAAGGTGTTTTAATTAATGATGTTTGCTTCATGTTGAGGTACAGATATGAAGACTAAGTAGGTTGTCGAAGGGACATGCACCCACTATGTGCATGAAACCTTCCGACTAAAGTCATGGAGGGGCGAAGACTGGAGGACTAGAGGAGGTTGTTGAGGGGCCATGCATAGGTTTAGGCATGGGACCTTCTGGCTGAGTCATGAAGCTGTTATACATTTATGTTGTTGAAGGGATGTGTATTTACACGCATAAAACCTTCTGACATTCATCATTTCAGATTAATTTGAAAGAAAATTATTGGTTATATATATACATCTCAGCAGAACAAAGGTGAAACATATTCTACCAAGGAGTAGCAAGCTACAGGAAAAAGGTAGCCTGGCATCAAAGAAAGGCAATCAGTCATTTACTGCTACACTAAGATAAGTATCAGATCTCTTGTCAAGTTCAGTCACATCTTTTGTCATCAGAAAAGAGAATCATTATGTATCAATATTTGGGATAAGCAACAACAATTGATGCAAACAGCAAACAACATGTTCCAAGTCTAAAATGCCTTATCATGAAATACTATAGTATGCGTGAAACATCATACAGATTGGAATAACACTTATCATAAGGGGGGGAAATCTATTAGAGAAAAATGCAATTAAGTAATAAAGCTGGGACAAAGGGGTTTGCAATAATATCATAAACATCATAGGATGGATCAGCTCAAGCTACAGCACATGTTGTTACAGGATGAAGGAGATCAAGTGTGCATTGTTCTGAAAATGAATAACTACAAGCTATTTTCAAAACAGTTATAAAGAAAAATAATAGTGGCAGCCCAGTATTAGCAAAAGAGAAATAAAGAACAGTGATAAAAGTTGGTAGAGCAGCTCAAGGCAATGATCCTAGTTGCAGGAGGAACAATGGGTGTGTCAAGAATAATTGTCCCCTTCAAAAGATTCATGAAGACAAGATGTTCTTCCTTAATAGAAAGATCACGAAAGAAGCTTATAGGAAGAGAAGCAATGATGAATAGTCGGATCAACCTTATAACTCATCATTATGGAATGCTATAGCATGAATAAAGAAAAGGTGTACAACAATGTTCATTTCCAGCCAGCAATAGTTCTTGCAAAGGAAGAACAAATTCCCAGCTTGTTAAACACAAAATATCACAAGGGTCTGAATAGAGAGTGCAAAGAAATTAATAGCCATGGGTACCATTCAGTAAAGCACATTTTTTTGTTATAACAATGCATCTAAATTTGTCAAATAAAATGCTTGATGCAAAGTGTAAAAGGAAACAAGTGAAGCTAAGTCTACGTTTTAGCATTAGCAGAGCTTTCAAAGCTCATAAGTCTTCTTTTTTATATACACTAGAGCTTGCTTAAACATAATAAGAAAAAAAAAAGGAGAAAGGTGAAACATTACTTAGCATCTTCGTTGCAGATAAAGAAGATTTTCGTGAGAGCCGAGCTATTAGGTGTTAAATCTGAGCATCTTTCATGAAGGAAAAGACACAGGCAGGAGCCATAGCATTTTTCCAGCAGATAGAAGGAAAAGAGGATCAGAATCTCCATCAAGTTCGGTCATGGAGGCATACTACAAGCCTAACCGAAATGCAGAAAAACCCTTCATGGCGGCTCTCTTTAGGAGCAGACAGCAAATAGAAGGCGGCCAACATAAGAGAAGAGAACAACAGCAATGAGTCTTAATGCCAAAGGAAAGGAAGCAAAGACATCCTTGGCGGCAGACAATAGTAGAACTCTAAACCTTCAAACCCTCATGGCGGCGCTTCAAACAGCAGAGCTATATTTTGCAAGGATAGAACATGACTAATGAGGAGTTAGGGTGAGATTAGGTTTTCGAGCTCCAAGTTATGAGCCAGAATTCAAACCATTTCTGAAACTAGTTAATGATTGAGTAGGGTTTCCAGATTTTATCCCCTTCCTCATTGTTTTTCTTTGTTTTCAATTATGTTTTAATTTATTCATTTTTTTAACCTTCCCTAAATGAATATATTATACTATATGTCTAACTTACATTTAAGAGATTATTCTTATTATCCATTAAACGTAAATTAGGCATATATTATAATGTATATTATTTAAAAAAGGTTAGAGTTTACTTATATATTTTTATTCATTATATTAATCATACATTGTGAATATTATAATTTTACTTTAATATCAAATATATAAAGTAAAACTTTTATTGGTGATACTTAATATGTTAAATATTAAAGTAAAATTATTATTTATAAGATACATTTAATATAATGAATTTAATTAATAAATTGAAAATAGTTTCTAATCAAATATTTATCTATTTTATAATAATTGTAATATCAAATATCTAATTTTAAAATAGATAATCAAGTTATCCATTTTTTAATTAAATATTTTCTATTATAATTATTATTTAATAAATAAATAAATTATTCTTAGAGTCGTTATTTATTTATTAACGAAATATTATCAATTGTATTTAATATATTCAATATTTTAAATGAATATTTATACTATTTGTTGGTGCTCAAATCAATAGATTGGATTTCCTATGGACTTGCCAATCCAATGCGGGAAAACCCAAGTGATTTGGCCAACTAACAAGTCACAAACAAGGTAAGGTTGGAACTTCTGCAATTCTTGCTCTGCAAAACCAAGGTTGGTAGGCCTATACCTTGACTTATCCTTCGAGTTACAAGGCTTTTTATAGCAGATAAGAAACACTTCAACCTTCTCTCTCACGTATGGCAAGGCACTTGAAAGAAATCTAACTGAAAGCAATATATCATAAACTGTAAACTGAAATACTTTAAGTAATTGAAAGAATGTTTAGTAAATATGTATGTAAATTGAAATGAATAGATAGATAAGACATCACAAAACTATAACCAATTAACTGAATAACTATAATCCAATAATAAAGAAAGACTAGTGCCTAAATCAACTATGGGCAATAGAGTCAATATCATCCCAATCTTATGTTCAACCTCAGAGACAGTTTTACAAGAAAACTTATCACTTCAAAGGTGTTATGAAATGTACATGCAACCTAAAATAAATTCAAAATAAGACTTCTCAGATGACAGACCAATTGAGTGAGGCCTCAATCAACAGAATTTAGCCATGCAAAATGAGAAAACCAATTGAAAATATAGACTATGAATCAAATCAGGAAGCATGCACATCAAACTATCACTTTGAAGAAGTTCTATTGGTTTATCTGAGGGACTGATTGTAAAATGATAATGAAATAATTGCACATGTGAAAGAAAAAGGACTTATCTTTATTTGATTTTGGAAAATAGTACATCTGAGTCCATGTTACAGTTGTTGATCCAAAACTATCCAAATATGTGAAATTGTATTATATTATATTCCCCTCTCTTTACATTTTACATTATGTATATATATGTGTTTTAGTGGCTTTCACACCTTTTTAGGGTGAAAAGGCACAACTCTTATTACAAATTATTTTGAAAAAACAATTAACTAACTAAAAAATAACTACCTAACTTTCCGATTTGGCTTTGGTCAAAAATCCAAAAAACCTCGTGAAAAGCTTATTTCTGCTGGAGATAGGAAATTTGATTTTCCGAACTGGGTCATGTTTAGATTTTTAAAATTCGACCATCTTTATCCTCTGTCGAAATCATCTTTGTAACAAGTCTAAATTCTAGCATTTTCTGAAGGCTTTGATTAGTTAGTTCTATTTATTTTTCATAAAGCTTCCTTCCTTTGATCTTTTTTTTATGGAGAAACATGCTTCTTGATAATGGATTGGGACTTCTAAATTATCAAAATTTAGGGTACCGCCACTATTCATTTTAAAATATCAAATATACTAAACATAATCTATTAATAATTAATTAATTAATTAAATAAATAAAGGTTTTAGAGAGTCTTGCACATCTTCTTGTAAACAATAATAATAGGTTGTCAATGTTATAAGGCAACTGTTATAAATTTTCAAAGATGCAAAGTAGAGGACTATCTTTTAGGAGTTAGTGTTGTGTTAGGGTTGAGTTACGCCTTTCTAGCATTGACCGTCAGTTAGCTTCTTATTCTATGCTCGTTTCAAGGGAGGGTTTTCTGTTCACATCGAGTTCTGCTGTTGTTATGGCCTGTTCATAGCTTCTTGAGGTGTTTTTTGAGTTACCATGCAGTGATCATCAGTTGAGGGGTTGTTGTGGACCAGTTTGGGCACATTTCATGCAATTTTGACCCTCTTTTTATGGGTTTTCTCCTTCTATCCGACCTCCTCACATTTTTGCATGATTTTTGGAGTTGAGGAGTAGTTGGAGGATCAGTTTGAGTTTTTTTCCAGTGGCACTTGACTTGAAGGAGATTTTTTAGCAGTTATACTTCAGTTTCTAGCAGTTTGAGGCCTCTTTTTGAGGAGTTTTTTCATGCATTCGACCCATTGAGATCTGATGGCTATATCTTGTACTTTTAACTCATTATTCAAGACCTTCTTTTTGACCTCTTTTGCACATTGCAAAAAGTAGGCATCATTGTAAGGAGGTAGTTTGTAGTAGATCCTTGGAGATTTATATAGAGTTTTGATACCTTTTCCAGCTATCTTTTGTGTAATAGTTTGATTGTTATGATTGTGTTACCACTGATTTTAAGTGATTAAACTGTGAAAACGTTAGTGTTTTCCTCTTTATTGCTGGTTAAGGAACCTTTCATTGAATCATTATTGCAGAATTTATCAAGTTGATAATTGTGTTTCACATATCTGTTTATCTTAAGGTTTTGCTGCAACATCAAATTTCGGTGAATCACCTCAGTAGCATAGTTGTCTTTTAAGCATATCCTTCTACCCCTTTTCCTCTTCAAGAAATAGTTTAGGTGATCACAAGGAGGTAACCGGCCTATGATTCAGAGATTCGTTCCCATTCACGATAGCGGGAACATTTCCATGTTTCAACAGGATAGTGAGGTTTCACATTTTGCATCACGGGTGCAATCCTGATTGACAATAATTACATCATTAGGCATAATATTTACTGTTGCACCTGAATCTATCATGCAATTTCTTACCAATCTATTATTTATCAATAGAGTGAGATAAAAAGGATCAGTTTGATTTCCATTTTTGCTTAAAGTAATTCCTAAATAAATATATGGAGGATCCTTCACTTCTTGGTTAAGGTCTTCCTTATTACCTACATTAGACAATATTTTCAAAGCTTCATTTTTACATTCAGGTATTTTGACTATTTCAAGCAAAGGAACAAATATTTTAACTTGAGATAATGCATTAGACATGAAAGAACATTCATTGGGAAGAGATTTACCAACCACCTTTTCTCTTACCATTGTTGGAAAGTCCTGGGGTTCTGCTTGTTTATCTTGAACAATGTTTTTGTGCTTCAACCTCCTTGGATCAATTCCCTGGTCAGGTTTCCCTCTTTCTGCATTTACTGTTCTATTCCTTAACTTGTAATTACTTCTTGCTTCTTCTACTGCAACTATTGTGTATGCTTCATTTTCCTCTTTTGTTGATTTTCTTAATCTTGGAGGACCACCCTGATAGTCCCCATATTGGTATACTCTATTTAGATCATCCTTGCAGTAGTATTCATCTGAAGAGCTATAATCATCATATCCCCACATAGGATTTGTTGATAATTTATTTACTGTGGGCTATTGATCATCATTATGATCTTCATCTTCTTTCCATCTTTGGGAAACAACACAATGTTCATAAGAATGTGGCATTCTGCAAGCTTCACACCAAGGATAATTTTCCACAAAATGGTTGTTTTTCCTCAAT
>MU224420.1:383593-420396 GCA_018584345.1 Thuja plicata
GCAAAAGAAGTATCATTGTGATCACCAAACTGTTCCATGAATTGATTTACAAATTCATCCCAACTAGATATGGATCTATCTGGCAGACTTCTGAACCATTATGCTGCATCTTCTATGAGGGATTGAGCAAAAAGTCTCATGTATACATCCTCATTGAATTCATTAAATTCTTGGATAACATTTTTTAAATTTATATAATGTACTTCATCTGATTCTAACCCATTCCCTGAAAATTTTGGAATTGCACTCCTTAATTCATTCTTTATGTCATTAGGACATCCCCTTATGCCATAAAAATCTAACTGTCTGTATCTGTCAGAAACCATTGGGGCTCTTTAATTATTTCTATTTTGATTTATGGTTCCATGTCTTTGATTCTGCCTATTTGCATTATGAAACCTTTGATTGTTCCTTGGCTCAAAATTCAAATTGGTATTATGATCCCTTGAGCCATAATTTTGATCCCTATCATTTTTATATCCATTATACATCCTTCCATTACTTTGATGTCTATACTGTTCATGTTGGTCAAATGTGTTAGGATCCCTCCTATTGTTGTGGTTGTAATATTCTCCATTATTCCATTGTTCCTGATGATCTCTTCTTTCCCAATCATTATTGTCTTTCTCAAGTCTTCCTCTATTGTCTGGTTCGAACAAGGGATTGGTATGATCGTTGTTAAACATATGCTCATTATTATTCCTATGAGGAGGATTGTAGACTTCATTTCTATCATCCTTAGGAGTTTCATTATCTCTTGGTGATCTAATTGTATCTCTTGTTATTCCTATTTTCCTTAGTATCTCTCCTGGTTGCCTTTTGAGAGCCCTAACCATTTCTTCATTCTCTAATCCTTCCTCAGCCATCTCACAAAATACTTCATCCCATTTGTTAATTCTTTTCTCCTTTTCAGTCATTTCCTGATTTGGATCATGTTGAGACTCATGTCCTCTTCTATTACTTTGAAAAAAAGGATTACAATTTTCACTACTGCTCTCATGACTATGATGGCTTGAATTAGGGAATTGTTCACAAGCATATTCTTTATCATCCTTATTGGGATATATCATACGAGGTACATAAGGCATCTTTACACTTGGAGTCCTGCCTTTCCTTAGCTTTAAGTCTAATTCAAGTTGAACTGGATGCAAGGATCTTCTTCCCCACATGAAAATTGTTAATAACAAAATTATGAAGCCAATTTTATCACTTCTTTAAATTTGTAGAGTCGCCACCCTCTTCTTAGAAGGAAATGAAATTAATTTATTTGGGTTCTTCCTCAGTAGAGTATATGCTACAAAAATATGAATAGAAGCTTGAGTTATAAGCTCTATTATATCAGATTTAAAAGCTTTTAATGATATTACTCATATATCCACTTCTTTATACTTGAAAATGTAAAATCTGAAATTTTAAAAGTCTAAGTAATAATGATTATTGAGATGCTTTAATAAAGAATAAACGATTAAAAGCTAAATTAAAATATCAACTCTAAATAAAATCTGAATTATGTAACTCACCACAATGTCTTAATTTAATGAATCTCTATGTTGGTCTAAAAATAAAAAACTTGTAAAGTTTACTTGCAACTCGTTCCCAAGCGGAGTCGCCAATTTGTTGGTGCTCAAATCAAAAGATTGGATTTTCTATGGATTTCGCTTATCCAATGATGAGAAATACAAGCGATTTGCCAACGAACGAGGTTTCAACAACCTCCTGCAATTCTAGCTCCGCAGAACCAAGGTTGGTGGGCCTGTACCTCAAACTTGTCTTCAAAGTCTTCTAGATGTTTTCTATAGCAGATAATTGATAACTTCAACTCTTGCTTCTCAAGGTGTTAATAAGATCACAAAACTGAAAATATGTGTTATCAAATATAATGTTATTAAAAATTGCTTGATATAATTGAGATATAAACTGGATAAGATGAAAGAAAATAGTAGTTCAAAAATTGAAACAATGAAACCTAATACCACAATTCAAATAGCAAGAGAGACCAATGCTTTAATCCAATAAAAGGCAATAGAGTCGATATCGCTTCAATCCTACGTTCAACTTCAGAGACAGTTTAAAAAACAAAACTCTCACCTTCAAGGCGTTATGAAATGCACGTATAACTAAAAGCTTAAATATATTTCAATTAATTATCATTCCTCAAATGACGGACCAATTGATCAAGGCCTTAATCAATAGGATTTAACCATGCGAAAATGAGAAAGAAACAATTGAATATACAGACTATAAACTTAAAATGAAATATATGCAAATCAAAACTATCACTTTAAGGAATTTCGTATTGGTTAACTGAAGGACTGATTGTAAAGAGATAACGAAAACAATTGTGTAAATGAAATAAACACAGACTTATCTCTGCTTGATTACAAAGGATGATATATCGAATTCATGTTTGCAGCATTTGATTAGTTGTTTTCATTCCACCATGATCCCCAAAAATTGTTTCTGTAACGTATCAATTCTCATGTTATATTCTTTTTTTTCCTTGTTCTCAATCTGAACTTATATAAATATAAACTTGAAAGGGTGCGTAAAACATCACACCCTTTCCCTAAAACTAACCTATAACCAACTTTCTCTATCTATTACAAAGACTGGAAAAACTATTCCCTCCATCGACAACAACTGCCCACCCATTCGGTTGGATAACCTGCCCAACTTCCAACTGTTTGGTTTGTTTAAAAATCTCATAGTGGCATTTGCTTGGTTTGTAAATGATATCTCTGAGAATCTGCTGAATATATCAACCACTATTCTTGCTGATGAAGGTGGCGACCAGGTTGATGAATGTTTGATGATAGAGAAATCGACCAGCATGTTAGAGGCGTATAATACATGGGAATGCACCGATCCAACCATATTGGAGTTGATGGATGCTTAACGTGGAAAGTCGATGCATTATGTGGTGCTTGATTTGTCAAAATCAATGTCTTTGTATTCCAATCCAATCATATATTGATGTCGCTGATTCCTGAAATATATTTTGCATTGCCTGTAGACTGCAAAACGCTTTCCACAAAAGGTAAACACATATCAAAGACAATCTTCCAAGCATCATAATGTTCCTTGACTTCATATCTATCCACAGTCTCTGCGTAGTATGTTTTTAGTCATTAAGTTTGAGGATTAAATATGTATTATGATAATACTTCCAAACCACTCAACCAGCCGCATTTTTAATAAGTCTGTCTACACATCCATTCATTGTCACATGGGGGAGTCGATGCATACTCAATATGCATTGATGGTGAATATGTACCATAGTGGCGGCTGAATCCCATGTCTTACCACCGTTTTATTTACCACCCTGCATATGTTGATGACCATTCCTTTGTTGTAGCGTGTCTGATCTCTTTTCAATCCATCGCCTCTTAATGGTTGTAAGAATGGCGACATAAGTATTTATGTGCATGGTATCTAAGACCCAGCTATTCATCTCCTCGGTCGACTGCAGCCCTGGTGTTGATTTGCATGTTTATCGACATTTATGATGTTCGCCACCTTTTTGTTTTTCTGAATGAAAAATTAAATAGTCAATAACAAAACTATCATTAAGTGAAAAGAATAACATAATATTTTAAAATGATATGTAACAATAAATATAATTATCAAAAGGCTTTTATCTTTTCCTGCCATACCATCACATAACGTTTAAATAGTGAACAACATGCAATATAATAAATAGATAATAGCCATAAATAGAAGACGAGATTCAAATGATGATAATCAAGCATAGGAAAAAAGAAATAAACCAAATCTATAACGTAATCTTTTGTCCATTGTTTTATACAAAGCTTTAGTCTTTCCTTTTACCAACCCTTTTACTTTGTAAAAAACTTTATTTTAATCAATAATAACAATAATAATAAATAACATACCATTAATAAAATTTATCTCTCCTTATAACAAATGGTATGAAATTCACATATTAAGTAGGCACTTAAGAAATATAACTTTCGCTCGTGATGATTAATAAAGGAAATCATAAGTATATACTAATATCACAAATATCTATGGATATAATAACATGAATATTTTCAAGAGTAAGCATGTATTAATATAACCTTCTTTAATAACGTGTTCCTTTATAAATTTATTCAAATTCCCCTTCATATTCATAAATTATAACATATTTTCTAGGAGAAATTTTACATCTACCAATCACCTTCCTTTATATTCCTTTTATACAATAATGATAACCCTAGTAATTCTATAAGAATTACAACATATATATATGAAAAAGAAGTATCATTTATCGTTTATTTGATCAAATCATAACATATTGTAATCTTCTCGACCATGATCATAAATAATAACATTATCTTTCCATTGAAAATAATAAACATTCAAAACCAGGGAAGTTTAATTAAAACAAGGTCAACCTTTTCAAAACATTAAAAAACATTTGAAGGTATCATTAAATCAAAGATATAATTCTCCACATAAAATATTATCTCTTAGGTCATGATTGTAAGTTAATTGCCTCTATCACCAATATAGATATAGAGATTCATAATGCAATGGTAAGATATGCATAATTCCTTTTAATTGCATTAGGATTTATATGAAAACATCACATAAGACTTTGAATTTAATCAAAAGCACATTCAAGATCAATTGCAATTACATTGTGTCTTTAAGGAAGGAAATTCATAAAATCAAACTCCTAGATTCCCTTTAAGAAAAATGATTATAGGATAATGAAAATCTCAAAACATTAAACCATGAGACATATGAAAGTGAATGAATACATAATAACACTTTGATAATACAAAGATGATAGAAAATGGAAGCTATAAAAGACAAGTAGGTATATGTAAATAGTTACTTCCCTGAACAAGAATGGATACAAATCACTTTGTCGACATGGGTTCCCCCAGAGGCCATGATATATGTGAGAAATCAAACACAAATCTGCGGTACAAGTTGGCTAAGCCCAAGATGCTGCGAAGCTCTGTGAAAATTTTAGGTGATGGCCAATCTCTAATTATTTGAATCTTTGTTGGGTCAACATGAACAGCCTCAGTATCAATGATATACCCTAAGTATTGAATACTTTGCATACCAAAAGAGCACTTCTCAATGTTGGCATAAAGTTTGTGTTGTTGCAAAGTTGAAAGCACTTGTTCAACATGCTCAAACCAAGTCTTGCTAAAAATGAGTATGCCATCCAAACAAACCACAAAAAAAATCAATGAAAGGTATAAGCACATCAGTCATCAAGCTCATAAATGTGGTTGGGGCATTTGTTAAGCCAAAAGGCATAACCAACAATTCAAACAAACCTTCCTTAGATTTAAATGCAATCTTCCACACATCTGTTGGATCAATTGGTACTTGGTGATATCCAGACTTCAAGTCAATTTTTGTAAAGAACTTAGCCCCCTTAAGTTGGTCCATCAAATCATCAATTCGAAGGATTGGATATCTATTTTTTACAGATATGTTGTTCAATGTCCTATAATCAATACAAAGTCTCCATGTCCCATCTTTCTTTTTTAGCAAGGACAATTGGACTGCCACTAGGTGAAGCACTTGGACAAATATTTCCTTTCTTAATCAACTCTTGAATTTGTCTCTTGATTTGATCATTTTCCAAAACTGACATCCTATATATTGGCTCATGTGGTAGCGGTGTATCTGGGATTAAGTCAATAGAGTGCTTAAATTGACAGTGTTAGAACTCTGACTGGTGGTTTAAACACACTATGATATTCTTTCAAAATTTTATGCATCTTATTTTGTTGATTTGTTGTTGTGGTTACCTTAGCATGTGTATTAAAGACAACTAACTTTGTTTGTCCAGGGTGAATCATGAGTAGAACAAAAGCTCTAATTTGAGCAATCAAGCGTTTACATTGTTTAGCACTAATTAAAGAAGCAGTTTGTGTTGGACATACCCCTGTTATTCGATACCTCTTCCCACCAAGCTTGATTGTAACACTATTTGGCCTGGATTCATACACTCCGTGCCACTGATACATGTACGATTGGCCCAGCAAGACATCACATACATCCAGCGGTGCTATATCACATATCACTTCATCCTTGAAAGGCTTGATTGAATATGACAGACGACACTATTGATTTATTTGAATATATTGTCCCTCATTTACCCATCCCATAGAGTATGGTTGTGGGTGTCTTGTCACTTCAAATTAAATCTTTTGATTGTATCCCTAGAGATCAAATTCTTTTGGCTCCCATTGTCAACAATAAAATATAGAGGCTTTCCATCAACCCACATCTGTGAATGAAAAAGTCTTTCATCTTCACAAGGCAATACTTTAGCAGTTGCAACTTTGGCATATGGGTTTTCTTTTTATGACGGAAACATTCTCATTTTTCTCAGAAGTATCTATGTTGATGATTCAGCTTCAGCTTCCTCTCGTATTTCTGTCATCAGATTTTTAATACTTCGACAATCCTTTGCATCATGGGTTGGGGACTTCTACATCTCACACCACATGTTTGTATTTGTTTGTCTTTTTAGTAGCCCACCATGTTTTCTTAGGTGGATTTGAGTTAGCTTCCTTGGTCACCTATTTCCCTACATATTTATTGCCACCTTCAACCCTTGGCTTATTGTTTGCAAAGTAGTCCATCTTCCCTTTCTGCTTGAATTTCGCTACAATTTTTGTAGCATATTTATAGGCATTTGTCAATGTCTCAATATTCAAAAATTTCATCTCTGTTTGAATATACCTGTGAAGTCCACTACGATATTTCAGAATTCAATGCTTCTCTGAAACCTCAATACCAAGTTTTGCTAAAAGTGAATGGAATGTATCGGTGTAATCTTACACAGAGTAGTCCCTCTTCAGTCGAAGCAGCTGCCATTCTATGTATTTATGTTCATATACATCCTCAGGAAAGTATGTTTCTTTTATGTATTCCACAAATTCTCCCCATGTGGGCTTTTTATCAAGAGATATTCCCAAGCCGTCTTCATCAAATAATTCTCGTTCTTTATTTGCTAATTTGGCTTCCCATGCTAATTTCACATGGGTTTCATCTTTGAGGAGAGAAAATGTTATTTTTTATGCATCTGAGAAATTATTTACAGAAAAGTATCTATCCAATTTTGATAACCAGTTATCAACAGCTTCAGCATCAACTCTTCCTTCAAAATTTGGGATGTCAAAATTTACCTGCACTTTGAAAGGGGTATTTCTATGGAACGACGTTCCTGATCCAGAGGGTTGCTGATTTTGTAGAAGGCGTGAAAATTGACTCATCATCTCCTCTCGTTACTTATTTAAAGCCTCTTCCACCAACTGCCTCATAGCATTGTCTGACATCTTCGATCGTCTGCATCTCAAAGGTGGATATTTTTACAAATCTTGTGTATCCAATCCTAATCTTTGGTAGGAGGACCTTATGTAGATTCGCATAAAGGAGTGTTCCCGCTCTGATACCACTTATATGAATTATGAAGCATATTACAATACTTGGTGTGATACCTGCGGTGTTGCCAAGCTCAATATAAAAACCAAAAGATTAACAACAAAATTGCAAGCCAAAAAAAATGATCCATTCTATTCAAAATTGGAGTTTATACAAAGTTGATGGATCCTAGGGGTCACTAGATCCTCTTGGAAACAAAATGAAGAGTCCTCATAATGTTTATTACAAAAAAAAACTATTATAGACTTCTAAAAATATTCAAAAAAATCTATATAAAAATAGGCCCACTTGGAGAAGGCATAACTTTTTAGTCCTAGCTCCGAATTGCAAATCGTTTACTCCATTGGAAAGGTCTAAAATAATTCTCGAACTAAATTTGGGAGGTCACACCAAGGTGAGCACTCCGCTTGGAAGATAGCCCCCAAAATGCCCCGAAGACCTTCAAAAATGTAGTTTACTGAAACATAGAAAATACTGAAAAATTGGATTTCAGTATCCCAATTCCATCCTGGTCATCATGAATGAGGTTTACTTGATGTGCCACATACATTATTTCAAACATTCTTAATATCAGTTATACCCAGTCTAAAAATATTAAATGATAAGTGCTTCAATAGAAATGAAACATATGCTGACAGGCAGATTTGAACATAATGTTGCAGAATAGCGTGCCAGATGATCATAAAAGTGATTAGAGGTAACTTGACAAGTTTTGGGGAGAAAAACACAACTAACTTATGCAATTACACAAATATAACAGTGCAGGCAGTATGATTGTGACATCTCTTGTTTGAATGTTTTGCTTCTATTCTAAATAAGCCAAAACTTACATAATCCACTTCAGAAACTCGCATAATAGGAGAATTCATTTCATCTCAAACGTCTATACATATATGAAGTTATGAACCCATTTACCAATGATATTCAGCTTGAATCAATCACCCTTTGTCTTTTTGCTCCACTCATCACTGTAACCTGTTCCAGTGATCTAATGGAAGTGGGTAATTTTTGTAGCATGTCAGGAAACAATAAGGAACATTGTGAATGAAGTTTTCTTGCTGTGCCACATATTATTTCAAAGATTCTTAATAGAAGTTAAACCCAGTTTAATAATATTAAATGATAACTGCTTCAATAGAAATGAAACATGTGCTGACAGGCAGATTTGAACTTACTGTTGCATAATAACAGGCCAGACGGTCGTAAAGTGATTAGGGGTATCTTAACAAGATTTGGAAAGAAAAACGCATCTAACTTATGCAATTACATGAATATAACAATGCAGACAATATGATTGTGACTTGTGGTGGATTGATAAACTCCAGGCCCTCTTCGCATAGGGTGAAAAAAAATCTAGTCAATGCATTGCTGCTTGTAGCTCAATATTTTCTTATGATAAATTATAGGTAGACAACAAAATTCTTGAGAAAATGATATAGACAATGTCACCAACACACCGAGAATAACTCTGCAACAACTATAGACTGTAGGCAGACCCTTCTACCAACAAAATCTGTTATTTCTTTGATTTGACTCGCAGTCATTAGGCCACCACAGTGCTTCAATACATTTATATTTTTACTTGGAAAAGGAAAACAGTTGCACCCTGAGACAAACACATATATCTCAGTGATCTTATGCTGATTTAAAAGGAGGAAATTTTCTGTTCAAATTTATTATATGCCTAACAAAATAGTTCGGTAATTTCAAATTTTCAATTCAATAATTTGTGAACCATTACCCTTGGAAGGTGGTAATGAAAAACAGCCTAACAAGCGCTAAGCATAACACAGTTACAGTATGGTGATTAAATGAGAAAGAAGAAAGAAAATAACTATAATAACATCCACAAGTGACCAATGTTGGTCAATGGGATACAAATGTACATTCAGAACAATAGGGAAGTATAGGGTGAAAAGAACCCAAGGTTTTGAAAAGTAAATAAAAGTGGAGAGTGACACAACTGCATCAGAGGACATGGATAAATTGTGCATTCAATCAAATTTTAGCCCTTTTTGACAAAGTCTTTATCATGCCCTTGGCAATTCTCACAAACCAAAATAGGTTCATCAATGCCAATAATGGAGGTGCCACAAATAGAAAGTAGAATCCAGCAGGGAAGATAAGTTTGACCTGTTAGAAGAGAAAATTAGAGAATCATTTAGGGAATGGAGATATTAATATAATGCGTACAAAAGGCATAGTATATTGAATCAGCTGATTGCCATATACCTCATCATAATGCAGGTACATATGTATGAAAAAGTAAATGAACAAAAAAATTCTAGCAACCTGCAATCACATAAGCCAGCTTAGAGAAGTATCAATGTTCAAGCCAATCAAGGTCCTCTCAGGAATATGTCCATCACCATTGAAACAAACTGACAATCAAAGGAATCCATGAATCAAAGACTCAACAAGAAGTTTATAAAAGAAGAATTCACCAGCCAACCAAAGAACATTGCAACTCCATTCATCACATAGACCTTTGTGTTTTTCAGTCCTGTAGTGTCCAGATACCTTGAAGAAAATAATGCAGATTGCAAAGATTAAGTTTTCACCCAGGACCACTACTTTTTCAGAAATTCAAGCTTATAAACAATTCTAAGTTACCATCTCAGATTTATGCTTGGCGTGGTGCTTTCTGACAAAAGAACCAGATAGATGTAGATTTGCCCATGCCCACTGAATAAGGAGAGGACAATTGCAGTCATGGATAGTAAATGATGCATAACCTGAATAAAAATGCATTTGGAAAGTCAAGCAAAAGATTGAGCCACTGAAAATTTCCAATTATGTTAAGGTTGTACAGATGGTCATTACTTACATATTCTATGCCACCCAAAGAAGGATAAAACCAAATTATCATTCCCAGATCAGAGAGAAAATACCCAGTTGATACCTGTCCATAAAAATAGGATCATTTTTATGCAGACAATTAAACTATTCTCAGAGAATGGGACCTCAAACTGAAAAAGAAATAATGGCTAATTTTAAACAGTAACGAAAGAACCTGCTTGAAAAAATGTTGGTTCCCAAAGGCATATAATGTTCTCCAATTGAAAGAAATTAAAATAGATCAAATAGAGGTGTATCAAAATATTTATGACAACTGCTAACACACTTTAACAGAAAATACATGATGCAAAAGAGAACATTATTGATTAGCTTTGATTGTCATAGCAGACTCATTGCATTTTATAATGAAACTCACAATTGTAGGGATTATGCTTCTCTTAATCATCTTATACAGATTTTCGAAATCAGGGGATTTAAGGTTCTCCTTTCATTGGTAGTAAACAAAGGACTTTCTTCAAAACTAAAATCAATCAACACATTAAAGCATTAATAGGATAGTCCTGCAGTAAAAGGGATCAATTGTAAGAGAAATGATGATAATCAAAATGCAATTTATGTGCATCTCACGTCCCACCTCTCATATGTCCACTCCTCTTTCCCTTGGAATATAAAAAATTAACCTTTTCTGGAGTTTCCAAATGTAAGCTCAATCCACAGGGTGCTGGTTTATCATTGTGTGCAGTTTAAGTGCTTGTTATGAAGTTTTCTCTCTTCCTCCAGGTTGTGAAATTAGCAAAAGAGCTGAAGCAGAAACCATGGTCAATGCCCTTAATCCTACTATGAGCCTTCATATAAATAACCATGCATTGGTAATCCCCTCACATGATCATAATGCCTCTCTTGGCTCTGACTCTCCCAAAACAGCCGGTGCTATTTGTGCAGATTAAGTGTCTCTCCTTTGTTGTGAGCAATGGTTTGATTCTTTCTGTGGTTATTGTTTGAGGCATTTTTGTGTGCTTCAATGAGGTCACCTAGTGTGACTGTTTCTGAACTATGACAGGCTTCTAAAATTTGTAAATCATTTGCCCATGGCTTTGTGTAAGAAGGTTATGAGCTCCAACGTTCTAGTTGCTGATCTACTTGAGCTCTTTTAACATCTTCATCACTGGATCGAGAACCTAAGTCTTACACTTTCTACTTTTATCTTCTAATGCAAAACACTGTCAAATGCGAGATGGTCACACCAATGGTGAAGGAAACAGTAGCATTATTAATATTGAAGGCAAAGGTTGCAGAATAGGAAACCGGATTTTTTATCTAACATCAAACTGGTGTCAAAATGGATGAGCATATTCAAGAGGTGGACCCATCGGAACCCAAGCCCCCTGCCTTCAAGTTTATGCCCTGTGCATGGTAGTGGTCCTGGTGCCTGCTGACTTTGCAACCTAGCATGGTCATAGTTGCCCAAGGAAGGCAACTATGGCATTGTGGAAACCACAGGCAGAGGTGACCTTGGCAGAAATGATGCCTCCAGTGATCAAGTGAGTTGGATATGTGACATGCTGAAGAGGAAGAATTTGTGGCAATTAGAGGTTGGCATAGCCTTGCAAGGCTTTGAATCTGAGTGTTGTTTTCTACATCGGATGCTGCAGCTCTGTGTTCTGTATGCCTGTGTGAGGTAAGCCATTTTGTTGTGGTTTGGCTGTGTTATGAGAGCCTTTCCACTTCAATTTCATTTATCCTTTTTTCGTCTGCGAATATACTTATTCTGTTTGTAGCAACTCTTTCTGTTTCACCTTTAATAATTTATTCCGTTTTATCTTTAAAAAGTTATTTTATTTGAACCCTCGCTAATTAACCTTTAAGAAGGGTAATTAGCTCTATGTTTTCAGCAGACCATAGACAAAATTCTTAAAATCTGCTTCTGACCATTGGAAGGAATTGAATTTAAACAATGCTCAGTCTTCTTGTTTGTTTGTTGCTCTGCTGAATCCGGAATAGACATCTGGTGGTCCCATCTGAAGGCTCACAATTAATCCATTCATAGACCCTGCAGCTGTTTTAATATATGTTTTAGCAGATTTCTAGTTGGACAGAACATGAAGAGCGATTCCACTGAAAATTTTGAATGGAAGGAAAAGTAGAATGAGGCGTCGCTAAACATGCTTGTGATATGACACATCTGTCATCCTCGAGCCAAAATCAAACCAAGAAACCTTGAAAATTGTAATGTCCCTTTCTGGGATCACCTTTTATTTTTCCCTAAATTCACAAATCCAAAAAGAAACAAAGAGCAAAATACAGTTAGAGATATAAACCTCTCAAAAATAAGATGAGACAGACCTGTTTTGGAAACCTGCAACCAGATTAGATAATAGTGTAGATATAATTCATGAAATACATCCAAGTCTAGGATCAGGAAATATACATATGAATCTACACAACAAATCTTAATGGTTACATGGGAGCTCAACCATAACAAGGGTTGTCTTGGAAGACATGATGAGGTGTCCCAAGTATCCTCTACCCTAGGCCCAACAGCAAGACCTTATCCTCTGTGGCCTCATGCGGTCCTTAACCGATGGTCCTTAATGTCATGTCCCCCAATCAAAACCCTAATCATGATATCCCCAATTTTGTGTAGTCTCTGAAAGAGACAAAATTACATTAGTATGTTTATAGATTACTCAAGTAAACAAAGAAATGCTACACATCGTTAATAGTATGAGAGGGCACTGTAAGGCTAATATTGAAAGTCATCTTATGGAGAGAGAGAGAGAGAGAGAGCATTGCAGTGGTGGTCTATGTGCCACATCAGCATGAAAAGAATATCGACTATGTATAACAGTAATTAGTCAACTGATTAAGGCAAAGATGATATCAACTAATCAGTATGAAGAGGCACGATAATTGGATAACAATTACTAGACACCAATTATGAAGGCAGCATTCAATGTAATGTGCGATTAACTTAAGGAAAGCGACGATTTCATAAGATTGGCAATTTGAATAGAATAACAATTCATTAAGGAAAGGTGCGATTAAGGGAAAGATGTGTCTCTTCACCTAAGGATGCAACCTTCATAGATATATAATGATCAAAACCATTCCCTCAAGGGCATTGAAGAAGAGGGATTATAAAATATATGTTACTCTTCATAAGGAAGAGATAAGAAAAGAAATGAATCATTACATGGCTGGCAAGCATGGCTATATATATATCCGTTCTCTTCTACAGAATATTATGTCTGAATGATATTAAGAATAAGGGGACTTATATATATATATATATATATATAGGGGAGAATAAGATATGTATTCAGAAAGAATACATATCATTTGTGCTCATCAAAGGGAATACATATTATATTATATGGCTGACAAGTATCCTATGACAGCATACTGATATGCTGTATCTTATCTATGAATTAATATTGAATTACAGAATATTATATTTGAATTCTTCTAGGGATAAGGAATTTTTATATGATCTATATATGCATGTGTGTGTGTGTGTGTGTGTGTGTGTGTGTGTGTGTGTGTGTGTGTATTTTGGCAAATTGTTACCATAAGGGTAGTGCCCTTTATATTAAATCAGAACAAATCAAGTACATAAGGTATGGATCAAGATTCGAATGGCGACCACTAGCTGGGGCCTTTCAATCTGAGGAGTTAATAAATCTTTGTGGACCCTCACCAAGTAGGCGTAGGAGTCCATGCGGATTTGGAGCAATCCAACCTACATACTCCCTATGATCTCAACCAAGTGTCCATCCTCTTCCATCTCCTCAAAGCACACTGCATCCCCAATCAGCCCTGTTTTGGATGCGATGATATGTGGTTGAGGGCGTCAATGGCCATCCCTCGAAGTTGAGGGTGCACAATTCTTTTGAGGACTTCTCATTTGCCTCTCAGTCATCCGTGGATCGCAATATGTTGTACATGAAATGCCCCAGCTTTTTGCTGTTGTGAGCATGGACCAGTGCAAGGACATTCTCCCCTATGATGAGCTTGACAACACCTACTTCCACGTTCCCCACATTAGTAAAAATCTCATACAACTGGACCGCAAGGTCTCTGCGCTAACAATTACACTTGATCCCCTTGATTTTGATGTGGACATTCCTCACTCTTGAAGTCACACATGAGCTTATCCTCCCGCGACCAAAGCAACATCATGTTCTAGAATAGCAAGTAACCCATTCTAGGGCATCACACTATTTGATCCAACGCCGCCTTTGACAAAAAATCAACGGCCTGATTCGCCTCCCTATAAACATGCGTTAATGTGTAATTGATTACAGCTAAAAGCTCTCGAGCAAATTTGAGCCAAGAGCCAAATCTCCAATTGAGATGCAGGTCTGATGCGATGGCATTTATAATGAGCATGGATTCTCCCTCAATATCAATGTCATTTAAGTTTTCTTTCCTACACCATTTAACTCCCTCATAGAGGGCGCGGAGTTCTGCTTCGTTATTTGTCTTGTCCACCAGTTTGATTGCCCCTAGCCATAAAGCTTTCCCAGTACTGTCCTGGATGATAAATCTACAACCAGAACAGCTAGGATTCGATCGAGCAACCCCGTCGAAGTTCAACTTTAGTCTTCCCACAGAGGCTGGATTCATTTTATCTTGAACCGATCTGCTTTCTGTCTGATTATATTGCCCTCTGGCATGATAAGGTGCTTCCATTTCTTTGTAATCCAATCATCCCAAACTGAGTAAAACTTGCATTTTTAGTTTGGTACCAATACATTCTAATGTTCACTTATGTCGATTTCTAGCTTCAGAAGAACTGTCTCCAAATTAGATTCCACATTTGTGAAGATTCTCGCGTTTCATTCCCTCCACAAGTGCCATAAGGTCATTGTTAGAATCGAGAGCCATAGTTCACTCCATAATGAGCCGCTGCTTAAACACGGGCGAACATTCATTAGATCATCTAGAGTGGAGGGAAAATGGCCTTCCCACCCAAGCTTCCGTTGCGCCCACTTCCAGCATTCACTTGCAAATTCACACCTCAGAAAGATATGCTCCGTAGTCTCCTTCGCCTCTTTGCAGAAGGGACACCTAGACGGTCCTAAAAATCCCATTCTCATCATACGTTCTCCTGTGAGTGCTCTCTTACACAACCAACCACGCAAAGGCACTAGCCTTGGGAAGTATGTTTTTGTTCCAAATTAGTTGAATGGGCCACTTGCACTCTTCCCTATCTATCTTTGAGACCAGATAGCCCAGCTTAGCCGAGTATTCTTCTGACATTTTTGCACACCAAATGATTTGGTCTTCCTCATTTCAAATCAGAATTTGCCTTTTCGCAAGGATTTCCTTTAGCTTCCTCTTTGAGTCTTCCTCTAAGATTTCAAATTCATTCCACTTGAAACTAAAACCTCCATCCTCATTCACATTCTCCAAATAGTCCCTCACCAAAGGCTCGTAAATCGGTTCAATTGCCCTCTTGATTTCTTGTAGTTCCTCATTTGCGGACAATGTCTCATACCCATTCCAGGAATCTTCCCAGAACCATGCCTTCATCCCATTTCCTAATTTCCATGACAGATGCTCTATAATTAGAGGTCGGCATTTACACATGAAGTTCCAAATTCATGATCCCTTTGGTAGATTTGCTAATGTTAGCACTATTGTTGGTTGTGTGTGTGTGTGTGTGTGTGTGTGTGTGTGTATGTATGTATGTATGTGTGTGTGTATATCTGATAATAATAATGAAATCAAAATTATATATGTTATGTTATACTTTACATATGTATATACATATATATATCAAATCATATACATTTATAAGACATGAAAGACTATTATGACCTAGCCTTAAACCTTTCGCTAATGCCTTGGAAGGATAGGTTGGTTTGTGTAGGGAGAGGGAGCAATTCCATCCCAAGTTAGGTGACTCCCAAGTGGTGGTATTGACAGGTGTTCATGAAAGCCTTAGGCCAAGTGGTGGTATTGACAGGTGTTTATGAAACCCTTGGGCCTAATTGTGGAGGCGGTTTTAGGCGCCCTATGATAGTAAATCCCCATTGTCCATTATGGTTAGGAAAGAAGTAAGGATGAGGTATATATATAATAATTGTGGATTGTATTATCAACAATTAATTATCTCTAGCTCGATAATTTAATTAAGGCATAATATTGCATAACAATGTATAATGATGCATGTTAAACAAGCAATCCTTAGCAGGGGACATTACACCTAACAATCATCATGAGGTGGACTTGTGGTCCTTAACCATCTTTATGAGGCACCATACCTAGTGGGAATCTTTCATTGTTCTCCCTCCTTGCACTCCCTTCCAGGGTTGTGTTGGGAGACATGATGAGGTGTCCCAAGTATCTTCTACCCTAGGCCCAATAGTAGGACCTTATCCTCTATGGCCTCATGTGGTCCTTAACTGATTTCCCTTAACCATAATGAGGTGGCGTACCTAGTGAGAGCTTTACACCATTCTGCTCCATCATGTCAACCTCTCACCTCTTTCAAAAATTTCATTTAAATTCAAGTATTCATTATTTGCATATAATATATATAATCGACATAAATACATAAGCATGACTACTTATCTATACCACAACAACTAAAGAGATTATGATCAGATTGCCCTGCTGTAGATATGATTGCCTCTGCTGTAGATATGATTGCCTCTGTTATGGACATATTCCTTCTGCTGTTGATACCCTTGAATGCTTAATCTTTTATACTTATACCCTTCCCTTGTGGTAGAAGAGTCATGTCTTTCCAATAAATGGATACTAGTGATAAATGATCTCTTAATTAATATCTTAATTGCGCCCTTCGAGGATTGGATGCCATCTTTAACTAAGCAATACCTTTACCAGGTATAATCGCTGTTCTTACAATGAATCTTAACATCTGCTATTTACAATAAACTCTTTCTGATTTCTGCCATAGTTATTAATGGAGATCGTTTTCTCTTATACTATGATGATCACTGCTTCTTGCTTTGATCGCTGTTTCTGATTTTAGTTTGTCTCTGTTATGTCTGCTCTTACATTTAGCCCTGAATTAGTAATCAATCAACCTCTATTTGAAAATTCAACATTATTGTCCACCACTGTCATCAGTGGTCATATACTAAGTCACAAGACAAAGATTACCAATGTAACCAGATCAAGATTTTCCTACCATTTCCTCATCAGCACAATATCAAGTTACATAACAAACACATGCCTATTCAATTAAAATTTCAGCAGCTCATATAGTGGAATTGCAAAATTTGACAGATGGCAGACAGGGTCTTTTCATGTAGTCATTAATGAGCTTATAAATTGAAAAACATTTCCAACCATGGGTGTCAGCACATTATCTGGAATTCTGTTATGGAGAATTCAAGAAAAAAATTTAAAGAAAACAAAACTTATACATGGACAGGAAATATCTAAGACTAATAACATTTACTTAAATGAAGTGTGCATGGAAAATCATTAATCAATACTTCAATTGGGCACCACCTTGGAGAGATGAACCAGGTGAAAATCAGGTACATAACAGTGAAAAAGTTGGTGAACTTTGTTTTAACATCCAGCATGACTAGTGGCAGGTAAAGATCAGTCATGAAACAAAGAAAACATTAAGAAAGCCACTATGCAAGCCTACCACAACAGCAACAAGAACCATAATATCTACCATCCAGTAAGCTGCTAAGATATGATATAGGTAGGAATAATGAGCCTAAAAGGCCACATCACCTCCTTTTTTCACTTCTCTCCTACTGCATGCTTAAAGTAGCATCAGAGAAAGTTCAGTTTCTTCTGGAGGGTTAGTCAAGGCACATTTAGCAACTATTGGCAACTTTTCTGCTTGGAAGAATTAAATGAACTCCCAAGACCAATATCATTTCACATGGTTGATACAAGGACTCGATTGCGTTGGCACTCACCCTTGTATTTGCAAAATTTGTGCTATTGTGCTCTCGTGATCTTATAACACTTTGTTGACAACCAACTTGAGATGTCCCATATAGAGTTTCATATGTTTGTCAGTTAGGGTTGCATCATGTACATGGTCTTAATGTTGTTATGTCATCTTGTGCATCTCCTAGTTTGTGTATGCATTTATCTCATTTACCCTAATGCTATTGACCTTCATCACTGATGGCTGAATAGCTTAAACCACGTACCTAAATTTGCTAATGCCACTCTCAGCATCTTGACCAATGCCTATAACCATTTACCATTCATCACATCTGCTTTATACTTCAATCTTCAGCCACAATCCTGCTTACGAGAACCTACCACTTCCATTTGCCTCATCAATATGCACCATAAACCCATTGGCAGTGCATGGTAGCTACTCTTCCTATGCACAACTTCTCCTAAACCATTGTACACTAGCCATTGGGTCGTCTCCACCCTACCATGCACCATCTGATCTCTCACAACTCATTGAGATTTATCCTTTCTTTGATGGTGGCTCCCACTACTGTATCAATGGCATAGATGATGTGTGCCACATTCCTATTGCCCAGATATGTATTGGTGACTACTCAACCCTACTTGGTGGTACATGTGGACCACTTGTAGGGAGCCAAGTGGCTGTCTTCACATCATCTATTGGGCCCTGCATATCTTGTTTGCGGTATATATTTCTCCATGACGGCCAATGTAGACTTAAGGTGCTGCAATGACATATTGGCATGAACCATGTCACACCCATGTGGCTTGGTGAGCATGGCCCTTCATGCTCACTTATCTGCCCAAAGGCTTTTCAACACCTTCCCTCTTTTCCAACCAACGGAGGCCCTGTAGCATCTTTTCATAGGTCAGCAGATAAACTAACATTGGCAGAAAATTCTTTTAAGGCACAACTGGTAACCGCTCATCTATGAGTTATTCAAGATTTGTAAACTCCATTATTTGATAGTTTTCTGCTTGCACTGAAGGATAATGGGCTCAATGTGGCTGTATATAAGTCCTTGGCAATCAATGCAACATCTTACCTACCCATGGTCCTTGCTTGATGGCACGATCTATGACCATTTTCACTGACTGAAAATGAAAAGCCATGCTCTAAGCTCCAGTTTTAGGGCTTTCTGCTGTACTGATAGGAAAGTCGTGCATAGATGCTATCTACGCTCTCCTTTGATGACATGGACAAATGCTTCCTCACCATTACGGGTAATATTTGCTACAAGAACACAATTTTTTCCTTCAAGAATTATTTATCCCTTGGTTGTTTATGCATGTAGCAGCCCGATGCTTCTGGGGGAAATCCATTAGTCTCACATTTTTGTTTCTGTGGCAGCCATTTCTTTGGTTTGGGTGAACTTGAATGCTAATAGTAGATCATGTAGGCTTTCTTTCACTGTTGTGGGCATGCTTTCCATTTCAGTCCTATCTTGAGCCTTGTTGCTAGTGTGACATGTTTGATAGGTTTGCATTCATTGCTATTTTCGCCTCAAGTCAACCTACTGCTATCAATGGGCTTTGGTTACCATTGGTGCAACCTTGAGGAAAGGACTAAAGCTGATTGAACGAATACAGTTTGTACCCTTTCTCGTATGGATTCACTTCAATATTCATTTAAGGATCTTATCCCTTGTTTCTAAATTCTAATACTTTCTGATCCTAACTGGATTTTCCTCCTCCTGCAAGTGCAGTCTTCTCTCTGTCACTATGAGCTGAATAGTACAGGTATTTTGCTGAGGCTGATCAAAGTGGAAGGACATGGATTTGATTGAAGATCAACACCCATCTCACCTCAAGAGCTGAATTGAGAGGAATCGCTTTATGTGCACACATGATAGATGCACTCAAGGTTGATCTTTGAGGAAACACACTACACTTGTGGCATGAAGGTCATCTAGAGATTCAATGAATGTTAGTTGCAGCAGGATACTTCTTTGTATGAGCTGTAGGGAGTTATAATGTAGCCAAGTTGTTGCATGATCAGATGTCTCTCTAGATTTCATCTACAGCAGTTGGTTCCCGACCACATTCTTATGATCTAATAGGTCCCCGCGGCACAAATATATCGCAGGCATGTATTCAAAGATAAGTGACCCCGCTCAAAGTTCTTTCGCATCACAGCCTGGCCACGTGTCCACCTAGCGGAGTCCCAAACAAACTGACTTCAAGCCGCTCTACCAAAACGCCCGCCGGCTCGACAGGTGGCGACTCTCATCTCATCCTTCGACGGAGCGGCCCCACGTAGTATATGCGAAGAATATTCTAAAACAAGCCACGAAACTTTTACAAAAGGCATTTCACTAAGTGTCGAAGAAATATGTTTGCTGAAAAGGGAATCATGACAAAATCACGACAAATTTCCAAGATGATAGCGATTTGGTCACAGTTTGTGATGTACCCAGATTAGCAGGTTCTGGGAACCTGAGTATGGTCAACTCATCAGCGCAACCCTCGTGAGTTGACAGGATGTTTTGAGGGTCTCAGTGGTCAGATTTGCAATTATCGCAAATCTGGACTTACTATTTTTAGTAAGTCATTTTGGGGGCCAGTTACTATTTCTGGCAGTGCAGTTGAAGACCATGTTGATCAGTCGTTACAGCAGAGGATGCAAGAATCATCATCAAATTGATATTTGATAAATAATTATATTAATTAATAATGATATGTTATTAATTAATAAAAGGGTTATAATATTATAATAATAATACTTTATTATTATAATGATTTAGAAGTTGATATATGGAAGAATAGTTAACTGGTGATTGTTTTTGGCAACCTTGGCATCCAAGGAATTATAAATACAGGATCATTTGTGAAGCTGAGCATGAATGTTTTTATATCAAATTGTGTCTTGGGAATTGTTACTAGTAATTCTGAAATCTGTGCCCTTGCTGAACTATAAGGGTCAAATTGGTTTCTAGAAGACTGATTCTTCTGAGGCTAATAAGCAATTGATTGATGTTGTATCATCAATTGCAAACTCCTTCCTACTGTGGATTCTGTGTTTTGGAGTTGGAAATTCTGGTGGTTGAATTTCACATTGAACTGTGGCCTGCTTAAGAGGCTGATCTTTGCAAAACCAAGTGCTCACAATCTGGTGTCTGCACTTATCAATTCTACTGGGAGGCAACTCCTATTCTATTCCAGCCTGCGGGTGATAGGAGGCTCGATTGGTGGCATCAGCAGCCACGCGTATACTAACCACAGGGCCAAGGAATCAGCGCGGGCATAGACACTAAGCCGCGGGTGAGAGACCAGCAGCGCAGCCACATCTGCATATGCGTGGAAACCAGCAGCAGCATACGCATGGAGACCAGCAGTGCGGCCACATCTGCATACGCGTGGGAGGCTGCAGACTGCAGCTGGGACTGCTCCGTGAGCCGTGGAGACTTGAAGATTCCCTGCGCGTGGACCACCTTGGTGTGCAGAGGTGGAGTTAAAATCCAACGTGGGATATCAGCCACGCATCATCCAGGTTCTTTACTGTTTGAAGTGTTTACTTGAAAATAAATAAAACATCATTTGGAAAGGTGTTGTATTGTGTGATTTGGCTATTTAAAATTCAATGCACATGATTAAATATAAGTGCTGAAAGTAAAATCAGAGCAAACATTTCTTTCTACAATTGGCAAAGATATCTAGATTATTAGTGAATTAGAGTGAGAGTTGGACAGGCTCATTATAGTGGTATCAGAGCGGTTTCCTGCCAGCCTGCAGGGAAATCGGGTTCATATTTTAATTTATTATTTAAGTCAGTCATGGCAGATGACAGGAGATTCATCCCTGGTAGACATTATTACAGGAGAGGCCAGTCACCTCCACCAAACGTGGATGATCCAGATATCCAGTTTGGCACAGTGTTGGGTGGAGATAATAATGCAAGTGGCTCAGCAGGGCAGGCCAAACCCACATCTGCTACTGAAGAAGAGATAGACAGAGAAGCTAGGGAAACATTCAAGAACTTAGCCGCAGGACAGCATCATGTAGCTGATGTATTACATGAGCTGTCTGACACATTAAGGCGGATCATTTTTCCTAGAGGCCAGAGTAGGGAGAGATCACGTGATGCTTCTGTTGCATCACATAGGTCGCGGGTTGATGACAGGCATAGAGATTACGAGCCTAGGACCTCGAGACATGATAGAGCTGACAGGTCAGATGACAGGGGAGATCAGTTCAGGCCCTGAGGGCCCAGGTTTATGAGGCCAGAGACTAATACAGCCAGTGTTGATGATGACAGTGTCCCTTTTGCTGACGACATAGTCACACACTATGCTGAGTGGGATGCCCTCCCTCCAGCTTTGAAACAAAATCTAAACTTTGACAGATACCTGACCCAGAAACGGGAGCATGCGAGGGGAAGACCAGCACAAGATAGGCAAAGGATGGGACATAATGATTTGAGACAGGTAGCTAGCAAGATGATGCTAGCACATTTTGATGGCAGCGGTAGGGTCACTGCTAGAGCTTGGGTCCACAAGCTTGATACCTACCTTGCACTGCGTCTGATGACCGAGGTGGACGCCATTAGATTTGCAGTCTTGCACTTAGATGGAACTGCGCATGACTGGTGGTACCACGGACTGAGATCATTACATCACGACCAAATTACGGTCTACCAGGAGTTTGTGGATAGACTGATTGAGTGCTTCGACAAAAAAGACCCTGAGGTCTATTTCAGGGAGTTGGCTTAGTTACGGCAAACAACCAACGTAGAGGGTTACATCAGTGAGTTTCAGCGTATATCAGTAATGGTGTATGATATCTCAGAGCGGAGGAGGGTGATGCTATTCCTAGAGGGACTGGTTGAACCACTACGTGGATGGGTTAAATCCCTAGATCCCCCATCATTACATGAGGCCATGAAGAAGGCTAGAGATCTAGAGTTGTCTGCACGAAGAGACAGTTCGCTGCGAGACCTCCAGGACCACCTTATGATAGGACAGTCCCAAGAAGGGAAGAAAATCAGATTCTAAACGTCCTATGGCAGCACCCCTAGATCAGGAGACACTTAATGATTTAAGGAGAAAGAAACTTTGCTTTTATTGTCGGGGGCCGTATGATGTTACTCATAATTGTCCTATGAAACCCCAGGGTAAGCACAGGATGATGGAGTGGTTTTACAATGATGAGGATGTGCCTGAGTATACAGAGGAGATTACTGATTAGGGACATGGCATTCAGGGAATTGATGGGTACACGGAGGATGAGGTTGATGCATCGAACCTCAAGGTGGTATATCTTTCCAGTATGAAGAAAGAGGGGGATTTCAGATTACATGGTCTGTTGGTTGGACAGAGGGTGACTGCTCTTTTTGATACTGGAGCCACGCATAATTTTATTGACTCTCGTTTGGTGACTCGCAGAGGTATCCAGACAGAGGATTTCGAGGGGTTGAGAGTACATGTAGTAGACGGTTACACTCTTAAGTGTAACAAGATGGTTGTTGATTTACCAGTTAAACTGGGTACTTATGCCTTCAAGGCAGATTTTTATGTGGTGGATATGGGTGGTACGGACCTGGTTTTAGGGATGGTCTGGCTACATACCATTAAGGACATCTATATCAGTACAGAGAGGATGGAGATAAGGTTTATCTCGGATGGGAAACCACAGGTACTTAAGGCCATCAAAGATGAGGGACTTAAGCAGATTTCACTCAGGCGGATGCAGCATTTAGTGCGACATGAGGATGAGATAGATTGGGCAGTTGAGTGTAAATTGATGCCATCATTAGACCACGAAGATAAATTTACATATCATCCTAATATTCAGCAGCTGAGAACTAAACACGATAAGGTGTTTAGAGACAGACCTCCAGATAGGGGAACTGAGCACATCATAGAGTTGGAGGAGGGCACTAAGCCCGTTATGATCACCCCTTATCGGCATCCGAAACGGCTGAAAGATGAAATTGAAAGAACAATACAGGAACTGCTTGAGATGGGACACATTCGGCCGAGTAAATCTCCCTTTGCTTCTTCAGTTGTTCTGGTGAAGAAGAAAGATGCCACCTTGCATATGTGTATTGATTACCGGATGCTAAATAGGAAGACTATCAAGAACTGATACCCTATTCCTCGGATAGACGAGCTGATCGATGAGTTGCACAGGGCACAATTTTTTTCGAAGATAGATTTGAGGTCCGACTATCATCAGATCTGAGTCAGGGAACAGGATATCGAGAAGACGGCTTTCAGATGTCACTGTGGACACTTCGAGTTTCTTGTCATGCCTTCGGCTTGACAAATGCCCCAGCTACCTTTCAATCCACGATGAACAGGGTGTTCCATAGCCAGCTGAGGAGATTTGTGTTGGTTTTCTTTGATGACATCCTAGTCTACACTAAGACTTGGGACGACCATGTTGCACACCTGGGATCAGTATTGAGTATTTTGGAGAGGGATTCCTTTTATGCCAAGGAATCTAAGTGTGCCCTGGGAATGACAGAGCTGCTCTATTTGGGTCACATTATTAGTGCAGATGGGGTGTGTATGGATCCTGATAAGGTCCGTGCCATTGTGGATTGGCCCACGCCAGCGACCCTGACATAGTTGAGAGGGTTTATCGGCTTATGTGCTTTCTACCGCAGATTTGTGGCGGGTTTTTCTAGACATGCTGCCCCCCCCCCTTTACAGATTTGACACGTAAGGGTGCTTTTCAGTGGACCGCTCAGGCGCAGGACTGCTTCGAGAGGTTCAAGACCATTATGACTACTTGCCCAGTCATGGCATTGCCAGATTTCTCGAGACCTTTTGATTTACACTGTGATGCTTCAAGAGAGGGTATAGGAGCAGTATTATCCCAGGATTGTCATCCCATTGTTTTCGAGAGTCGGAAACTATGGGCTCCGGAGCGATCATTCAGTGTGTATGATAAGGAGATGTTGGCCATTATGCATGCTTTGGCCAAATTCAGACAGTATTTAGTGGGGAGCAAATTTTGCATCAAAATCAATCATAATAGTCTGAAACATTTCTTGGGGCAGCAAGACCTCAATGAGAGGCAGCAGAAATGGGTGAGTAAGTTACAGTCATATGACTTTGATATTACCTATATCAAAGGGACCCAGAATGTTGTTGCCGATGCCCTTTCACGAGGACCCCACCTTTGTTCACTCACCGAGGTATCAGAGAATTGGAGGCATCTGATTCTAGCTGAGTATGCAAGGGATACATGGGCAGCAGATTTTATTGATGGCAGTATTCAGGATGACAGATTTTCCCTTGTGGATGAGTTGATCATTTACAAGGGTAGGACTTTCCTTGTGGCCGGATCAAGGGTCCGTGAGGTCATATTCCGGGCTTTCCATGACACACCGATGGCAGGTCACCCAGGATCTTTAAAACCTACAAGCAGATTCAAGAGAGGTTTACCTGGAAAGGACTGAAGGGAGATATTCAACAATATGTTCGCGAGTGCTCTGTTTGTCAGCAGAATAAACAAGAGCACACTTACCCCGCCGGTTTGCTACAACCACTTCCCATTCCTGAGCAGAAATGGGAGAGTATTTCTATGGACTTCATTGTGGGGCTACCCAAAGCCCAAGGGCGGGATTGTATCTATGTGGTAGTGGACAGGCTCACTAAGTACGTGCATTTCTTACCTATCACCACTACTTACTCTGCAGCGCAGCTGGCAGATTTATTTTTCCGGGAAGTGTTTAGGATGCATGGCCTACCCCAAAACATTGTGAGTGACCGAGATAGTCACTTTATGAGACACTTCTGGCAAGAGGTCTTCAGGTTATGCGGTACAGAGTTGACACCGAGTACCAATTACCATCCACAGACTGCTGGCCAGACAGAGATTGTCAACAAGTGGGTTGAAGGCCATCTGCGGAATTATGTCTCAGCACAGCAGAGGGCATGGGTTAAGTGGATACACATGTGTGAGTATTGTTATAACTCCACGTTTCATGTGACCATACAGATGTCCCCTTTTCGAACCTTGTATGGCTATGATCCCCCGTCTTTTGCAGATTTATTGTGCAGTGACAGCAGAGTGCCCAGTGCAGGTGAGTTATTGCGGGACAGTCAGGATATTATGAGGGCACTGAAAGATAATATTCAGAGAGCGCAGAATCAGCAAAAGCAGTATGCAGATCAAAAGAGGACAACTCGCTCTTTTGAGATTGGGGACATGGTTTATCTAATGTTGCAGCCCTATAGGTAGTCTTCCATCCGAAAGAGTGGAGCAGAAAAGCTCAAGCCATGGTATTATGGACCTTTTCGCGTGGTGCGACATGTTGGAGAGGTGGCTTATGAGCAGGATTTACCTGAGGACAGCAGAGTTCACAATGTGTTCCACGTTTCGCGCCTCAAGAAGGCCTTAGGCCAAACTGTGATTCCTTCTGCTGTATTACCGCCCCTGGATGATGAGGGGAAACTGGAGTTGATACCAGAGGCCATTATGGATATGCGCGAAAGGCAGTTGCGCTGGAGGACTATCCGTGAGTATCTGGTGAAGTGGCAGGGGTTGCCCGACGAGGATGCTACTTGGGAACCCGAGGATATTATGCAGCACCCTAGATTGCGATTGCTTGAGGGCAAGCAATTTCAGGGAGGGAGGACTGTGATGTCCCCAAATTAGCAGGTTCTGGGAACCTGAGTATGGTCAACTCATCAGCGCGACCCTCGTGAGTTGACAGGATGTTTTGAGGGTCTCATTGGTCAGATTTGCCAATTATCGCAAATCTGGACTTACTATTTTTAGTAAGTCATTTTGGGGGCCAGTTACTATTTCTGGCAGTGCAGTTGAAGACCATGTTGATTAGTCGTTACAGCAAAGAATGCAGGAATCATCATCAGATTGACATTTGATAAATAATTATATTAATTAATAACGATATGTTATTAATTAATAAAAGGGTTATATTATTATACTTTATTATTATAATGATTTAGAAGTTGATATATGGAAGAATAGTTAACTGGTGATTGTTTTTGGCAACCTTGGCATCCAAGGAATTATAAATACAGGATCATTTGTGAAGCTGAGCATGAATGTTTTTATATCAAATTGTTCCTAGTAATTCTGAAATCTGTGCCCTTGCTAAAGTATAAGGGTCAAATTGGTTTCTAGAAGACTGATTCTTCTGAGGCTAATAAGCAAGTGATTGTTGTTGTATCATCAATTGCAAACTCCTTCCTACTGTGGATTCTGTGTTTTGGAGTTGGAAATTTTGGTGGTTGAATTTCGCATTGAACTATGGCCTGCTTAAGAGGTCGATCTTTGCAAAACCAAGTGCTCACAATCTGGTGTCTGCACTTATCAATTCTGCTGGGAGGCAACTCCTATTCTATTCCAGCCCTGCGGGTGATAGGAGGCTCGATTGGTGGCATCAGCAGCCACCCATATACTAGCCACGGGTCCAAGGAATCAGCGTGGGCATAGACACTAAGCCGTGGGTGAGAGACCAGCAGCACGGCCACATCTGCATATGCGTGGAAACCAGCAGAAGCATACGCGTGGAGACCAGCAGCGCGGCCAAATCTGCATACGCGTGGGAGGCTACAGACTGCAGTTGGGACTGCTGCGTGAGCCGTGGAGACTTGAAGATTCCCTGCGCGTGGACCACCTTGGTGTGCAGAGGTGGAGTTAAAATCCGACGTGAGATATCAGCCACGCATCATCTAGGTTCTTTACTGTTTGAAGTGTTTACTTGACAATAAATAAAACATCATTTGGAAAGGTGTTGTATTGTGTGATTTGGCTATTTAAAATTCAATGCACATGATTAAATATAAGTGCTGAAAGTAAAATCAGAGCGAACATTTCTTTCTACAATTGGCAAACATATCTAAATTATTAGTGAATTAGAGTGAGAGCCGGACAGGCCCATTACACTGTTGGCACCCATGTTGCTTATAACCAATAGAAAGAACACGATTGGCACCCATATCGAAGATGTAACAAACTAATCATGCTGAAATATTCGGCATGGCGACAGTTGTAACAAAAGAATGATGGAAACATCAGAACCAGTCTGTAAGGCAGGGGGTTGGATCTATAAAACCCAAAACTTACATTGTAATAGAAACTTTCTATGTTACCAGTATCTGAGATGGGGGGACAAGGAAACGGGTTTCCCGAACGTTTATTTTTTTCCCAGAGCAAGGGACGGCAAGGGACAGCTATATATATGTGTGAAATTTCAAATACATTCATGAATTATATAACATTGTAACATTCATCATAACAACATAATAACATTTATAAATCTAAAATCAATGATTATTGATCATTCATCAAATCATCATAGAACATAGCATCAAAAGAATCAAATTGAATCATCATTGAATAAGAACATAGCATCAAATGATTCAAAAGAGAGTTCAAATTTAAATTAAATACCTTAATAGAAATTTCCCTCACACTCAACTGATGGAGATTTTGTCAAACAGTTTCAAGTGCACAAGAAGAGATGTTTCATCTTGCAATTTTGGAAGTTGTCTTGAATATACAGATTTCACATATGATAGCATATATTGTTGATTCGAGTTTAATGATAATGATATATAGGAAAGTATATTGACAATCCACTAAATATCCATGATAATAGCTGATTCACATAATAGAACTAAATTGAGTATTTACTTTACATTCTTCACATTCCAATAATAGCAGAGAATTTTCAGAAATCTGTTTTAGACTAGTACAATTAAAATATGTTGACCTTAGATGCAACCAACAGAAATATTTACTGACCTTAGAGCATCGTAATAACATATTTACTCATTGATAGGTTGGAGATATTTTCCACAGCAAGCCAAATTGTGATATTGCTATTGGGATTCAACTATGTAGTTTTCGAGTCAAACTCACAAGAACCCATCTCTCATGAGAGTGAATGGAACACTTAGCACTCATTGCATCTAGGTGATGCTCACAGAGGTGAAGCACCGGGACTTCCCAGGAGGTCACCCATCCCAGTACTACTCCAGCTCAAGCACACTTAACTACGGAGTTTTCTCCATGGTTAAACCCGCTTTGGTTGCAACCCCATTTGCAAAACCTTCAGCAAGTGTTGTGCCTTATGAACCATTCAATAGAAAGCTCCTTAAGCTCATCAATTGATAAGCGGGAGATATCTTCCACAGCAAGTCAAATTGTAATATTGCTATCAAGATTCATCTATGTAGTTTTCGAGTCAAACTCATTGACCTATGTTTCATGAGTAGTCGTTCACAAGAACCCATCTCTCATGAGAATGAATGGAACACTTAGCACTCATTGCATCTAGGTGATGCCCACAAAGGTGAAGCATTAAGAGATCCTAGGAGGTCACCCATCCCAGTACTACTCCAGCTCAAACGCGCTTAACTACGGAGTTTCCTCCATGATTAAACCCCCTTTGCTTGCAACCCCATTTGCAAAACCTTCGGCAAGTGTTGTACCTTATGCAACATTCATTAGAAAGCTCCTTAAGCTCATCAATTGATAAGTAGGAGATATTTTCCACAGTAAGTCAAATTGTGATATTGCTATCAGGATTCAACTGTGTAGTTTTCGAATCAAACTCATTGACCCATGTTTCATGAGTAGTAGTTCACAAGAACCCATCTCTCATGAGAATGAATGGAACACTTAGCACTCATTGAATCTAGGTGAAGCATCGAGACTTCCCAAGAGGACACCCATCCCAATATTACTCCAGCTCAAGCGCGCTTAACTACGGAGTTTCCTCCATGATTAAACCCCCTTTGCTTGAAACCCCATTTACAAGACCTTCAACAAGTGTTGTGCCTTATGAACTATTCATTAGAAAGTTGCTTAAGCTCATCAATTGATAAGTAGGAGATATTTTCCACAGCAAGTCAAATTGTGATATTGCTATCAGGATTCAACTGTGTACTTTTCGAGTCAAACTCATTGACCCATGTTTCATGAGTAGTAGTTCACAAGAACCCATCTCTCATGAGAATGAATGGAACACTTAGCACTCATTGCATCTAGGTGATGCTTACAGAGGTGAAGCATCGGGACTTCCCGCGAGGTCACCCGTCCCAATACTACTCCAGCTCAAACGCGCTTAACTACGGAGTTTCCGCCATGGTTAAACCCGCTTTGCTTGCAACCTCATTTGCAAAACATTCAGCAAGTGTTGTGCCTTATGAACCATTGATTAGAAAGCTCCTTAAGCTCATCAATTGTAAGTTGGAGATATTTTCCAAAGCAAGTCAAATTGTGATATTGCTATCAGGATTCAAATTGTGATTGAATAGTCGAATCCTGATAGCAATATCACATATTTACTCATGTTTAGGATTGCCTTGAGGTGTGGAACCCACGTTAAATTGAAAAAAAAAATTCAAATACATTTTAAAAATGTCATGAAATAAAGCTACAACCGTCCATCTAGGGGACGGCTTGGCCATTCCCAGCTGTCCGAGGGATGGTCGACGGTTACCAAAACAATCGTTGAACATTTTTGAGTTTCTAGAATAGTTTCCGAAAATTTTGCTTCATTCGGGACAGCTTGGAAATGTTTCCAGCCATCCGCCCTACCTCAAAACTGTTTCCATTTCCGAAACAGGTGCATTTAAGGTGGAAACGTGTTTCCACGTAACACTGGAAACTTTTGATCTTTTTGGGAATTTTGGAGATATAGAACTTCAGAGAAGGGAATTCATATAAGTTTAAATTTTGTTCCTGGCTAAACAACATGGCTTATCAGCTTAAGATGTATGTTATAGCATTTGTATTCTATGGCTTATTTTCCAACCTTTGCATGTTTGCTCTTAATGAAATACAAAGACTATGCTTGTGCAGCCTTTCTCCTTTTGTTAATCAAGGTGTCCTATGCTGATTTCTTTTATAGCTGGTCCAATTTATTTATTTCAATGCTTTTATCTTCTATTTGATCTAAGAAATAAGGGATCATGTAACCTTGTTACTCTTCCCAATGCCTCTAAAACAGAAGATGAATTGTATCGTTTGTAGCTTGCTTCTCAAGAGGGTAAGTTCCAAGGGAAATTGTTCTCTTAGCTGACCCTTATTGGAACTATTTCAATCTAGAAGCGAGAGGCATACCTGAATGTCTCTTGTTTAGATTCCATTCGGAGATAGCGTTCTTGTAGTGTTTCGTTTTGTGGAGAATTATACATCCCAGAAGAGGCTTGTGCCTTTATTTGGACCCCTATAGATGCTTCCCATGACTAGGATCAGAATATTACGTTTTATGTCATGGTGACTTTATACATTTTGTTCTCTTAGTCGACAATGAAGAGTCTATGGTACATCATGTCTAGTATATAAAGGTTTGAGTCTCTGACTGAGAGGCTTCAAATTATTATGAATTATGTTTGGTAAATTCCTAAAAGTGTCATAAAGCTTTGTTTTGACGAATCACCTCCCTTAGCTTAGCTGGTTTGTAAAGAGTTATTTTCTCTTTCCTTCAAAACAACAGATATGAAAAGTCGACTTCTAAAATCTAGGAGGTTGTTTCACAAGATGCAATCTGTCCCACTCCTGTGAAACTTCCTGAATGCCCTTATTTAGGCGTGAGCCTCTTAGGGATCAACAATATTTTTTGGCACGCCCGGTGCGACAGAGTTGAACATTTACACCAGAGTTAGTGCACCCTTTGGTTCCTAAACAATTAATAGAAGCTATCAAGTCAACTAGTAAGCTATACTCTATCGAAAATCAACCATGAATTCGGATTATCATGTTTCCCCTGTTTGGTCTCCCTCTTGGCCTTTTCAAGGGTACAGTGTGTTAAGTTTTAAACCAGAATATAAACAGATTTCAATAGACTGAAATACAAAACACAAATAACACAGGAAACTTATCCTGGGAAAACCCTCCACCTGACGGTGAAAAACCCAGCCCACAAAATTTGATACTTTATTGAGCTCTTCAATCACAGAATACAATAATCACTTGCTTATGACTGAATAATATCTCAGTCAATCAATAAGCATTATTTTTCTTGATCACAGATTGATCAACAACAGAACTATAAGTATCTCAAAAACATCTAAAAAGATAAAAGACTTGTCAAAATATATGTATTGATCATGAACAGATCGAACACACTAAACTGTAAGCTCTAATTAAATACGATAGACCCTGCTCAAAACAATAGACTCTACTCAATACAATAATCTCTGCTTAAAACAATAGTATCTGCTCAATACAATAGTCTCTATTAACAACAATAGTCTCTGCTTAAAATTGATTCTACTGATCTCCGTAATCATACTCGGCAGCAACTCACGATAGATGCAAAACCTTTTTTTTTTTAAATCAGTAGTCCATATGATAGGACTTAACCGACACATAGTCTCTATTAAGGCATTACCGAAAAGAAAAGGCTCTCGTGGAATAGCAAAAGATGCCAGTTACGAAGACTCTCCAATACACCCGATAGCATACGGATGATCAAAAAGAAAGCCACGACCCAATGAACATCACCCACAATGATAACAATATGCCAAGTCATATACAAAACTGTGCCATGTCACGCTGATTTGGCGGTGAATGAAATATACATAAGACATGAAGAGAATAGCTCCCGAAAAGAACAAAGGTGACGGTCAAGTCCAAGATAAAGACGAAACAGAAGAAAACGAACACGGCAGGTAGGCAGCTCCTAATACAAACATAGGCGGGCAGCTCCCGAAACAAACACAGGCAGGCAACTCCCCATATGAAACCGCGAACCAATAACCACACACTTCAATCATGATGAGGAGGTTGCAAGACATCTAGGTATGAATGAGATCTCTCGTAGCTACCAAAACATTAACACTCCGTCTTAGCAAGAGAGAGATCATTCATGTGTCAACAAGCACAAAGAGTTGCAACCAAAAATAATGTCAATAACAAAATCTCATCACAGATTTTTCACAACATAATATTGTCATCTCAGCATGGCATTCACCATGGCTACTCCCAGAGAGTGAAAGAACAGAAAAAACAAGTCATGGAGTCTCACACATGACTTCCACCATGGCTACTCCCAGAGGGTGGAACAAGGGCTTTCACATCAAACTTCTCTCGCAGAGAAGAATGCATTAACAAAGGATTGCATTAAAAAGGCTCTCGTGGAATAGCAAAAGACGCCAGTTACGAAGACTCTCCAATACACCCGATAGCATACGGATGATCAAAAAGAAAGCCATGAACAGATGAACATCACCCACGATGATAACAATATGCCAAGTCATACAAAACTGTGCCATGTCACGTTTATTTGGCAGTGAAAGAAATATACATAAGACATGAAGAGAACAACTCTCGAAAAGAACAAAGGTGACCGTATAGTCCAAGATAAAGATGAAACAGAAGAAAACAATCATGGCAGGTAGGCAGCTCCCGATACAAACACAGGCAGGCAGCTCTCGACACAAACACAGGCAAGAAGCTCCCCATATGAAACCGTGAACCTATAATCACACTTCAATCATGATGAGGATGCAAGACATGTAGGTATGAATGAGATCTCTCGTAGCTGCTAAAACATTAACAAGGTGCTCCTAATCTACAAAAATTGTTGTGGGATTTTCAACACGAAATGAGAATGATTGAAGCGAAAGAACAGATCCATAGCCCCTGTCCTTTTAGCATGTTCCTGTACCATGTTGTGATGTCCCCTCCCTAGAATGGAATTTAATAAAATTATTAAATAATATATATATTATAATTATTTATTTATATATATCTTTAATATAACCTAAACTATATAATTTAAAATATATATAGTCTACTGTATATATATTTATATAATGTGAAACATATATCAAATACTATTATCAATATATATATATATATATGCAAATATTATATAAATTATATTATAAATAATACATATAACAAATATTATATGTTGGCTAAAAATTTTGCAAGTAACTAAGACTACAACTTGGCAAAATTGGAACTTTAGACAGCAGTGTAAATTTTTTTCTCCTCTCAGCAATAGAGGAGGATCCCTTCTTACCATAGGTGACTTTAATGGAAACTGAACTGAAATACAAACAATTCCTATTGCTACGATAATACCGGTGGCTTAAGGGTTGACGTAAGAACAACACTTAAGACAGCAATTTATTTATAATAAATTGAAACAAATACAGGAACACAAAGTCTCTTGTACTTCAAAAGATGATTCTGAAAATAAAATAGCCAGGAAAGCACAAAGTCTTTCACCGAATATCCTCTTTCTTAACAAAGACACTTATCAGCCCAAAGTCTTCAACTTTAAGTTATTACAACCACTTCTATCTATATTGATCCTTATTCGTGAAGCACAAAGTCTTCAAAGAACTTGAATTAAAGCAATCAAATGGTACACACAAGATAACTATTAATGTATTTGAGAAAGGATCAACAAATGCAACATAAGAATACACTCATTGATTTCTAGATTAACACAAAGTTTGTGAATCCTTGTTCCTTCTTTTCAATTCAATAACTTTGCACAATGAAATTCAACGTTTTCAAAATACAAGAGATTCTAGTATAGCTTTCTTGCACACATCAAAAGATAATCATTTACAATGAGCTCCCTCCTTTATGTAGGAAAAGATGAGAGAGAAAGGTGGAGAGGAAAGGGGAAACCCTTAACCACCTTGACTTATTCAATACTTATCTTTAACTAACTAACTTTGACTTATTCAATGCTACAAGGCTTAAAGGACTTGCGACATGATTACATGAAACAGCTTTGCATGTGATACTATCACATGTAATTACATCTTGTTTTTATATTACATGTAATCTGTCAAATACATTTTACAAAAACATAATGAAAATATTCAAGTGCCTGACAAGACATGACTTCTATTACATCATCATTTATCGGCCTTCATGCTGCTATAGGATACCTGATGATTGATGTGTTATGGTTTGGTGAAAACATCTCAAACCATCAAACGGGTTTCTAAAGTTCATTTGTAGCCTTCACAAAGAAGGGAAAAGTGCATGCAAAACACTTAGAAAGTGGGCTTTTTAGCTTCCATTGCATATAGGGGAAAAACCTTCTTCTTGGATAGAACAACCTTGTGAACGGGATTTTCAAACCCGACTACATATGCACCAAAATTGAGTGTTTGGGGCTCTCATGAAGGGAAGAACTTGCATCTCTTGAAGCACTTGCATTGTTTTGAAAACGATACAATTAGACTTTTGAAGCCAAAAATCCTCGTTTGAATCTCCAACAATGTAGCATATAGCAAGACTGCTGCAACATGGGTAACTTGCACCACTTGGAACCAAAAATGTGAAGGAAAAGATGCTTGAACTTTGAAGAAAAACTCCAAATCTTTGCTGGTTCAAATTTGGGAAAAGATCCCAAAATTCCAACTATTTAGGCAACCAAGCTTGACCAAATCTTCACAAGAATGAATGCAAAACTCAGTCCTCTTTGAGTCATTGACAAATGGCCGAGTGTGAGAAGAAATTTGCTTGAGAATAGCTCCTCTTTGACTGGTTCAACCTTGCAACATGGAGTTCTTGCAATGAAGATGCAAAGTAAGACAAAAACGGTACTTTTAGGAGTAGAAACATGAGTTATTGACACTAAAACATGTTGGAAATGAAGCATTTTTTCCCTAGATGGACTTCTAGTTTGGAAATACAGGTATTAAAACTTGAAATCTTCCCTACACATGTCGTTTTGATGTATTTCCATGCCCTAGACGGGCTGCAAAAGACCAAACACAGGTATAAGCAGCACATACATCTTTAAAAGAACATGCTTTGGCTTGTAAAATTGCCACCAATGCCTTGTAGAAGAAAAACATGTTCAAAAGGAAGTAAAAACGGGTTTTTGAAAACACTTTACATGCCCTTTCATCATGCAAATGCTATAAAAATCGCCACCAATAAAACCGCAGGCTAAGGAATAGTATAAACCTGTTTTCCATATACTTTTACATGTATTTAAAAACGTTTAATGGAAAGGAAAATCGCCACCCTTGGGTTTGATAAGGAAAACACAAGCATATGAGAGGTACAACGCGTTTTATAATCCATTTGCATGTGCTATTTAGCCAAAAATCACCACCAATAAAACACAGCTATGAGGAGAATAAGGACGTGCTTTTTAAGTGGTTTTACATATGCATTTTGATGTTTAAAACATATGCAAACTTCCTCAAAATCGCCACCCAAGAGCTTTAAGTATAAAAGTTTTTAATGACACAATTTTTATTACCCAATGCATATGCAATTGGGATAAAAATCACCACTTTGGGATTTAGAAGACCAAATACATGTTTTGAATATCATGTAATCGTATTTAAAAATCACACCATTAATATAATAATGGAGTTTTTAAATAAATTTACACATGTTTAAAGCTTGACATATGCAACTGCGACACGAGTTTTTCCCATAAAGGGAAAATGCGACACGAGTTTTTCAAAACATCACAAGAACCCATCTCCAAACATTGAGTAACATAATCCCAAAAGGCGACACGAGTTTTTCCCATAAAGGGAAAATGCCAAGGCATGTGCTTTTCCTCTATGCATGTATGCAAAACCGTCAAAAAAGCCCACCATCTGTGAGATGTATGTTCTTCTCCTCAAACGAATGAAGATTCATATGCAAGAAGAAAAGTATTTCTCATACTGTTGCAAATGAAAGAAGTGATCTTCCTTAAACTTGGTTCTTCACAATGTGGCATA
>MU224420.1:421354-460796 GCA_018584345.1 Thuja plicata
TATGTGTTACAGTTCAGTTCTACTTGAAGCCACCTGCGGTAAGAAGGGAGCCTCCCCTATTGCTGAGAGGAGAGAGAAATCTCACATACTGCTGCCTAAAACACACATTTTGCAAGTTGTAGTCTTAATGACTTGCAAAATATTTAGCCAACACCTCTAATTTATCACTGATTGTTGTATGCATTGGTAAATTCACTTGTTGTGGTAAATAGATTTTGCAAATTTCATTGCTCTTATTTCAAATCTTATGCAAATTAAAAAGAACATGTCCTTAAAAGAGAGATTGTACAAGGAAAGAAAATTGAAATGCACAAGAAATATAAGAGAACTATATATCTATATTCATTCGATAAAGTATTTTTTTACGTCTTTCCTTTCTTCTTTCTTTCCTTTTGCAAGAGAAAAATTACAAAAAGGGAAAACGTGTTTTATGTCTTGTATCACAGAGGCAGGTTAAGCATTGCCAATGCTAGGATTGTTTGCAAGAGAGTTGGCCCCTCTTTCTCCAGCGTTCTCTTTCCCCTCATACGAAGCGGAGACCTCCTCTTGTGACTCATCGCTATCTGAGGTATCCCAGCCTCTTTCGAAAATGACCCTCATCCTAAACTCGTCCAAAAACCCTTGTTCAAAATCTTCATCAAGTCTAGCGAGCTTCTTCTGAAAATTTATGCCATGTCTTCCATAGCACTGGGGCACTACAAGTGGCCTATTGTGAAAGTTAGAAACAAAGGGTACCCAAGGCACCTCCATACCTTTTTCAAGAATGCTCTTAGGTTTGTTGCCCAAGGCAACCCCGCACCATACTAAGCAGCACCCAAGACATCTTCCAGACCCCTACAATAGTCATTTTCGAACCCATGAGTGAGTTGGTTGATGACTACCTTTAGCTCACCTAAATCTAGTAACGACCCGACAAACCTAGACGATATATTTGTATTCACGTGATAATGGTCCTCGTTGCTTAGGAAATCCTCACCTAAGACCCATTTCACAACAACAACCAAGACATTATCTGTACCAATCAAATGTATTAACCTACTTTCAGTCAATCGACCTAAAAAACTTTGGGCCCTAGTAGTAATTAGCCTAACTGGTATATCCATGAAACTCTTAACCTATACTACTCAGACTCTACACCTAAAGAATGGCAAAGAATTACTATAACTAGAATGCTACATTATGATGGCAATGCCTCTATTTATAGCAATTGAGATTGTTTCACACACACGAACTTTTACTCTATTTTGGCAAGTTGTCATTTCGAAGTGACCTTGGCATACTGGGATCACTTCCCAAGGCCATCATTCTCTTGGTAGTTGTTCAGTGTGCGCATTTCAGTTGCTCATGGTGCAATGGTAAAGATTTCGTACTCCTTGGTTCCCACAGGAAATTAAATGCATTTATATCTTGGCTTACGATATAAGATTATTTTTTATATTGTTGGTGTACTAGCTCTTATTTTCGAGGTAAGTGAAGTTATATATGTGTCATATCATGTACAGGTGTCGTCATTCATTAAGTTCTTATCACAAATTCACAGTAATTACCTCGATGGGTTAGTGATGGTTGATTTTCAAATTCTTACTATGTGAAAAATCCGGGGTATTTCCTGCTACCACTTTGATCCCAATCTAGAAAAGGACTTTGTTGTCTATATTTCTAAAAGCTAAAAGTAAAAGAAAGTATAATATGCAAAAATAACAAGATTCACGTTACCTGAGCAACTCTATCCGGGCTATAGATGCTTGATAGGCAATAGAGCTATGTTCTGTGGGAATAAAGCAATATCCTTTCCGAGGCTATGGAAGCCTATCTGGTAACAAGGCTCTATTCGGTCAGCCTAGGGAAGCAACCCTAACTACATAGCTTAGTATGAAGAACTTCACCCTAAACTATCTCAGAAAGGGCAAGATTAAGACAAATGCACGATTAAGAATTAGCAGATGATTTCAAATTCATATAAGGCAAATGCAAGATTAAGACAAAGGCAAGATTAAGAATTAACAGATGATTTCACTTTCATATATGACAATGGTAACCCAATTCCTTGATTTTGAGTTGGTAGATCAACAGTCATCACCTTTAATCTTATATTTTAAATATGAAGCATATGCATTTTTCTTCCCTCTCAATTAGGAGTGCTTCCCCTTGTTATTTTCTCTTGGTATGCAGAAATGTTCACCTTGATTGTCTACCAAGATTATTTGACCTTCCTTGGTTGTTCTCTATGACAAGTCACTGCATTCTCCCCTCCAAAGCCTTCTCCAGATCATGGCCCTCACATATGTTGCACTATGGTCAGAATCAATCTTCCTTTCCTTCTAAGGTCCCTAATGTTAAAATTTTATGATTGCAGGAAATGTCACAAAAAGATCATAATGTACACATAAGCGATCGAACACTTGCATGCCTTGTCAAAGCTCACCGATGAAATCTGATATGAGATACCCTAAGTAAGCTACCAACGACTCCATAGCCCAACTAATAAGCACAACTCAACGGAGCCAGTTATCCAGAGTTCATTCTCAGCAAATTGAGATCCCCTGTGAGTCACCAAATCTGTAGATTTCATCTACAACGGTCGCTTCCCGACCACATTCTCATAATTTAATAGGCCCCCGGGGCACAAATATATCGTAGGCATGTATTCAAAGATAAGAAGCCCCGCTCAAAGTTCTTTCGCCTCCACCCCGGCCATGTGTCCACCTAGCGGAATTCCAAACAAACTGACTTAAAGCTGCTCTACCAAAATTCCCACTAACGCGACACGTGGTGGCTCTCATCTCATCCTTGGAGGGAGTAGCCCCACGCGAAATATGCGAAGAATATTCTGAAACAAGTTACTGGAATTTTACAAAAGGCAACTCTTTGGTCAAGTGTTGCAGAAATATGTTCGCTAAAAAGGGAATCATGAAGAAATCATGACAACTTTCCAAGATGATGGCAATTGGTCACAGTTGACACATGTTGTGAGGTTTTCACACCATCGCCCCATTGCAAATTGGGACCCCCTCTTTTTGCTTGGCAGTGGGGTAATTGTCCCAGGTAGTCCTAGTTTAGTGACAATTTTCAAGTCTTTAAGACTAAGAGATGAGTTTGAACAACTTTGGCTCGCTAGGGAGTCAAATCAGTCAAGGATATGAGTGAGAGTTGGGCCAAGCTAGTCAAGGATGTGGACTTGAAAAGAAGAGATTTGTGATGAAATGAATTAGAATCCTTGGAAATCCTTGTTCCAGTATCAAATTTATTTTGGAAAGTCAAGAAAAGCAATGGAAAAGAACACTGATGGAAGCGTGCTGACTACTGAAATTTGACTAAGTCTTGAAATTTTTAGGATCTCCCAAAATCTAGAATCCCCATTATTACTCCTAGATACCTGAAACCACTCTCAAACATCCTGACAGTATTTATATAAAATATAACTTGAAGTATAAGAAACAAAAAATATACTTAAATGTTATATTTTATATGAAATATTCCGCCCTCCAAGCAACGAGTTGACACTTGAAAAATTTTGACCCTTAGAGTGGGCCCAAGAGCAAGTCGGAATCCAAGCTCTCTTGGGGCTCCATGCCTCATGTCATGCTTTGAAGTATTGAATTGAAAGTCAAAATGGCGAGATAACGACGAAGTTTGAACAAAGAATTTATGACTTATGCAAGTTTTGTCTCTTGGTAGAGCCCAAGGACAGGTCAGAATCCGACCTCCCTTGGGGCTCATGAACCCAAGAACAAGTCGGAATTTGACCTAGTCTGGGGCTCCATGATCATGACTTGTATTGAAACCATGTTCACTTGTGATCGATGATTGCACTTTTCCATTAGAGAAGTTGATGAGTTGAACAATGACATGATGACAAGATCTCCGGTCGGTTTGAAAATCAAAAGGATTGATCCATGAAAGTGCAAGTTGTTGAAAATGGAAATTGAGGACAAGCAAGTCAACTTGTTGGTGACGAAGAGATTATGGAACTAATTCGATTTGCAAATGAGGTAGGTGTTGAAGTGAAGAAGAGAGCAGATCAAAACATCCAAATTTAGCCCAACACTTAGTGAATTGTTTGGAGGCCACTTGGGCAAGCCCAAGAGGTGGTCAAAATCCGATCTCTCTTGGGGCTCCGAAGCCCCAAGAAGAGGTCGGATTCCAACCAACCCCTGTTTTCCGCCCTTGCTTGGTGGTGTATGAAACTAATCACTCCCCATTCGCTCAAGCATGAAGATTAAAATCAGAATACATGGGTGAAGTTTGCACTTCCAAGGTGAAGTTTAAGTGTTTAGGGTGAAGATTTGGAGGACAAAAGGCAAGTGAAGAGATGATCAAAGATGAAATTCTGAGTTTGATCAAGACATGAAGTGAAGCAGGTCAAATCAAATTGTTGACAAAGGTTTGATGAAGGGATGATTGTGAAATCTGATTGGTCATGAAAATTTAAAACAACACTTGGTCAAGTTTAAAAACCTAATTTCGGTGGGACCAAGTAGAGGTCAGAATCCGACCTCTCTTGAGGCTCCGAAGCCCAAGAGGAGGTCGGATTATGACCTCTCTTGGGGCTCCATGTATAGTCAGTTCCCAAACTCGCCCAGCATAGAGTACAAAATCAGAACACAATCACTTAATGCAGATCAGATTTGAGGAGCGAAATCAAGATTAAGAATGCAAACTAGGTATTTAATGGTTATTTAAGCATTGATCCTAGTAAAACCAAGCAGCTTGCTGGTATATGCAAGGAAAATGAAAATATTAAGCTTTAGAAAACCCAGAATTCTACCAACATATTGAAATTCAAAACTTGGCAATTGTTTTACAGCTGCAACTTCATATCAAGTTAACATCATGTGAATTCAATTATTAGATTATATTGATGTTGTTGTTTATACTTGCCATTTTTAAAACAAGGCTTTTATCCTGTTTTGCAAGGGTGAGGGTGACAAACAAATGACAGCATGGAGGCGTCATCAATGCAATCACTAGTAATTCACCAGCAAGTTGCAAGAGGTTCGAGGTCAAAGTAGAAGCCAAGATGTAAATCAGGTTTGAGGACAAAATAATGATGCACAAACAATGCAACTATAAACATGAGGATTGATCAAGCAAGTACATCAAGATGACATCAAGATTTCGTGTACAAGCAAGTTCAAGGTCATGCCAATGAGAAGATTTCCAGATTTCGAAGATGGAAAAATGGAATTCAAAAAAAGATTGCAAGATAAGAATGCTGATGTGGCGCCTATCCATTTTCACCCAATCAGAAAATTCCAGTTGCACGTGTCCAAAACTAGCCAATCATATTATGCCAAGTGTACATGTGTAATACATCTAATGCCTCTCCCTAACCTATTTTCTGATTGGTCACTAAAAGCTATGTAATTTTATTATTGGCCCACAAGATGATGCTCTTTTGTAATTAGCCAACATTTAATGCTTGTAGCGGAAACCCTAATAAGGGATATGTAAATTTATCTTGGCCCTTGATCTTGAATTGATCTTGGCCCTTCATTGTAATTGAACAACTATAAATGGCAAAGGCCTTCTCATTTGTAACGGATGAAATTAGATTAGATTAGCTTTAGAGTAGAGTAGGGAGAGACTTGAAGAAATTGTTGCCATAATGCTATCAAAGTAATTGCTAATTCATCATTGGTCTTCATGGTGGATTACTTGTGTTGCTTTGGAGTATTGCATGGTTTCTACATTTCCTCACTTAGAGTAGATTTTGTTTTATGTTGATTAGAAGTAGTGTTTAGTTAAATGAAAGATATTTTAGATGCATCTTTGGTGAGCTCGCTTTAGACCAAACCACTAGTTGCTTGCTGATTTTAAGTTTGCCTTGTGTGGTCAAATGACGTAATTATGATCTTTACTTCAACTATGGCTTGCAAATTGATATGCATTGATGGATGTTGTCAATGGAATGGTAATAGTTTAAACATCTTACATTTAGAGTAGAGTAGGGAGAGACTTGAAGAAATTGTTGCCATAATGCTATCAAAGTAATTGCTAATTCATCATAACCAACTTGAAAATATGGATAACCAACATTGACCTAAAGTTGCGATGAAAGAGGGTTTGGCTCGCAGGAAGAAGACTTGGATGAAACAAAACATAGTGGTTCAGCACATGGAACATCAAGCTACAAGATTGTCCTAACACCAATGTGGAAATAAAGAAGTTTGTCATGGGAATTTGTCATGGGAAAATTTCAGACTGCCATGTGATCTAATAACATGGGTCGGAAAAAGACACAATATATAGAAGTGTTCAACCCATCCCACGAACATGGGGATAAAGCTTACCTAGGGGCAGCTATTAAAGGTAAGCCTAGGGTGTTAGTGGCTCAGCTAAGGACGGGTTCACATCATCTCAGATGCAAGCCAGGTAGATGGGAAAAGGCCCAAAGAGGAGTGGGAGGAGAGGATTTGCAGGTTCTGCGAAAAAGGTGTGATTAAGACTGAATGGCACTTTCTCTTTGAGTGCACAGCATATGAAGACATCCGGGCTCAGTACAAGGTCATCCTGAAGGCTGGCAGCATGACAAATTATTTGAGGAAGATAAGATCAAGCAGACAGCTAGTTTGATTGTCAAGATTCATAGCACGAGATTGGATATGGAAAAGAATATGCAGTTAGTATAGGGCTGTGATTCGTGGTCCCTTAGACTGATGATCTCATGGACGTCCTTATACAATCTTCATTCATTCACTGGACTTCATGGTGGATTACTTGTGTTGCATTGGAGTATTGCATGGTTTCTACATTTCCTCTCTTAGAGTAGATTTTGTTTTATGTTGATTAGTAGTGTTTAGATAAATGAAAGATATTTTAGATGCATCTTTGGTGAACTCGCTTAGACCAAACCACTAGTTGCTTGGTGATTGTAAGTTTGCCTTGCGTGGTCAAATGACATAATTATGAGCTTAACTTCGACTATGGCTTTCACATTGATATTCATTGATGGGGGGTGTCAGTGGAATGGTAATAGTTTGAACATCTTACATTTACCTAAGCAAATCGCACTAACTTGGTTGATGGAGATGGCTAAACTAAGTCTAGTAGAGTCACAAAGGCATTCATTATCTCTTGCATTCTAGGAGTAGAATAACTTTCTAAACCCTTTATCCCTTTGCAATTTGTTTGGTTGAAAGTGTTTGAAGTGGTTGATATCCATTGAATGAACACTGTAAGTCCCTTTGTGATACACATCATTATAACTGAGTGGAAGTCCATATTAAGAGGAACCTTGAGGTTGTCTCATTTGATCACACAATCCCTGTACATTGTTTAGCATATGAGCATCCTTATTCAAGAGAGTTGGAGATTCAGTGTTTCATTTGGAATACTAAGTATTTGATTTTGAATGTTGTAGTGGCATAAAACTCACATCAACAGCACCCACGCCGGTTATAACCAATAGAAAGAACACAATCGGCACCCATGCCGAAGATATAACAAACTAATCATGCTGAAATATTCAGCATGGCAATGATTATAACGGAAGAATGATGGAAACATTAGAACCAGTCTGTAAGGCAAGGGGTTGGATCTATAAAACGCAAAACCTGCTTTCTAATAGAAACTTTTGATATTTCGGGGATTTTTGGAGATATAGAACTTCAGAGAAGGGAATTCATAGTAGTTTGAATTTGTTTCTAGCTAAACGCCATGGCTTATCAACTTAAGATGTATGCTATATTATTTGTAATATGTGGCTTATTTCCAACCCTGGCATGTTTGCTCTTAATAAAATACAGAGACTATGCTCGTGCAGCCTTTCTCCTTTTGTTAATTAGGGTGTCCTATGCTGATTTCTTTTATAGTTGGTCCAGTTTACTTATGTTGATACTTTTATCTTCTATTTGATCTGAGAAATGAGGAATCATGCAACCTTTTTACTCTTCCCAATGCCTCTAAAACAAAAGATGGATTGTATTGTTTGTAGTCTGCTTCTCAGGAAAATAAGTTCCCGGGGCAATTGTTCTCTTAGTTGACCCTTATAGGAACTATTTCTGTTTGTAAGAGAGAGCCATGCTCAAATGTCTCTTGTTTGGATTCTATTTGAAGATAGTCAACCTGTATCGTGTCTCTTTTCGCAGAGAATTGTACATCCCAGAAGAGGCTTGTGCCTTTATTCAGACCCCTGTAGTTGCTTCCCATGACTAGAATCAGAATATTACGTTTTATGTCATGATGACTTTATACATTTTGTTCTTTTAGTCAACAATGAAGGGTTTGTGGTACATTGTGTCTAGTATATAAGGTTTGAGTCTCTGACTGGGAGGGTTCAAAGTATTATGAATTCTGTCTGGTAAATTCCTAAAAGTGTCATAAAGCTTCGTTTTCGCAAATCACCTCTTAGCTTAGTTGGTTTGTAAAGGGTTCTTTTCACTTTCCTCCAAAACAACAGATATCAAGAGTGAGCTTCTAAAATCCGGGAGGTTGTTGCACACGGTTCAATCTATCCCGCTCCTATAAAACTTCCTGACCGCCCTTATTAAGGCGTCAACCTCTTAGGGATCAATAGTCTCCATGGTTGGTAACAACTTAGAGGATTTTGCTATAATCTCTCTCAAACAACATTTTTTGAGATATGCAACTTAAGGATTAGTTGGTTTCGTAAAACTGTGAAGTGTTGCAAATGCTTTTTAATCTCTCTCATATCACATTTTCTACACCTAGCTAAGCACTCCTATCACTCCAAGCATCACATTTGCCCTGTGAATATCCAAGTAGTGGTCAAAGAAGATAGTTTTTTCAAGAGAAAACTCAAGAAGGCCATCCTTATTAAATGTGCCCCTTCCAGTCTTAATCGCAATGAGGGTCAACATTTTGCCCGAGCTTGGCTCCCTTTGCTTACCATTCTTCAGACCTTTCATTATCCTTCTTGATCCTTTACCCTATGCAGGTTATTATGGGTATTTTTGAGACTTCCTCTTATTCTCTTTTCTAGTGTAGTCTTCTCTCTGCCACAATGAGCTGAATACGATAGGTATTTGTCGAAGCTGATTGAAGTGGAAGGACCTAGATTTGATTGAAGATCAACACCCATCTCACCTCAAGAGCTGAATTGAGAAGAATCGCTATATATGCACACATGAAAGATGCATTTATCAGAAATTTTGGGTAGAATAATAGAAATAACAAAAACTAAACACAAGAGAATATTGTGCTTCCTAATTTTCAATCAAATAGAAGTTACATATTTATAGGATTTCTATATCCTATTTTATAGGAAACCTCATGAACTACTATCCTTATTATGTTGAGTTGTTTTAACAACTCAACATTCATACCACTCATATAATAGGTTGTTTTAACAAACCTAAGAAATATTATATGCATCCTATAAATGATGCAATATTTACAACACCCAACAAACCTATCAACTTATTATTTTATGCATCCTAATATTCCTAACACATAAACCAAACAAACCTATCAACTTATTATTTTATGCATCCTAATATTCCTAACACCTATGTGAACACTAATTCCCAGCACCCCCCCCCCCTAGTGTCAACATGGGGTGAAAGTACATCACAATACTTGATAAGATAAGATAAATTAATTAATGTCTGACAAAAGACCACAAAGGGTCAAAGGGACTGCCAAGACCAACAAAAGGAGATAGCTCGTAATAGGGACACCAAACGGTGCCCTAAGAAAGAAGCAACAATAACCAAAACAAAAGCAAAGAGGGATCCAAAAGGAAAAAAACCTCCCGAACACTGCTAAGGGTTCTAAACAACCGTGAAGAACCTCAAAACCGAAGGATAAGCAGTAGGACCAGTCGGAGCCCTAGGTCGCTTCGTAGTGATCCTGGAAGAGGGAGGTCGTTGCTGATAGGAGCCCGTCCTGGGTTTCACAGATCTAGAACAAGGGGTAGGGGCAAGCTAATGCTTGGTGTTGCGCATTGTGCGAGTCCTTGTGAAGAAGTACAGAGAAGACAAGGTTGAGGTGTCGCAAGATGCCAATTCTAGAGTGTGGTTCCTGAGCCTAGTGGCTTCCTAGAGATAAAGGACATGGCTCCCCTGGTCTATATATCTGAAGAAGGTGGGGAGCGACCGCGCCTCCTTGAAGAGGTAGTAGAACCTCCCTCTAATCTCGTAGTATAAAGGGCAGAAAAAGATGAAGTGTTCCTCTGACTCCACCTCCCCGATGCTGCAAAGTTGACAGATCCTGTGCACTCTGTCAATATGTTGGTCAATCTTGCACTGGAGCTTATGCGAACCTTCTCTAAAAGAACCAATAGGGATCCAGAGGGAATGTGACCATTGGTGGGATAAGAAGGAAGGGCGAACAATGAGTCCATCCTTCAGCTCCATAAAGTTCTTTGCATAGGTCATTTTAGGGTGAAGACCCCCGTGGGCGTTGACACAAATAGTGTGAATAAATTGCATGTATATGTCATCTCTAATGCACCTATTCAGCCCCTATTGGGGAGGAAGAAGATGGGGGGGGGGCATCAAGAGATTATTGGAAAGGAGGGAGGCGATCCATCTAAATCCCAATGGACCCAAGAAGGGCTGAAGCCTCAACAAACCAACCCCGAGCCCGACCAGATGAGACTAGAAGCAACGATAGACTCCAAAGATCAGTAGGCAAGGTAAGGGTATCTATGACACCCATCACCCGAATCGGCAAGGCCCCGGAGGCGATGAAAGTACCAGACCAGATCAAAGATGGCCTCAAGCCTGAAGGGACGAACCCCAAACTCTGCAAGAATAATGTTGTGTGAGATGGAGTGCTTGCACCAGATGATGCGCCGAAGCAGAAGAATTTGAACTTGCTCAGCAGAAACCCAATCAAAATCCACCAATGAAGGAACCCACGCCACCGAACCTAGAGAACAATAGGTCTAATAATTGTATCCATAAGTGTCAACTTGGACACATTGTCCTGGAAATGATGCCTAAAACACTGATGCTCGAGGAAGGCTAACGAACAGTACCCCTTATTTATCCGCGACTGAAGAGCGGGTCTCATGGTAAAGTGAGGGTCAGAGAATTTGACCCCCAGGTATGTGTATGCGGAAGAGATCTCCACCTCTAGATCTCTAAGGAAGAAATGGAGGGGACAAGTCTTAAGAGCATTGAAGACCATCACCTTGGTCTTCCCCAAATTAACTGTCAAGTGTCGCAACTTGCAAAAGGATGCAAGACCGTCCAGCTGTCTCTGCAAACCCTCCAGGGAGGAGGCCAGAAGAACATCATCTGCAAAATGAAAAACAGAGATCAAAACCTAGTGAAAAAGGCAATTGTCCCCTAGCAGAATATGGTCCTGAAGAAACCTCTCAAGCTCGTCAATGTAGATGCCAAAAAGAATAGGTGACAAGGGGCAGTCCCGTTAACCCCAATAGTGCTCCTAATGAAGTCTGAAAACCCAGAGCGGGGCTTGAGATTGCCCAAAGCCATATCGTAGAGTCTCATGATAGCTGCTAGAAGAGCCTCTGAAATCCTAATATCCCGAAGCCTCTGGAAACGGGGGGACAAAATCAAAGATTTTGCGGAAATCCACAAAGCAATAATACACCTTCAAGGAGCAATGGCGTGCCTCCTCAATAATGCTACGAAGAGTCAAGATATGATCCATAGTTTAATAGTCAAGTCTAAAACTGATTTCTGAAACTAGCTTGCTCCTCAGCTCAGATGTGACAGTGATCCAACTCCCTCAAGAGAAAAATATGAAGAGTTGTGGCGTACAATGTGGAGAAGGTGTGCCCAACCATGATGGTCCTGTAATTATTGGGGTTTGTGGCAGGGCCCATCTTGTGGATCAGATGAATAATGCGATGCGACCAGGAGGGAGGAAAACAAGTGCGAACAACATGGTTGAAGAGATCGACCAAATAGAACCCCAAAACCATGAAGCCATGTTTGAGAAACTCGGCTTGAAACCCTCCTCATTCACCGCCCTTCTAGAGTTCATGGTTCTGACAGCCTCCTTGGTGGTGGTGTATGTGAAAAGGTGACAATGAAGGGGGCGGTGACCTGGATAGGGTGCTGACCAAGGATGTCATAAAGCGCAGAGGAATGGGAGATCAGTAAGTTGTGGTCAAGCTCGGAGGGAAGGTGGGTGTGCCAGGGGAAAAGGGTATGCCAAAAGGACTTGGGGAAATAGTGGAGGGATGCCCGAAGGATACGTCTGCATTGGGAAATGAAAAAGTGTTTCTTATGGCAAAGGAGATGGTGGTAGGAGGCCTTCAGGGAGGTGTAAGAACAGTGGTGGAGCATAGGTGATGAGATGCCTTACAATCATCATTGTACCATTTTTTCATAGGGCAAGCATTCTTGGGTCTGGGCAGGCGAAACTGGGGTGTGTAGAAATGAGGGAAGGAAGACAAAGCGGCCTCCCAGATGGTCGTGGACAGACAGTAGAACTTGGTGACGATGCACCCCAAAGTGGAGAAGAGGGGATCCTGGGGAAGAAGTTGTCTGAGATGGAGGGTGAAGATGTCAGGATCGCCCTTGTCAAAGCGAACAACAATGCGGGGAGGGAGAGGCGAGGGGGCGGGGGGCGGGGGAGGCAGTGAGGGAGGGGGTGCAGGGGATGGAAGACGAAGCAGAGCATGGTAAGAAAGGGGGAGGGAGGTAATAGAGAAGTGGCTAATGGAAGGGATGAAGGATTGTCTAGAGAGAGCGTAATACACCAAGCTAGCACCACCACCATGAGGCCTACATGTGAAGAAGTGAGATCTAGGGAACCAGGATAACCCATTAAGGACCACCAAATCCAGAGACTCATTTAGCTGTAAGAGATATCTGCCATATTTGGTCAAGGGACCACCCGCATCCTCAGACAACTTGTCGAGCCCTATAGATGTCGGATCAAAAACCTCAGTGCACAAAGAGTCTTCCCCCCGATCGTGGAGGGGAGACTGAACAATCTGGGTCCTGACATTCAAGTCTCTGAGGAGGACTTCTCCAATCGTAGAGAACTAGGTGATGTTGTCATATAAATCAGACAAGGGGTCCTCATCAAAGCCACTATGGATAGCGTAGGGGGAGGACACCAGCAGAAAGTACTTGATCATAATATGGGTAGGGACATACAAATCTACTCATGACAAGCAATAGTAGAACTAGCCTCCCTATTCTCAGTATACCTTCATCCAAGGATAGGGACAAACACTTCTATCTAGGGACACCAACATCAAAGTTATGAATAGGGACATACACTTCTGGTCACGACAATTATGATTGGGGACACACACATCCCATCATAACCACCATCTTATGTGACTGGGGGTAGACACTTCCAATCACTTACACCATCTCGTAAATGGGGGCAAACACATCCATTCACAAACAATCAACAATAGTGATCTACGACATACACATCCAACCACATCTAAAAAGCTTGAGAACCAAGTGCTTGTCGCATATGCAGCCACCATTATAGATCATTGTCACTCTAATCACAAATGACATGAGAAGATTGTCGCTGCCACCTAGAAACCGATCTTGGCTTTGGTCATTTTGGCACAAATAGTTGTCACTAATAGAATTTCACGACCCTGTCACTAGTGACTAACGAGAGATCACTAAATGTCCTCCAACCTGTGGTGTCTCCATCCTCCAGTGAGTTTGCTACTTAGCAAATTTGGCTTTGAGGCTCAATTTTGGAATGCCCCCCTCAATATGACCTTCGTACAAGGAGTGTCGGGTACCACTGATCATGCACTCCAATTACAATTAAAACAATTATTTTTTTTTCTTTTTTTTATTTTTAATACTATTACATTTTGACATGACGATTAAAGATTTTGTAAAACTAGACCCTCTTTTTTTAATAAAAAAAACAATACAACTTGATTTTTTTACACTGACAAAATGTGTCCTTATGACTAATATCTAGGCCTTCCTTAATCTAAATAAGGTCAAAGGTGTCAGACTCTGCCAACAATGCACCTTGACTATAAGACTTTCAATACATCGAAATTTTAAATAAAAAAACTATTTAAACAAATATTTGTTATAAAACCAAATAACAAACCCACCTGAAAAACAATTCCCAAGAATATTATAATACAACGTAGAAGCACCTAGTTGATCAGCATAGTAGAAAATACCTCCACTTGCCCCCCTTCCAAAATAAAGAGGTGTCTTTAATGATGTCCTTGTAGTCACAACATCGGCCTCACTTACATGCCTTTCTCACCAAATTGTTTTGTTGCAATGGTTCAATCTTTCACACAACGAGTCAAGCAAGAATCTCTTCTGCGCAGGAATGTTGCTTGCCAAGCAGAGGAAAGATGGGCAACACCCATCCACAATACCCAAATTATGAAAACCACTGGTTTGGTTTGCCTTGCCTATGCGCTGCTTTGATCGGCCTTCAACTGAGGCAGATCCGTCTTTAATATTCTAAAACTCTCAATAGCCATGAAAATTCAGTGCCTTATTTTCTTTTGCCAATTTTATATCTAACACGCCTAAGGGCACTAAGTTGTTGGCTTTGCAAATAGAAGATTGCTGCTCTCAGCAAACATTTACTACTCTAGAAAATAAGGAGCGAAATATCAAAATTTCAGACTCAAGAATTGGTATGGACTGACAGAGATTCTATGCATTCTCCTTTATTCCTCCACTTCTAATCACACCAAGGAGAATATGCTCCTCCAACAGGTGTCTTTAAACTTTAAAGTTATTTCATAATGGCATGGAATCATACTGCGTGGTGAAAGAGACTACACAAATGCATATGTGAACAAGAGACTATCAGCAAAATAGACTTGACTTGTCCTCGGCATGATTCAGACTCTCACCCAGCTCAATAATTGCATATATATGAGTCTCTAATATAGGCTCGTAAAGAATAGTTATCCCGCACACTACAATAGCTACAACTACAAAGCCCAAGATTTGTTAATCGCTCCACTCTAGCATCAAGGTGTATCTCTTTAATTGGATGTAGAGATCTCACGTTTCTTCAAACTATCGCATTTTAGGACAAAATGGAATAAAGGACATGACTCTTGACTTTTGCCCGCTATTGCAGAGACTCAGAATGCCACAAATGTAATACAAGAAATATATCAGAATAGAAAATAAAGCTGCAAGCCTCTCACCATTCTCTCCCAATTTTCCATCCCATGCTAAATTGTGCCATGCCATCTCCTGCATATAGTCGTGCCTCTTCTTTTCGTGTGACAAAAAGAATTGGACCCACCTTCGTGGCTAAGAGGGTGCATGAACTTGGTCACCCTCCTGGAAAACTTGATCTAGATTACCCAAACGAACCTTCTGGAATCGTTATCTATGCCGATGATAGTGTAGATAAACGACTCTCAGGTGGTTCTAACCTTGCGCTGATGCCATATCAGAAATTTTAGGTAGAATAATAAAAATAGAAAAAACTAAACACGAGAATATCGTGTTTCCTAATTTTCAATAAAATATTGGTTACATATTTGTAGGATTTCCATGTCCTATTTTATAGGAAACCTCGTGAACTACTATCCTTATTATGTTGAGTTGTTTTAACAACTCAACATTTCTACCACTCATATAATAGGTTGTTTTAACAAACCTATGAAATATTATATGCATCCTATAGATGATGCAATATTTCCAACACCCAACAAACCTATCAACTTATTATTTTATGCATCGTAATATTCCTAACACCAATGTGAACTTTCCCAACTGTATTCAGCGTTGATCTTTGAGGAAACATCCTACACTTGTGGCATGAAGGTCATCTAGAGATTCAATGAATGTTAGTTGCAGCAGGATATTTCTTTGTATGAGTTGTAGGGAGTTATAGTCTAGCCAAGTAGTTGCATGATCAGATATCTTCATGACTGGTAATAACTTAGGGGATTTTGTGCTATAATCTCTCTCAGATCACATTTTCGGAGATATGTAGCTTAAGGATTAGTTGGTTTGGCAGAACTATGAAATGTTGCAAATGCTTGGTAATCTCTCTCATATCACATTTCTGCCCTAGCTTAATACTTCTATCACTCTAAGCATCACATTTGCCTTGAGAATATTCAAGTCTTGGTCAAAGAAGATAGTATTTTCAAGAGAAAACTCAAGAAGGCCATCCTTATTAAATGCGCCCACTCCAATCTTAATTGCAATGAGGATCAACATCCTACCCGATCTTGGCTCCCTTTGCTTACCACTATCCAGATCTTTCATCATCCTTCTTGATCCTTTAGCTTATACATGTTATGATGGGTATTTTTGAGCCTTCCTCTTATTCTCTTTTCTTTTTCTAATTTCTTGGTTCCCCGTTTTCTTTCTAGTGATCATTTTTTTGCTTCTTTTGTTTAGCTCTATTTTGTGCCCCATTCCGTATTTTTATTTTCTCTTAGTCTCCATCTTTACTTGATTTTCCTCTCATACTTCTCTATATCTTTATTACTTTTCTTTATATATTTCTTTATTCTTTTAATTTAATCTACTTTTTATTAAGATTTATTAATTTCCTTGCCCATTTATCTCTTTAGCTTTAGTTTTTATTGCTTTATGTATTTTTACTTTTAGTATCTCAATATTATATATATGTACACACACACATATATATTTATATTTACCTATATATGTATATGCATATACAATTTCATTTCTTTCTTTATATTTTAATATCTTATTTCTTTGGTTTGATAGTTCTTAATATTTTTTAATTAATTTTTTATTTATTTATAATTTTCGTTTTTCTATTTTTGTTTCTAATGCATATCATGCTTTAACTTTTTCTTTTTACTTGTTCATATTTCCATTATCTTCTGCATTTAATTTGTTTCCCCCTTTTCATCTCACTATGCTTTCATTTAGTTTTTCACATTTAATTATTTCTTTTTTTATTTTCATTTTCTTTCTACTGAATATTGCTCTTTATTTTCTTATATTACAGCTTAGCCTGTCTTTTTAATTTTTTTATAGTTTATATGTATGTATGTGTAACATAAAAAAAAGGAGAGAGAACGAAGGGATGGAGGAACAATGGAATGGATTAGACCCCTAAGCCCTATCTCTCCCTTTTATGTTGCATTGGAAGGAATATGATTTACCTAGGCTCGAAAAAAGAATCATGCACCAAGTGGATGCAATGGATTCCTTCACTGTTATGCAATGTAAGATAGGATGTAGGAGCGCAAAATTGACAAGGACATGCAAGATCTAAGGTTAAATAAAGAGCAAAGTTGACTTTCACAATAGACATATTGATAAAAATCAGACAAACAAATTCTACTATCGAAAACAGGACTCATAAACAGAATCTAACCTACAAATCTGATATGGAGTAAAGTTGGAGGCACCAAACCATCTAGGACGACTATGTCCCAAGACCAAGCCGTCTGGGATGACTCTTTCCAGACACTTTCGATCGTTTTCAGTCTCAGATTGTAGCCAAGCTTATGTACTTTCTTGATCCGGTCACGAAATTGGCGCCGCCTGCTCCTGCACACAAAAAAAGAGAAATTGTTGGATAGAGAGGGGTTTGCTTAAGTCAAACCCCGGTTGAGAAATCAACCTTGAAATTGAAATGAAATATACATAAATGGAAAGTGTGATAATGAAAAGCTGAGGCTAGATCTGAAAATTTAATGCTTATACCTTCACAAACAGATTTGGAAGATGCTTGAATGTTGTCGCGGTGTCTTGAATTGTTGAGAAGAATCAAGGATGCCTTTCACAAATGCCTATATCTGCAAATACTCCTCAAATATCCAATGTTGTTATTCTTGATGTCGCTTGCCTTTAGAAGAAATCAATTCACATTGACATTCATGTAGTTGGAGGAAGAATCTTCTTGCATGATTGAGGTCTCCTCTACTTGGACTTCAATGAGGGAGACTACCCCTTGTCAAAGAGCTTGAACTTTCACTTGAGGTTAGGATGTGTTCTCGTGTTATAATCTGATCTTGATGTCCAAATGAGAAGAGGTAGGTTTCTTATATACCCCTCACAAGCATTTCAGAGCTCAAAACTTGAAGGAAGCCCATTCTAATTTGAATTTCCTACTCAACCATTGCCCTTGATTTAAATTTTGAGGCAAACATAGAGGACCAAGTCATTTGGGACGACCTAGTCCCACCAAAAGACCTCAAAATTTGGACAAGAGATCCCAATGGGAGAGGGGTTGCCGAAATGATAAGAGAAATCGTGGTTCGATCAACCTTAATAGCCCGTTTGTTTGCTGGAAGATGGCTGGAATTTGAAAACGGGAAGATGTATTATTGTACGGCCAAATTCTCATTTTGGTCCAAAATGAGAATTTGGCAAATTCCAAAAAAAAGGTGGAATTTGCCAAATTCTCATTTTGGACCAAAATGGGAATTTGGCCGTACAAAAAATACATCTTCCTGTTTTCAAATTCCAGCCATCTTCCAGCAAACAAACGGGCTATAATAGACACGGAAGCCCAAGGACACTAAAATAGGACCTAATTGACATCCAGTTGTAGATGAGTACAATTTAGGATGGTACATTTAGCCCCCACTTTAGCGGGAGCATGAGATTACCTCATGCTCACAGTAAAGTAGATCAAAGCAATGGAAAAAATTTATCAAGCTCAAGGAGACAAGGAGCCGCCAAGCCCTCAAGCGACTAAGCTCCTCATCAAATCCAAAACCAAGATAAAAAGAAGCAACACTCGAAAAAGAGAAAGGAGACACAGCCACACTAGCCTCGTAAGGTTTGACTTACTATGGGCCATACAAAGAGAGAGAGGTGTCAAAACGGATGATTAGGCCTAAGGAAAGGAGTGTTTCCAAAGGAATCCACTAAATAATGCTCAGGGGCATAAAGTAATATAATGCGCAGGGGCATAATGTAATGTAATGCGCAAGGGCATGAAAGGATCTAAATAATCTGTTGCTAAGTAATTTGAGAAAATTTTGATTACAAATTTGGTTGTGTGGTGTGTGCAATATGTCTAGCAAGGAACGAAGTGTATGCCCCCACATTAAAGCAATTGCAAGCACCTTAACAAGAACAATAGCTTTAACAAAGCGTACATGTATCCAAAAGACGTTTCCACTATGATGTGCCCCCAACCGAGGACAAACCAAGGGAAATGAAGCACATGACAAAAAGAAAGCACAAAGGGATCTACCAACTCTGGGGTCAGTATGATCATCCATAACTCATGTATATCAGGAATTATTGCAAATGAATTGACATCATCCCCCAAAGGTAGTAGAAGGGATTAGACCCCTAAGCCCTATCTCCCCCTTTTATGTTGCATTGGAAGGAATATGATCTACTTAGGCTCGAAAAGGGAATCAAGCACCAAGTGGATGCAATGGATTCCTTCACTATTATGCAATGTAAGAGAGGATGTAGGAGTGCAAAATTGATAATGACATACAAGATCTAAGACTAAATAGAGAGCAAAGTTGACTTTCAGCATACACAAATTGACAGAAATTGGACAAACAGATTTTGCTATCGAAAATGGGACTCTTAAACAGAAACTAACCTACAAATCCGATTTGGAGTGAAGTTGGAGGGACCAAGCCATCTGGGACGACTATGTTCCAGGACTTGGCCATCTGGGACGACTCTGTCCCGACACTTTCGATCATTTTCAGTCTCAGATTGTAGCCAAGCTCCTGTACTTTCCTGATCCAATCACAAAATCGGCGCCACCTATTCCTGCACATAGAAAAGAGAGAAATTGTTGGGTAGAATGGGGTTTGCCTCAATCAAACCCAGGTTGAGGAATCAATCTTGAAATTGAAATGAAATATGCATAAATCGAAAGCATGCTAATGAAAAGTAGAGGCTAGATCTGAAAATGAAATGCTTATACCCTCACAAACGGATTTGGAAGATGCTTGAATGTTGTTGTAGTGTTTTGAGTTGTTGAAAAGAATCAAGGATGCCTTTCACAAATGTCTAGATCTGCAAATACTCCTCAAATCTCCAATGTTGTTATGCTTGATGTTGCTTGCCTTAAGAAGGAATCAATTCACATTGATATTCATGTAGTTGGAATAAGATTCTTCTAGCATGATTGAGGTCTCCTCTACTTGGCCTTCAATGAGGGAGAGAAGCATGCTACAATCAAGAAGATTGCTTTTGAAAATGCCTTGGAATGCTTGAATGTAATGACCCCTTTTTGATATTAATGGCAATTATGGGGTAATTACTTAATACTCCTTATATTTATATTTCTGATTTAATTATACTTATGAAATTCACAACACAGGAGCAAAAACTATGTATAATTATCAATCACTTGCTATCTCAGATGTATACAATGAAAGATATGCTAACATGATTTGAAAGACTTCTGCTATAAATGTCGTTTCTGATACAATTCTTGAAATAACTTCAAATATATATGTATTATGGTATTGCCTCAAGCAAATATAGTTTGCTGTTTCTATAATAAACATTCAATACATGCAAAGGCTGGGAATGCTTACAGCAATAGTTGTTGTCTCTGATCTGAAGTTATGTTCTTGCAACAATATTGATGTTGTGTCTGATCTACAATTTATTCATGCAACGTTTGATGCCATCTCTGATTAATGCTCTGTATGTGTGCACCAGGTATGCAGAATTGGCTGATTGTTCTAAACAGAGCAAATCTGATGAAATAAATTAATACGAATAATTCTCTTCAATTATGATTTAGAGGACTGGTGGATGTCCCTTAAATAAGTCTAGAAGAGACATGAATAAAGAAGTTGCATCCCAAAGCCTAATCACACTTGTTTACTAACAACATTAATTGATTATTTAATTAGTTCCTGATGAAACTAAGTTCTCCCTTATTGAACAGCGAAAGTCTTGATCTTAACCATTGAATCTTCCACACAATTATTATGTAGTGATCAGCAATGTAATGAGAAATTTGGAGCACCATAGCTTACGATAATTTTATTCATGGCAATCTTCAATGATATCTACGTACTTTATTTTCTCCGTAGTATTTTGGAAATATCAATCACTCTGTTCATACATTAGAGCTTCCAATTATTGATTTGATTTCCTTCTCACTGCCGATTGATCAATCCCATGAATTCATGTTATCATGTTTGATATACATGATTTCTTTGATATATCTTGTGGGATTTTCAATAAGGAGGGCTGTTTATACTTGTTTGTTGTGATAGATGACTCTCAGGGCAACATCGATATGGGAATTGCTTAATGCCTTCTTATATTCCTTCTTGATCAGCAATCATGGAAAACTGTTGTAATATAGATGATCTCTTTTGTTTGCTCATGTCTTTGCTAGTGGCACCGTGCCTAACCCATAACTCATCAACAATGGTAAACGAACTCCAACAATCCATCTCACTACTTATTCCATCACTGCTCCCTTGTAGTTAATTTTGACTGTTACGACTTTGGGGACATTACAGCAAGTGTTTCCCGTTCTTCTCAAAACCTCATGTCAACCTGTAAACCATGTTGGCTTCTAACGCTATTATTGTTGGTGATTGCTAATATCTTTCCTTCTCAATTTTATCGCTTCATAAGATATTGACAATTGGGGTTCATATCATCATTGATTAAGGTTATTGTTTGTATCCCATGTTGGTATTTGGTCCTAGTCTAGCACTTCTTAACAATTTTGCCTCTTTCGAGAATTCACAAAATTGGATTTCTGGAATGGCGGAATGGGGACATTACATTGAAGTCTGCCTTAGGATGCTTGAGATGCCAAAGAGCTTGAACTTGCACTTGAGGTTAGGATGTGTTCTCATCAAAGTAACGAGAATCGGAATCGGATCGGAATCGGCAAGGCCTAATCGAATCACGAATCGGCCATGAATCGGTATTGAATCGGCCACGAATCAGCAAATTAAAAAAAACCCTTGAAATTTAGAGATTTTAATAATTTAAAACTTATTTCAAGCACCCTTTATTGAATATAACTTAAACACACTATAACATCATCAAATAGAAGCTAACATACATAAACAAGGAACATAAATGATAAATCCATCACATACGTTACACGTAAAATGTAAATTGTAGCTGAAGTAAATAGAAATCATAGGATCATAATGAGTCAAATCATAGAATGTATGTGAGATGAAGATCCATAAGACATCAAATCATAAATGTATGTAAGATGAAGATCCATGAAACTTATGTCTATCAGTATCCACTATCTGTAAACAAAATGAAAAAACAAGGCTCTAGCTCGAGCCTCATCATCATCCTCAAGCTCGGCCGCAACCTCAGCCTAAGCCTCAGAGTATCCTGCCTTCTTTCTACAAAGGCGTCTAAGGTAGGTCCTAGAGAACTGTTGAGCCATAGCCCCCACATGTAAGATGGGCTCACGAACATCACTAGGGCCTGTGTCTGTGCGTGCCCGTGTGCGTCTGCCAGTGCCTGAACGTGCTCTAGCCGCCTCCTCTGCCATGGCCACAACCTCAGCTAAACAATTAGAAGGCCCTTTAGGGTTAAAACAACAAGGAAAGGCAAAAAACAAAAAATTAACCGCACGGGCCGATTTTTTGCGATTCATGCAAGCGCTTTTGGCATGTTTTTGGATGAATCGCTGAATCGGCAATTCATGGCGATGAAATCACCGATCTACTTCAACAATTCAAAAAATCTACGGAAGCCTGAATCAATTTGGCAATTCACGCAATTTCTGGGCGATTCTTGTTACTCTGGTTCGCATGTTATGATCTGGTCTTGATGTCTAAATGATGAGTGGTAGGTTGCTTATAGAACCCTCACAAGCATTTTAGAGCTCAAAACTCGAAGAAAGCCAACAGGAATTTGAATTTCCTGCTCAACCGTAGAGACCTACGCCCGATTTAAATTTCGAGGCGAACATCGGGGACCAAGTTGTTTGGTACAACCTAGTCCCACCAAAAGACCTCAAAATTTGGACCAGAGGTCCCAATGGGAGAGAGATGCTAGAATGATAAGTAGAATCGGGGTTGGATCAAGCATAACAAACACAGAAGTCCAAGGACACTAAAATAAGACCTAATTGAGCATCCAATTGTAGGTGAGTACAATTTAGGATGGTATTGTATGTATGTATGTTTATATGTATGTATGTATGTATGTATGTATGTATGTATTTGTTGCTTTCTTTACTTTTAAAAATTTAAGTAATTTTGTTCTTTCTTTCAATTTTAGTATCCTATTTTTGTCTCCCCTCTCCCTTAACCCATCCTCCTTACCCTTTGGCCTTGATTTCTGGTCCACTCCCCACATATTCTTCCTTTTAAGTCTAAGTTTGCAATCCTTCTCTTTACTTTTCCTCTTCCTAATAACGGATTGCTGAGTGCAATCCGAAACATACATGCAAAAAAACATACACAGTTTTTTTGAGAAGCTTTCTTGTAAATAATATTTTACTTAATATACATGAGACTTCCTTGATTGGAGATGGATGGGTAATAGTGTCTGATGTGTTATGTTCCCTGCTTTCATTATAGGTGCACATGCATATTTCTGGTTGTATTGCAATCCCATGCATTTATCATTCTTCCTTGTACATTATGACTCTGTTTCTTCATTAGTATAGTTACTAGTTTGATTGGTTGCAAGATCAATCTCTTCATCTAAGTATAGTCCATGTTAACATTTTTAATGTTGCATTTGTTAGGTCTTACTCACTCGTATGATTCATCATTACACTTTCGTCCATATCCTAAGTGAGCTCAAGTAGAAATACTTTTGAAGGACCATGCTACTATAGTCTCCAAGATGCACATATATGTAACTTAAAGGATCCATATGTGGTGATGCAAACTTGTTTATATATCTAGTTGCATGTGCATGCTTTACTCAAAATACTTAATGTGAGGCAAGCAGGTCTGTTCATGGCTACTTAGTAAAGTCTTGGTTTTAACTTTTAAGGATTAGACCAACTCTATGCGTTGACTTAGGCTGTCAATTTCTTTGTTATGAGATTTGTCTTGTACTTTCCTACATGAGTAGTGAGTGTTTCATCTAGAGAATGAGAACTGCAATTATAGGGCCAAGAAGTTGGTCAACCAACCCATTTAGTGTATGCGCCATCCAATGTGGGACAATTAGATCTCCCAAAACCATTAATATGCATATATTTTTCACTTTAAGATTTTAGTTCCCAATACCTAAGAAACGTACACTACCTTTATTCCTCATCCTAATCACTTTTTTGTCCTAACCCTCATTTTTTTGCAAAGTTGCCAGTTCGGATTCCAGTACGAATGTAGGTTCGAGATTCCGGTTCGAAATTCGTCCAATTTTTGGGGGGTTGGGTTTGGATTCATTTTGGGTTCGTCCGTACACGAATATATATTTTAAAATATATATATATATATATATGTATATATTAAATAATAAATAGTAAATAATATTAAACTTAATAAAAAACTAATTTATTAGTTATTAGTAAAATAATATATATTTAAAGTACCATACTTTAAAAACAATAAAATTATAGTTAATACTAATTTACTAATATTTAATTGACATTTAATAACAATAGCATCTTTGAGCTAATTGCAAGATTATTCATTAATAATAGATGATATTAAATTTAATAGAATTCTAATAAATTAAAAACTGAAAATTCAACCTAAAGTTTATTCAGAATCACGCATTGAAGTATGGAGCGATGTGTTGTTTCGTTTATTGTTGTGACGGGAAATTGTGTAGACCGTAAAAAACAGCGGAGGAAGTGATTATTGTCCATAGCTATTTTGTTTAGCGTTGCTACGCGAAACTGTTCATGTAGTCAGAACAGCAGAAGAAATGCCTTCAAAATCTAGTTAACTGAAAAACGAAAGATAAACCCTACAAATCGCACATATTATTTAACGACTTGTATTTTTATTTCAGCGCCAATTTCATGCTAAATATATCGCGCAATAATGCGATTTTTATATAAAAAACACCGTGATTTTTCTGTTATTTTTTCAACCATGCATGAGATGACGAATTTCCAGCGAATTTGAACCGAATCCGAATTTTGACAGAATCGACTTTCGAATTTGAGGTGTGTTGAGCGAATGTGGTAACTTAGTTTTTTTGTTTCTCACTTTTCCTAGCTTTAGCCTCAAAATTATCCTCTTTATTTGTACCATCTATGACATACTGTACCTGCATTATTTACATCCTACTTTTTAACCAACTGACCACCTTAAAATATAGGGCATGGTCCCATTTCATGTGAATCATAGTCTACATTTTACTTTTAGTCTAAGTTACTGGATCCTTGCATTTAGCCACGGATCCTGATTCTGGTGCGAGTCTCATTCTGATTCCACCCGGATTCCAGTAGGATTTCGGACGGGCATCTAGATTCCCTGTGGGTTCAGCAAAGCAAAACCCACAAGGAATCCGGATGCCTGGGCAGAATCCAGAGGAATCCATCCACAAGCACCCAAGGCTGTGGGCACCCAAAAACGAGCCCCACATGCCATTTTTTGTTTTTTTTAATCTAAAAAGCAACTAATTTCGACCATAAAGCATGCATTTGGTCATGTGATGATCATTCATTCATCTCTCAAGCATTTTTCACCATTTTTGCTTTGTTCTACAGCTGTAGCATGTTTCTATGAATATACATGAACCAATTATACGTTTGAAGTTTTGAACCAATGATGAATGAACATTGAACATGTTGCATGTATGAATCTGTGAATATACATACATACATACATATATATACATATATATATATATATATATATGAATGAACCAATTATATGTTTGAAGTTTTGAACCACTGATGAATGAACATTGAACATGTTACATGTATGAATATGTGCATATACATACATACATACATATATATATATATAAATGAAAATATCCATCTATATACCCGCGGTACCAAAACCCGCCCAAAACAAAATTTTGTTGAATCCGAGAATCGGAATCCAAACCCGAATCCATACCCGAATCCATAGCGGTAGTAGGATCGGCAACTTAGCTTTTAGTTTATCAAATCTTCTTTCTAGATATGTTTTGACCTCTTTTGTAGGATTTAACCACTTTCATAGAGGGTAAATCCTAATTTTCCACCGATCTGCACTGGATAGGCTCCTAAACTACCTATCCTTGGTTGTTGGCTTTGCATTCAGCACCGTATTTCAAGTCTTCAGCATGGCTTCCTCACCAATATTCTAATGTCATCGTGTAGACTTCTTTCTGCCCCTGATTCCCATCAAGAAACACCAATGGATGAGGCAACATCTGCTCTTTTTCTGTGTTCCCCAATCCCTTTGTCATTTTCCAACAAAAGTCTAATTACACAATGAATTTTCCTATTCTTTTTCCTTTTTTCTCCCATAAAATTTAATCACGGTCAGTTTGCCTTGTGAGGTGGAGACTGACTAGAAGCTAAAACTGTTTGGGCAAAGAATCCTTACCTAAAGCTGCATCCTAATGGGGACTAGACTGGCAACAAGCATATGAGGACTTAAAAGATACCAATTCATATAAATCTTGACTAGAACCATAAATTTCTATGTTAAAGTTTCAAAACTCACAAATTGCCAAAACTCAGCAAACCCAATTTTGATTCGGATTCAACAACCAGCAAAAACTCAACAAATAAAAAAGAATTAAAATTCATTAACTCAACAAAACTGAGCAGTACTCGCCAAAACTCAAGGGTACTCACCAAAACTCGGGAACACTTGCCAAGGCTCGGTAAAACTCATCAAAAACTCAGCTAGGTGAGGTAATGGGAAATTTACTTGGCTGTAAATATAACTTGTTAGTTGAGTACTCAGCGAGAGCATTTCAGTTTAACAAACTAATGAAGACATCCACATCCAAGAGACTCACCAATACAATACAAAATTCTTGAGAGAGAGAAGAATAGATTATGTATTAGAATTCCATACAAAAGCTCTACCATATGTCCAATGCACCAATATCTAGTTGAACCATTAAGAAATTGATAGCCCCTCATGTTCATAATTCCAGAGCAGTGAGATGTAATCATAGGAATAAGTCATTACCCCAAGAATGAAGGTTGAGAACAGAGTTTTTCGTAGAGTAACCGGCCCATCTTGAACATTGTTGCAGAAAATATCAGAAAAGAACAAGAGGTATAGAGAAACAACTGAAACAAGAATTGCATGAGCCGTAGAAATGACCCTGCATAAATCCAAATTTTACTATTAATTTTTAACATCTTTAAGAAAACTATCAAAAAAATTCTAAGGTATCATCAGCAGGAAGAAAAATACAACATATTTTTACCGATTGCTCCATTCAACTTGCTCGGTTCTTGAAAGCTTGTAATATCCTTGAAAATACCATGGAGTGATCTTCTTTGATGCATTATAGAACTGCACAACCAAGATACAATACAAAAAAACCTATAAATCTACAACACATAAAAATATCGACAGTGGACTCCAAAATTAAGCATTATAAACTTTCTTTCAGCCTTCATTGAGCTGTTTCATTCTTATTATACTGTCATTTATATCTATGGTAGATCATATCAGTTCATGAACAGAACTGAGCTTGATTTTGACCAGATTCAATGGAATTGAGCACCTTCTAAATTTGAGGAAATCATGGATAGGTGTCCTTGCATACAGTTTAATTACATACAGAAGATTAATTTTAAATACGTGGATAAATAGAATATAATAAATGTCATCAATTCTTCATTATTGCACATAATTATAAGTCTCCAAATACCTGTTGTAAATACTTAAAATTAGTATAACAGAACTCAAAGGAATCTATTTGTAGCAATATGAATTATCACATGAAATACAATTTCTTGGGCCAAAAAGCTTCCAAAGAAAGCATATTTTAAAGCTTACAAAGAAAATTTTAGACTTGCATCTTGACATGCTGTCATTTAAGATTTGGACATATGTTTAACCCATAGATTGACTTATCGCAGACTTATTGGCGATAAGTGAACTTATCGCGATAAGTTCTGCGCTGCGATAACTTTTGTAACTTTCACGCGAACTTATCGCGCCGAAAAGTTCACAACATATTGCCCAAAATATCGCGATATTTACTGAAAATATTGGCCGCAGTCCGCTTATAGGGACTGACGGCCCAAAAAAGGTCAAAAGTAATTTTTTTGTTTGCAAATACCAGTTTGGAGAGGAAAAAAAGGGTTTGGTGGATAAAGAACTTGATTTGCAGCTTTGGAGAGTGATTTTTTGTGGATTTGGAGCGGATTAGAAGAGATTTTTCAAGCAAATTCGGATTCACAAGTTTTCAAAAATCTTTTTCTTTTTATTTTTAAATCATTTTGTCTTGTCATAGTTGCATCTAAGTTTATAAAAACTCTATAATACCATTTCCAATCTACTCTAACTCATTTTAGAGTGTAATAAACAAGATCTAACACCATTTTTTAACAATTTTTGCAAGAAATTTCATTGTTTTCTCAATAATTTCATATTTTCTTAAAAATTTGATAACCTAACACTTTTTTTTTTTTTCTTTCAAGTTTTAGCAATGTTTAAACTTATTTAAAGTTATAAACCAATTTAGTTTGTTTCTAAATTTCTTTATTAAATTTCGAAATTTGTGCCTTCAATTTGTGTGTAGGTTGATATTACATTAAAATGGCAAATAGGGATAGCTCCACAATTGGGTCAGTTGCCAGTACCCTAGTAGACGCATGTCCATCTGGATATGTAGGCACCCGTCCTAAAGGGGCTAGAGAGAAGGCATGGAAATATTGCTTTGAATGACCTGAATATAATACTGTGATATGCATAAAATGTGAAAAGCTAATTAGTGGAGGCATATCTCGTTTGAAATACCACCTTAGGGATCACAAGGCATGATACAAGGGTTTTTAAGGCTACCACGGAAGAAATAAAGAGAGAGATGAATGTCTTACTTGCTGTTGGAGAAGAGAAAAAGTTGCAAAGGGAAAGAGCAAAATTGGCCATAAGGGTAGCCATTTCTGAATCTCAAGGTATCTCACTGTTTCCTTTTTAAGAATCATTTATTATTTTCTAATCACCATTATTAGTTTGGATTTTTCTTAAACAATGATAATAATGAAATAATGTGGGTTGTGACCAGGTATCCTAGTCAGCTTAGAAGAAGAAGAAGCACTTGAGAGCATAGTGGGCTCGCTTCATGGCCCACGTATCCGCAAATCTACCATCCCCTCGGCCACCACTTCTGCTGGCTCTAGTAGACTACCACCATTGCCACAAAAATCTTCTATAGATAGTTATTTTGTGCACAGAAATATACCTGCTGCACAACCATCATTGGAGATTACTGGGTGGAATAGTGAGGTGCATTGGCAAGTTGACATTCAATGTTCCGATTTCTAGTATTTCAACAACATCCCCTTCAATGTTGCCGCAAGTCCCCATTGGCTGAATTTTGTGACAGGATGTACTGAGGCGGGAAAGGGCTACAAGGCACCTACTCCTTCAGAGTTGAGTGGGAGGTTAGTTCACTTGTTTGAATTTTTAAATATTTTACAGTTTTACTTTTACAACCTTTACTTATTTTTGTTGAATATGAGTTATTTTTTTAATCAAATTTGTGTACTTGTAACTTAACAATTAATATTAATTTTACTCTGTGCTTGTAGGTTGCTCAAAGAAGCAGTTACTAGGGCCAAAGACGTGGTAGAAAACCAAAAATTACAAAGGAAACAATTTGGCTGCACCATTCTTTCAGATGGACGGACGGATGGAAAAAACCGTACCATCATCAATTTTTTGATTTCTTGCAGGATGAAGTGGTCTTTTTGAAGTCCTTGGATGCCTCCAACAAGGTAAAGACAGCTGAAACTTTGGCTCTAATGTTAGAGCAAGTTCTGATGGAAGTGGGGATTGAGAATGTTGTGCAAATCATAATCGACAATGCAGCGAATTGTGTGGCAGCGGGTAAGATCTTCCAAGAAATATATGGTACATTTTTTTGGTGTCCTTGTGCAGCGCATGTCCTTGACTTTCTTTTGGAGGACATAGGAAAATTGGATTGGGAGAGACTGGTTGTAGAGGATGCAAGAAAGATAACAAAATACATTTACAATCATCCTTGGCTTCTCCGCTTGATGAGAGAACACACCCAAGGGAAGGAGTTGGTTAGAGCGGGAGTCACAAGGTTTGCAACGATTTTCTTAATGTTGCAAAGTATTATTACTTCTTTGAGCACTTTGAAGCAAATGTTTGTGAGTCAACCATGGCTAGACTCAAGTTATTCAAAGAAGCCGGATGGAGAAAGTGTTGCATGCATTGTCTTCAATAACCAATTTGCACAAACTGCTACAAAAATTGTGAAGGTAACTTGCAAACTTCAAAAATTGACTATTTAAAATTTTTTGTATTCAAGAATCAAGTCTTCCATTATTAATTTGTAACTCTAGTCTCTAATGATTAATAATAATCTTTTTCTACTTTTCAATTGTAGGTGTCGGAGCCGTTGGTTAGAGTTCTCCGCATGGTAGATGGGGATCAAACCCCAATGGGGTATATTTATGAGGCCATGGATAGGGCCAACGAGGCTATCAAAAATTTCTACATGGGGGACAACCTCAAATTTGACCCCATATGGGAAATTATTGATAAGAGGTGGAACAGTCAGCTCCATCAACCCATTCATGCTGCGGGGTACTTCCTCAACCCTCGTTTTTGCTTCTCTCCATCCTACTCGGATCCCAATGGAGAGGTCATGGAGGGCCTCGTTGATTGCATGCAGAGCATGGTACCCGATGTTCAGGTGAGAGACCTCATTGTGGCCGAATTGGCAGTGTACCAAAATGCAACAGGCAAGCTATTCTCTTCGGATGTGGCAAAGAGAGGAAGAAACTCTCAAACCCCAGGTACAATATTTGGATTTTTGGAGTCTTTCACATGCATGATAAGTAGATAAATACTAAGTTACTAAATATGTTTTCAAGTTGCTTTCTAACACTTTAATGTTTTATTGTGTAGATGCTTGGTGGCGAAATTGCAGTGAAAATGCCCCAAATCTGCAGAGACTTGCCCTTCGAATCTTATGTCAGCCTTGTAGTTCATCTAGTTGTGAGCGCAATTGGAGCTTGTTCGAGGCCATTCACACAAAGAAGAGGAACAAGTTATCACAAAAATGCCTCAATGACCTTGTCTTTGTGCGATATAACCTTCGATTGCGCATAAGAAAAGCAGAGGCACCACCAGCTGGTCCACTTGATTTAGATGACATAGATCCTTATTTTGATTGGACATCACAGGAGCAGCCTCCATTGTTCACAGAGGATGAGATCTATGATTTGGAGAGGCGGGCTATGGAGGAGGGTGGATTCGCAGTAGGATTGGATGACATTGAGGAGGATGAGGACAGTGACACTGAGGAGGATTTAGATCATGAGGAGTCATTGCCACCATCAGCACCATCTACATCCAGGGTGGAGGTCCAGTCACGACTAGTTGTCTAGAGGGAGGAGGCACAACCACAGCCACATCATGATCAGACTTCTAGGGCTAGACTCCCTCCCACTCCAGTAGTTTTTAGTAGAGCTCGTGGGAAGAGGAAGATGTAGAGTTAGACTATTTTCATATTGTACGTGACATTTGCTGAATGTTTTACAAAGACAATTTGCTATTTTAAGTTTTCTTTAGAGTTTAGAGTCTTTAGACTATCAGACTATGGTTACCAACCATCAACATTCCACATGAGGATGCAATTTTGTACCCTATTTGCATTTATATATATCTAGATCAGCTTGTTTGGTTTGTTTACTCATTTACTAACTCATTAGATGCATCTGCTTATTGAAATTTGCAATAAAAATGCATTTCTAATTAAATTTAAGCTAGTTTTAAAGTTCCCGATATTTTCCTGATAAGTGTTTGACTTATCTCTGATATTTTCCGATATTTTTTTTTTGCCCTCGGCAATAAGTTGTCGATACTGATATTTTGAACTATGGTTTAACCAATAGTTATGTAATGCATAGACTGCCTTCTATTGTATGACATCTCCAACTTGGTCATAATATAAAACCATTGAAATTTGTGCACACAAATAATATGTGAATCTATGATCAAATAAATTCATATCGGATTATGATAAATCTTAGAAAAATTCCTACACGTAAACATTGAACTGGGATCTAATGTGACATTCCCTTGTGTGAGAGGACAAGTGCAGACTGAGGTTTCTTATATTGAAATGAGTGTACGGATCCTAATAACATGCAATAAAATATTGATTACATGGACAATAAACTCTCCATCTCCTCTCTCCGCTTCACATGATCACAAGCTTGCAGGATTTCAGCAGTTGGCTACAGCAACTCAACATTTCGATTCAACAATATTGGATCAGCAAATGCCTTCAACATTCCACAAATTTTAACAGTTTCATCTGCTGGAAATCACACACTGAAAGATCTCAACCCCTCAGCTCTCAGTGCTCCTTCCTCAGTTTTACAGGATTGCACTTCATGTAGGATTTCAGACACTTCTTTTCACAAGCTTGGGGTGACACTTGTCTCAAAGTCTTCTTTGATCATCCCTATAGAGGTTTCCTCGGCAACTCCTGTGGGAAATAGCATAGTAGACACCCTCTGATCCTCAATCGGAGTCATACATATAATTTGGGTTCTTTGTTGAGAATAGAGATCTCTATGCCTCCTGCAGGAGCAATCCAAAAAACAAAATTCAGAGGCTTGGCCCAAATATGTGGCCCTCTATTTGGAAAAGACGTTTCTTTCTAATGCTAGGGTTCAGCAATCAGGATCCCCTGTCATGCAGTTCAACAATGAAAATTTGATACTGAAAGGGCACACCTGGCTCATACATTCATATATCAGTTTCACAATTTCTAGCCAAGCTTGGTCAGGCAAAATAAATCGATATCCAAAAAGTGAAAACCCTTACTAGAGCAAGAAATCTTCATTTTTCTCTATGTAAAAATTGTCGTCCTTGTTATTCATGTATCAACAAGGACTGGGATTTGCTACTACAACAGGTATCGTGATCTCAAGAAAAAGAAATTTTATACCTAAAACTATGCTATTCTGATTTCAATGCTCACACTAAAATTCTCTCCATAATTCCAGTTTGGGTCTGATTCTCTGAACTCCCTTTGTAATTTTGATGCACATCTCACCTCTCCATTGGAAACTCCATTGGGAAAATCATGGAATTCAAGGAAAAACTCAGCTTCACTCTCAATTCACATTTTGAAATATCCTTGTGGAAGTAGGTATTTCCAAGCAATTGCCAGCAGAAATTTATCTGTAGGTTGATGCAGAAAAATTAGAATTCGATAATGAAAGGATGCATTCATGTGTAGATGTTGTTACGGCATATCCCACCTGGCAGATGCTTGTCCACAAACTGTCACTGCAGCAAATAAAATTAATCTTTTGAAGCTGACCACCTGGTAGAGGGGGGCAGATGATCCAAGTCGTCGACATAGTTTTTCAAAAAACCTTGCAGATCTTGACATCCTTGTTCCTTTGGAGCTTAAATCCATTTCTGAGATCCTTGTCATGCCCTATCAGATTTGGGTTAACAACCCTTAAATACAATTCAGTCTTGTAATAGGCAGTAAGACTTAATAAGACAGTCAACTGGCATGAATACAAATTATTGACAAAATCCATTCAAGGAGTCGACCTAGGAAATTAGCAATTTAATCAACTAAGATTAAAATGAAGAGCGCTTGAATAAAGCCAGGGCCAACTCATCCCAGACAATAATAATAACTGATGTCAGTAGATTTCCAAAATCCATGAATTTAATTGTATTTGCTACTTCTGGATTCAATTGTGTATAATTTTTTGCGTCAATAACGGACCGCACTACATGATCCATCATTAGGATGAAAGAGAGCATAAGGAGAATGAAAATCCTGATGATGGATCACGGAGTGTGATCTTTGTCCTCTTCTTAGGGTATAAAGACAGGGAAACCACAACGTGTGTGTGTGTGTGTCTAACAGCGGTTACATATTTATCAAATATTGTGGTATGACGTAAAATGCATAGCAATATGATTTGGCTAATTTGTAATTGGACTTTCATTTGATGGGCAATAAAAATGTATGTAGATATTCTACTGCTTCTAATGTATAATTACTAATGAAGTAGGAATGTATACATAATTAATGATGATGAAGATTCCTTTAAAGCTTGTAGCCAATCCACTGTCCCATTGTGGAGGGGAGGGAGCATTGTCATGTCCCCACTCTAGTCTGACTAACAAAGTCATGTGAGTTAGCCTATCATGGGGGCCTCCTAGGCTAGCAATTGTGGATAGAGGCTCATACAGGATATTCAGTGACCAGACTTGGCTTTACAAACAGTTTTGGGAGCCAGTTGGGTGCAGTTCCTTGATTTAAGGGGGGTCCCCTACTTTTTAGAAGGATGTGGCAGTTTCTAGATTTGGGGTTCCACGGAACCATTCCATGGTTTGAGTTTCAGGATGACAGGGTGTGTTTCCTAGTTTCTAAGGGCATCCCTAGATTTTAGGGAAGGAACTGCCACCTGACCCATCTCGTCCGGTATCAGTCACAGACAGGTGACATGGTCAGTTTCTTATTTATCTGGTTGATTTAGGCTTTCATAAGCTTAAGGGGAAATATTTTGATATTTCCTAAGTAGGTATTTAAATAATTTATAATAAGGCTATTTATACAGCCATTTCGGAGTAATAAGGGGTTATCTGATGGATTTGGGCACATATACCTATGTATGGGGACTCGTTGGAAAGGTCTCAAATTATTATTAACTATTTTCACTATCCGAAGACTATTTGGCGCCATGAGTTATGACATTTTGATGAAGTAATGCTTTTCCTTGAGTTTGGGCGACTTTAATTGGGAAAATGTTATTTTATTATATTTGTTTTAAAGTGCAAAGTGTAATTTTCCTTTAGGGTTCGATTTGCACTTGGAAGGGGATATAAGGAGATGGAGACCTAATTTCTCATTATCTTTTGACATTTGAAATTTGTGAAAACTTGAAATTGCTTTGGTTGAGCGATTCAGAGGCTTGGGACGAAACACCTAAGTCTGGATTGTTGGGACGCAAACCTCAACAAGGATTTGGAGATTCAGTATTGGAGTTGGGAAGTGCTATTCTCTGTGGCAAGGATCAACAATCTTCATAGCGTCATTTATCAGAAGGAAATATCATATTCAGTTGGGCGGCCAGCCTATTCCAGTTTGGGCGTTCTTCCAGAGGCAGCTCGGGTTTGTGTTTTGGGCATCATTCCTTATTAGCAGCCAACGTTTTGCAGTTTGGAGATATTACCAGGGCTTTGTGATAGCAAGTTCTTCATTTTTGGTGATTACAAACATTTCTACAGCTGGCGTCAAATTCTTTCTGGACAGCAACAAATCCATTTGATATATTTATTCCTTGAATGCAAAAATCTGAATATTATACCTGGTACGATTTGAATCATTCTCAGATTGTCAAGTAATTTTAATATATGAATGTTGCTTATCATTTCTAGTTCGCAGTTATTTGTTATTTGTCATTTACTTGCATATATCTTCAAAAACACCAAAAAACTTGAAAACAAGAAAAAAAGCCAAAAAAATCAGAATTCAACAAAGTCCATTCAGAGGTACAAACGCTGATCAAAGTCCCAAATTGTGTAACAAACAGTAATTTACAAGGCCACCGGGATTGGGGATCTTTCAATGGTATCAGAGCCATGATTCTGCCAGCCTGTGAATTTAATTAAAAATTCTATGCATCTGGGAAGAGCAGACATACACAGGTATTACACTTGCAGGAGAGCTCGGTACAACTTAGAATTTGGTCCTGAACAGGAACCCATTATGGCAGATGAATAGAGAGGTGCCAAACAGAACCAGCAGGAGGAGGAAGATAGAGAGTTGATGCGAACTCTCATCACTACGCAGCCCAGGATAGTTCATACCTTAGACAGGTTACAGGATACCTTGGAGCAGATGGAGTTGGATAGACATAGAGGCAAACAGGGGCGAAGCAGGTCAGTTTCTGTTGCAGGAAGTCAGCATAGTCATAGATCCCATGCATCAGTTGGGAGCTCCCTTCATTCCCATAGGCGTGAACAACCCCGTATACCTGCTATGGATAGACCTTTGCTTCCACATTTTATACCCGGTGAGCAGCCGACACAGGTAGAGGCACCCGAGGTGGGATTCCAGGAGTCAATTATGGCCGCCACAGCTGAGTGGAGAGCTGATGCAGGAGCATCTTGGGTCATTGGCAATCCTACTCAACCGAAAAGATGTTTGTTTTGTTTTGAAGCTGCTCAGGAAATACTCTGCTACTTAGGCTCTGTTGCTAGGTAAAGCTTGTCTACTGCTCGGCTTTTGTTGCTCAGGCATGCTTATTTCTATCGCTCAGTAATGCTTAGTTCTGTTGCTCGGGTCCTGTTGCTCGGGCATGCCTGTTTATTTTTTGTCGCTCGGGTTTTGTTCCCTGTTGCTCTGTCATACTTGTCTCTGTCGCTCGGGTTGGTCTTCTGTTGCTCAGTTATGCTCTTACCGACAGGTTACTGATTTTCGGTGATCTCCTGCCTGAGATGCTGATTTTGGGAGTTGGATCTTGGGCCGTCTTCTTCATTTAATTTCCGTTGCTGAATTGATTTGGGGTCTCCCATTGGGATCTGTGTGGACCTAAATTTGGGTCTCTCTTAAGGATTTGAGCGCCGACCTCTTTGGTGGACTCTTGTATATGTTCTTAGTTTAGGTATCAATCTTAGGGCAAGAAGGCAAATGTTTAGATATTGAGATCGAAGGTTTGTCATCTCTGTTGTATGAAGCTCTCATTGTAATTCATTGAATATATGGCCGAACCCGGGAAGGCCTTACAGCCCGGCATGTAATGAGTTTGATCATTTAATGATAAAGGATTAATGTGTTTTCTTCTCTCACTGTGTTGTTTGGTTTCCGCATTGGTTCTGCAAGGTGGTTAGGTGTTTGGGAGTGCCTTTGGCCCCATCTACTTGCCCTCCTTGCGTCAGGTGGTATCAACGCGTGGTGAGATCTAAGTTCCTTCTTAAAACCCTAACCCTAGTTGGTATTGTTGTGGGGTGGCAGATTGCGATCTGACCGACAATTGCAGAGGGATTCAAGATGGTTTGTGGGAGAGGAAATCCAAATCCAGGTCTAGCTGATATGCTTAGACAGATGACTGCTAGATTGGAAGCTGTTGAGACAGCCCAACGCAGAGGAAGACATCTTGATGATGTTAGTGATGATGAAATTGAAGAGGTTCAAAGTGAAGCTGCACCTGCACCTGTAATGAATCAGGAAGAAGAGCGATTCCTAAGAGCTTTGACAAGTTTGAAATCCACACCTCAGTTTAATCCTCCTGAGAATAGTGGAAAATTGGATCTTGATGAGTTGATTGATTGGATAACTGAGATGGAAAAGTATTTTGAATATGAGAATGTGGCAGAGGATAAGAAGGTGAAGATTGCAAGCACAAAATTGAAAGGTCGTGCATCCCTATGGTAGGAACATCTGCAATTGGATCGAAAGAAGAAAGGTAAAGACAAAATCAAGGTATGGGACAAGATGGTAAACAAATTGAAAGGTAAGTTTCTACCTTGTGATTATCAGATTAACCTAATCAGGCGAATGCAAAGTCTGAAGCAGAAAGACAAATCAGTAAAAGATTACACTGAAGAATTCTACAGGTTGGACATCAGATCTGGACATGTTGAAGATGAGGTGGAAAGGGTAACAAAATACCTGAATGGCTTGAGAAGTTCCATACAAGATGAGATCAGTTTTGTCAAGATGGAAAGCATTGAGGAGGCATACCAATTTGCCTTAAAAGCTAAGGAAAAGTTGAATAGAAGATATGAACAAAGACAAAGAGGCAGAGGAGGTAGATTCCCTAGAGGAAGAGGTAGATCTCATGGTGAGAACAGTAGATCTGAACCAGACAAGTCAATTCCAGACACATCTCAAGACAAAGGAAAGACTGAATGGAAAGGTGGAAATTCATACCGAGGAGGAGGCAATTACTCTAGAGGTGGATATTGCAGAAGAGGGTTCCAAGTAACTTGTTACAATTGTGGAGAGGAAGGACATAAATCCTTTGAGTGTACACATGCAAGCAAGAAAGGTGGTAGCAATAGCAGAAAAAGTTTGTTCAAGACCAGATGTAGAGCTGCAGACAAGGTTTGGAAAGTGATTGTTGACAGTGGAAGCTCGGAGAATCTAGCATTTGAAGAAATGGTTGCAAAGTTGCAGTTGCAGTTGGAGAGGATGAAGCATCCGAAGCCCTATCAGATCTCATGGATCAAGGATGAACATACATTAATGGTGAGTGAACAATGTTTTATGAATCTAAAAATTGGAAAGTACTATGATAAGGTGTTGTGTGATATTATGCCTATGGATCGTTGTCATATTTTGTTGGGTAGACCTTGGCAATATGATAGACATGCTATACATGATGGGAGATTGAATAGATATTCTATTTGGGTTGATGGTAAGAAGCAAGTTTTGTTACCTTTGGTGGAAGAACCTGTTGGTGAAATATGTACATCTATGAAAGTTTGTTTGATGGAAGGTAGACAGTTTGTTAAGGATTTGAAAATAAATGATATTTGTTATGCATTGATTCCTAACAAACCGAGTAAGAATACAGAAGATGACATTCCTGCAAAAGTTAAAAAGTTACTCATTGAGTACAAGGAGATAGTTTCAGATAATGTTCCTGATGGTTTGCCGCCAATGAGAGATACCAGTCATTGTATGGAACTGATTCCTGGAGCTAGTTTACCGAACAAAGCACCACATCGGTTAACACCGACCGAGAATGAAGAGCTTAACCAACAAGTTAATGAATTGTTGAACAAAGGTTTGATCCGAGAGAGTTTGAGTCCATGTGCAGTACCTGTTGTATTGGCACTTAAGAAGAATGGAGAATGGAGAATGTGCACTGATTCCAGAGCAATTAACAATATCACAGTGAAGTATAGGTTTCCTATACCGAGAATGGATGACATCATGGATTGTTTGAGTGGAGCAAAATATTTTACCAAAATTGATTTGAAAAGTGGATATCATCAGATCAGAATCAAAGAAGGAGATGAATGGAAGACTGCTTCAAGACAAAGGAAGGTTTGTATGAGTGGTTGGTTATGCCTTTTGGTTTAACTAATGCACCAAGTACTTTTATGAGGCTAATGAATGAAGTTTTGAAGAAATTCTTGAATAAATGTGTAATTGTATACTTGGATGATATTCTGATATTCAGTAAGACTAGAGAAGAACATTTGATGCATACAAGGCAAGTATTGCAGAGATTGAAAGAGGAAAAGTTGCTGATAAATCTGAAGAAATGTTCCTTCATGAAAGAAGAACTTGTGTATTTGGGTTTTGTGATTTCAGCTGATGGTTTGAAGATGGATCCTGAAAAGGTTGAAGCTATACTTAGTTGGCCTACACCTGAAAATGTCACTGAGGTAAGATCATTTATATATATGTACTATATAATATAATTGAAAAGTAAGTATATATTAATATGCATGTGTGTGTGTGTGTGTGTGTGTGTGTGTGTGTGTGTGTATACAAAGTATGAATAAACTATTGGTTAAGAT